>CM047870.1:6598415-6756415 GCA_026212405.1 Petrea volubilis
ACCATTTAAAAAACCATGTGTGATCGATAAAAGTTTGTCGCAATAATGGCATCACCATTTGCGACACACAAGTGTGGTCGCAAAATTGTCACGTCCCATTGGCGACGAACAATGGTAGATAACATTGTCACGTCCCATCTAGAAAACATTTATGACCGATAAATGTTGGTTGCAAAAATGGCATCACGATTTGCGACACACAATAGTAGTAGCAAAGTAGCCGCATCAAATTTTCGGCAAACAATATTGGTCGAAAACTGGTATATCATCTCAAAAAATATGTGTGATTGATAAAGTTGGTCGTACAAAAAATTTTTGCAATGTCCATCGCAATCTCGATTCCAAATTTGCAACCGAAAAAGTTGGTCGCAAAATCTAGTGCAAATTAGCATTTTTCTAGTAGTGGTGACTATATATTCATATTCTCATGAAAACCTCTTAACATTTTAAATATATTTATTCTCAATTTTCAGGTTAATTCTTGATTGTAAACTATACATTACAACTTGATATAGGTATAATAAAGAAACACTTCTTCTGAAACTTAACTATTTTTCATATCAAAAATATTAAAATCTAAATATGTGATCAAAACTGAAGTTATAAATAAAAATTTTAGATGTATTAAAGTTAGGAATGGTGTATTATGTGCTACTTTAAGTTAATAGATCACAAAATAATGGATTATTATCCACATTGAAATACGTGATACTATATATTTTTTTATGTACCTAAACATATATAGATGTTAATCATCGTAAAATAAATTAAAATTAAAATTTAGTTTACAAAAAAGAAGAATAATAGTAATATTTAAATAAAATAATAATTAAGTATTGAAATACCAAATAGTCTTGATATAACTTGAATGTTGTGAATCTACTTCTACAATCTCCAAAGAAATATTTCGCCCTAAACTTGCGTCAAATGTATTTTAAATGTTGTGAATATTGTGAATCTTCTTTCATATCTTCTTTTTTTCTTTTTTTGATAAATAATTTTCTTTCATTTATCAATTCATCTTTTGATGAATATTTTAATTATAAAATCTCTTACTTAGTGGAAATAAAAAATTGTAGAAAAGTGGGAGCACGTAATTGGACATGTTAGTGGGTAAATAAGTGGATAAGTGGGATGAGAAAGTTTTTGATTATTGTTATTATTATTTAAAAGACCTAGCCAATCAATTTTTTTAATTAAAAAATTTAAAAATTTGAGAAAATTCTATTTGGTCAAAATGAAATAAGTTGCAGTCAAAGACCACTGTCAAAATCATTTTGTGGTCTATTATATGTACATTTTTTTGGTTTATTAGATGTAAACATTTTATAATGTACATATAAAAAGTTAACATATAATAAAGGGCAAATTACATCTACCTCCCCTGAGGTTTGGCGAAATTACAATTTAACCCACGATTTTTTGTAAATTACAATAAACCCCCTGTGGTATATTCCGTCTAACAATTTACCCAACCGTTTATGACCGTTAGGGTTCCGTTAGTTTTTGTATGTAAAGTTCCGATAGTACCATTGAGGGGTTTTTTTGTAATATATATAAAATATTTGGGGTTGTATGTTATGTATTACATCTTTGTGGGGTTAAAAGTAATAATATTGAAAAAATTGCTCTGTTTTCCGACAAGTTTTTCGGTGAACTTAAAGCGGGTCTTAAACTTTTCGACATAGGAAACACGTTGGTGAGGTCCATTGTGGGCTAGAGTAGGTTTTATACATTTTTCGTTTATCACTTGTAATTATTACATATCACGGGGGTTATTGTAATATACACAAAAAAATGTGGGTTAAATTGTAATTTCACCAAACCTCAGGGGAGGGAGATGTAATTTACCCTATTTAATATCAGCAAAAAATAAAGGGCAAAACGGACTTTATACACTTTCCGTCTATCACTTGTAATTATTTCATACCACAGGGGGTTTATTGTAATTTACAAAAAATCGTGGGTTAAATTGTAATTTCGCCAAACCTCAGGGGAGGTAGATGTAATTCGCCCTATAATAAATCACAAATTGATACAATACAATCCAAAAGGAAGCAAATAATAATAAATAAATAAAATTTAAATATGTTGATAATTTAATACCAAAAAAATTGAAAATAATGATACGACAATGAACAAAAAAAATGGATAATAAAACTTCGACATAGCATTAAAATACATAAAAAGAAATGCTAGAGATAAAAAGATGAAAAAATATATTATTGATAATATTGTGTCCACATTTTAATTCTTTTAATCCTTTTAAATTTATTCTTTAATTTTGGTGATCTAACATATCAATATTAAAGACAGTTTTTAAAGTTTGAGTTATATAAGTTTTAATTGAATGTTTTTTCTAATTTTTTAGGAGAAATTATCATAAATGACATTGTGTTGACATTTACATTTCTAATATTTTTTAAATCATAACTAATTTAATGGCATTACGTAATATCTTAATTAGAATTTTCATTATCTATGTATATTTTTATTGAAAGTTACTATTTTATTTTTATTTCCTTTTATGTGTGTGTGTGTGTGTGTGGGAGAGAGAGAGAGAGAGAGCGAGAGAGAGTTAAATATGGATAGTTGGTTGGGACTTGAATAATTAGGAGAGAGAAATTAATAATTAATGCAAACCAATCAAATAATTCATTCATAATAATTAAAATTAATTCAAAATTATAAGAATTGAGAATTTGGTTAAAATTGCACATTTTTGTTAAAAGACCTCTTTTAAATATATAATAATATGGATATAGATAAGCACACCATTCAAAATAAAGAAGAAGAAAATAATATATTTAATCTACTTAGTTTGTATCTTACTATTATTTAAATAAATATATTTTATTCACATTATTATTGGTAGAGTTGCTCGTAAATGAAAAAACAAAACAATTGTAGAACAAATAAAGAGAAATAAAAATAGTAGAAAAAAAAAGCAACGTTAAGATATAAAATAAAAATTTAGCATTGCTTCTATATTCAAACTTAGACTTTCCTTGAGGAATATATTTCGAAATATGATGCAAAAACAAAAATATGAGAAATCCAATTAACTAATACAATTATTTGATAAAAAAATATCAATATCAACAATTAAGAATAATCCATCAAATTTAACAATTTTATAACCATTGTAAGAATAATAAACATTTACGTTTAAAAAAAAAGAATAATGAACATATTGGCTTGTAATTATATCAATTTGTAATGTACACGCAAAAAATTTATATCTAATGAACCATAAAGGAAAAAAAAATCCAAAAGCAATTAATAAAGAGCAATTAATAAATTCTTATAAAAAATAATAATGGACAAATTAAATACATCGACAATCTAATACTCAAGAAAATTTGAAGACAAAAATAAGAAATGAAAGACATAAAAAGATGAAAAAAAAAATATATACATAGTGAATGATATTGTGTGCACATTTTAATTTTTTACATTTTATAGAATTATGATATGACACATTGTATTATTTTTCAAGTTCAAATTACATAAGTTCCAGTTGAAAGTTTTTACTAGTTTTTGAGGATAAATTTTCTATAAATGACATTATACTCATATTGGCTTTTCTATTATTTCTTAAATTAAAACTAATTGTGTGGCATTACATAATATATTAATTGAAATCTTCCTTATCTACATATGTTATTAGGTAATTAGTTAGTTATTACTTATTCTATTGTACATTCTTGTTTTGAGAGTGTGTGTGTGTGTGTGTGTGAGAGAGAGAGAGAGAGAGAGAGAGAGAGAGAGAGAGAGTATTAAAAAATTATTAAATATAGATAGTTGATGGAGTTGAATGATTAAGGGAGAGAAATTTTCAATTAATGCAAATCAATCAAATAATTCATCAAAAATAATTAAAATTAATTCAAAATTATAAACATCGAGAATTTGATCAAAATTGTACATTTTGGTCAAAATACCTTTTTCAAATATATGATAGTATAGATAAATATAGGGATGTAAACGGATATTAAATGAAGCAGATATGTAGTATTCGAATCTGTATCAGGTTAAGTTTTTCGATATCCGTATCCGAATTCGAATCCAACGGATATTCAAAACACCATATCCGAATTCGAATCCGGTGGATATTTTGCGAATTCGGATAAATCTGAATCCATTTGATATTTCTGAAAATTTGACAAAATTATGGATATATCCGAATTTTCATTTTCGTTTATAATTATCCAAATATTCGATTGAATATCCGAATATGCTTATCCGAATATCCGAATCTGTTTGTATAAAAAAAATCAAATAAAATTTATATAGCTTATCTAATTGAATTTATATATATATATATATATATATATATATTTAAGTATACTATATGCTCATTAATATAAGTAAAGTTAATATATTTACTTGAATTTTTATTTCATTGTAAATTATAAAATTCTGAATCAATTGGATTTTTTTTCCTATTTTACTTATAAGAAGACATTATAGTATATAATTAGACACACACACACACACACACACACACACACTACTACTAGTACTAGTACTACTGCTGCTGCCGCTGCTGCTACTACTACTACTAATAATAATAATAATATTAATAAGTTTTTTAATGTTATTTATCGGATACGGATAACGGATATATATTAAATGAATATATCCGTCGAATACATATTTGGAGTGAATATTAAACAGAGCGGATATGCAATTACCATATCCATATCCGTTTATTCTTCGGACACTTGTAATCGGATGCAGATAATATCTGCTTCATAAGGATACGGATAATATATCCTATAAACGGATACGGACACGAACAGTAAATGGACTTTTTTGATTACCCATTTACAACCCTAGATAAATAGATTGTAGAAGAGTCTTAAGAAAAGCTTCGAATGGAGGAATCCGTAATAAATAATTTATCTCAATTTTTAATGATAATAATTAGTGATTAAGTATTTAGTTTACTAAATAAAAACTATGATTCTACATGGTAAAGTTTTATGATTGTTATTAAATTAAATTTTGTATATTTCATTGATGCATGTAAATGTAATGTAATATTTCTCTATTTAAAAAGAAAATTATAGGTAAATTGTTACTGAGAGGGCGGCCCAAGCAATGAGCTCCGCGGAGAAAACCAAATTGAAGGTCGGTTGGGTCAGGCCCATGACAACGAAAAAGTTGCAACCTGGTAGGACCCCTACCTCCCAAGCGAGCCAATACGGGAGCGACTCATGTGAAGATAACCGTTACCGCCATTCCCGCTCCCCTGCGCCCCCGGCCCAAAATGATGAAAATGAGAGAATAGATGTGAAAAGTGTGAAAAGTGACTGGTGTTTTGTAGTGTCATGGAGTACCCGATCTTACTCTCACCCAATAGAATGTCCAATTTCACAGACAAGATGTACATGCAAGGAAAAAAGTCTTTTGGGTCCCATAATTTAAATTTTTTTATATTTTTAGTTTCATTATTATTATAATAGCACTTTCAATCCTACTGAATACTATTCTGTAATGAAAATAATACCATTATTAATTTTTAGATGGAAGTCAACCAATTTTAGGTTGAAAATCTAGGAAAAAAAGCAATTTTGGTTCTATAAGGCTTTTTTGCATTTTTAGTCCCATTATTACCACGATAGTATTTTCATTCCCGTTGAATACTATTTTGTGGCAAAAATAGTACTGTCGTTAGTTTTGGACGAAAGACACATGTGATAGGCATATACGCTGTCAAAAGAATATAGTTTTACTATACACTACATAATATACTATGGGGTAAAGGTTATTAATGAGATCAATTGAAACTGTTGTCAAACGAACACGACCACGAGCCCTTTAATTGACAACCATCCACTCCCATAGTTAGCTTACGTCCAGCTAGGAAACCCTTTTTCAATGTCTCGATCGAGGTGGGAACTTGGCGGAAGCAATAGCGGGCTTCATACGGGACAATGGAACAAAGTGGCCGGAAAGAGCCCAAAACGACCATTTTTCGATCGAAAAATGAGGCACAATGGTTCTGTGGACCACGAGACGATGCCCGGGTCAAAATATATGGCTATTAGAAGTTGCGCCGCTACCTTCCACATCCCGCATAAAAGGAATATCCTTGCAATAACTAGCGGTTGCAATAATACTAGCACTAATACATTAGATCCTATCAGAAATCCAAAGTTAAACATGGTTGGGCAAGAGTAGTACTAGGATAGATAACCACTTAGAAAGTCCTCGTGTTGCAACTAATGGAGCACATGCCATTCATGTGCGCATTTCATCCAAAAACTAACGGCGGTACTATTTTCGTCACAATATAGCATCCAACGGAACTAAAGGTGCTATCATGATAACAATGTGACTAAAAGTGCAAAAAACCTTAAATTATGAGACCAAAAATGCCTTTTTTTTGTACATACATGATCCATATGTACACCTACTTTCTGTTGTGCCCTGTCAATAACTCAATTTACAAGGATTAATTAAAAAAAAAACCCTTAAAATTAAGATAATTTTCGAAAAAAAAATTTGTTATGAAATATCATAAATACTGAGGCGGCAAGCATCTTCTTTCTCTCACACGTCAGCACCTAGAAGAGGAGGTGAATTCCTCAAAACTAAGGGAGAAGACAAATGCCCTCGGGGAAAAAAAAAGGCAGTCTCAAAAGAGGCCCAACCATAAAAAGAGGTCTCAGAGTGAGATGGATCACACGAAAGGTAGTCGAACCCCAAGCTTACCTAATACAAGTCAGAGGAAGAATGTTATCAAATGAGGGTCTAACGAGGCCCTCGAGGGATTCAATTTAACTGATGGAGATCCATGCTTAGTGAATCGCCACTAAATACCTAGAGTTAGAGTAATATCGAGGGACGAGGAGCCCAGTCGAGGGTAAGAAGACTTAGGCCCCTTAGGAGTTCAATGCAGCTCAACGCTAGCACGCCTAAAGGGAGACTTACCAACCCTGTTAGATGTGGGCAACCACTACCACCTAACATGTACCGACAAGATACAGGGGTGGGGTACTTTTTCGGTTCCAGGTGCCATTAATACTATCTCTTAAGGGATATTTTGAGCATCTAATGCATGCGAGATCAAGTCTCAATTAATAAAAGTATGGTCAATCCGTCATAGGGAGGTTAAAAAAGGATAAAAAGCATGTCCACTTATATTTTATCTGACAGTCAAATAACCAACTCCCATAATACAAATCAAATCAAGGTCTCTCTCATATAAATAGGCTCCCGTCTTCCTTGAAAGAGGTATCTCACATTCAAAGCTTAAGGCATATTCACTGTTCATTATCTTCCTCCTCCCACTTCTCACTAAAAACTATTTGTCATACTATCTTGAGCTCGGAGAGGCTACGCTTGGGCAAAATTGGCTAGTTTTACGTATGCTCTTTGCCTTTTGAAAGGTGGAATACCAACACACTATTCAGAGCGAGAAGCCTTACTACATTGTCGAACCGAAAAAGACCCTGCATCAAATACCCATAAAATCTAATTTTGTATATCAAAATCCATCTGCAATTAAGTATATTTATGACAACCTTAAAAGGTTTTCCGTAATTAATCCTTTAAAGAAAATAGAAAAGGGCATCACTAACACATTATTCCAATGATTGATCCATTATTCCCCCTTAAATATTTATTTCCGAAATTTATTAAAGACACAAAATTTGTCAATTATTCAAGAATAATATGAACATGTGGCAGACAGTTCAAAAACCTAGACTAATGAAAATAAAGTTTAATTGATTAATATATTAGTGGGAATGTAGCGAGTAAAGTGAGTTTAGTGCCAACCAGATATGAAAAAATGAATACTTTGTAATAATAAAATTCCTTAAATTAGGAGAGTCATATAAAACTGATGCATTCTTGGTGTTGGTATTTAATTGAATCTTGACTTTGTATTTTAGGTTACCAAACCTTAGTAAAAACTGATTCTGCTTCATGTATATAGAATATTAATCTATTCATTTTTTTTTTATTTTTATTTTTTTAATTTTATATTTAAATAGTTACCGGGAAAACTAAAAATAAAAATTGCAAATAAGGTTTTTACCAGCCAATTATGTAAAGAAGGAAAAATCGCCTTCAATGTTGAAACTTTTGTTTCTTAGATTGGGAATCTCGTAATTTTCTTGTTGGGTCATATAAGAGGAAATATATTTTAAAATATTCTATTTTAATAAAATTATTTTCAAAATACCCTTCTTTGTAAAAGCTTTTCAATTTTACCCCTTTTGAATAGGAACTCAAATTTTATATTATTATTAAAGTTTATGATAATTGCTTTATTGCCCAAAACCTTTTAGAATTTTTATTTAGGTCCATTTGGGTTTTGATAACTTCTTTTTAGAAGAAATAAGGTATATTCCAATTTTCATGATATATTAATTTTATTAATTTTATTCTTTCTCGATTTTTAATGGTCATCAAAATATAGTTTCTACTATTCTTTCCATTTCCCAAAGTTCTTGAATATCTATGTCTAATTGGTCTAGATCTTTAACATATTTATCAAGGATTTCTTTATTAATATATTTATTGATTAAATCAAAAACATATTCTTCTTTATCGTTATATGTTGCACTAGTTATCCTTAAATCTTCAGGTAAAATTTCTAATGCTTTTAAAATTATTATCTTTTGTTTATAATTTCTTTTTCTTTTAAATAAATTCTGTATTATATTGAAATTTTTACCCATTTTAAAATCACTTAACATCAAACATTAAATATGTTGGATTAGCAATGAAGTACTCTAAAACCATATCGTCATAAATCAAGAAAGGAAATCTTAATATCTAAACTTTTTAAAAATATATTACCTCCTTTTTAGTCAAAAATCTTTGATCCTTCTTAGGAATCGTCTTCTTCACCTTGACAAACCTGATTGGTCTTTGCCCAAACGCCACCTGGCTTCACAGGCCTTATGTTTCCAATGGTTGTTGCCTCGAATGGTGCTTGACTATGGCCTTTTAAGATTTTGAGATTTTGAAAAATAAGAAGAGATATAAGTTTAAAAGATTTTTATATTAAGAAGTTCGGACCCTTGAATCTATGAAAACAAATGGTTTTATTTCCTTCAAAAGAAGATTTATACAAGCATTTTCTAGAAAGGATTACAAGAATTTATCTAAGGCTTTGTTTTTTCTCTGATTCTTTTTTCTTAGATTGTTTTTTTTCCGATGCCTTAGAAATGAAAATCTAAGCACCATTTATAGAGTTACAAAACTAACTATTCGGACTTCAAAGTTTTATTTTGCGTCCGATGTCGCTTTCTTTATGAGCTGGAAACATGTCTTCTTTATCTTCACGTGAAAAAGCTGTCCGCCACAATTCTTTAGTGGGTAATGATGTCATGGCTTCTGTCACTCCTTGATATGACGTAAGTGCTTACATCATGACAGATCACAACATCCAATAATTCTGCATGCCTTCTTTCTAGTATTAGCTGTGCAAAAGAATTGATGAGTTGTGAATTTATTTATGAATACCTTTAATAATGGAGATTTTATTTGTCCTCCTTTCTTTAACAGAATCCAATTGTCAGCTTGCATGAGAGTCTCATACTATCGCTCCCATAACTGCTCAACAATTGAAGAAATCGCCTTTATTCCAAGAGAAAGTCTTTCAGTAATCCAAGATTTAGTGAACTTGAAAGACTGAAAATTCTTTATTTCAGTCTCGATCTTTAGATTATAGTAATCACATCCATAGTGATCATATGTTGTACCTCATGCCAGATGTGTCTCTCAGGTTCTGGGGATACAGAGTAGAACTTGGGAACAACCTTTCTTCCTTTAGAAAATTTGCTGACTTGTGATTTAAAAAGGTCATCAAATTCTGAAATCCCTTCGCAATCTGCACTTACATAGATCAAATCAAGATAACTATAGTTAGCCAGTTGGAAGACTTTATGTGGATCTGCTCCAAACATAGTTGTAATCGTTGGATAGATACTGCTTCCTTTAGAATAAAATAGAGATCTTGTATTCTTCCATTGATAGGCTCCTTCAGAAACTTCTTTGTATTCTTTTTCCCATTTATTTGTGGGAGTCAATTCTTCTTCGAAGCTCTTTTTATCAGATCCTTTAAAATTGTTGGATTTAGCAATTTTTACTTCAATAATCTTTGATTCTTCTTGAGATTTTGAAGTCTTAACTTTATTTTTCATGGAGTCAAAGAATTCTTTATGAGAAATAGGCTTTTTATTTTGAACTCTAGAGGACTCAGCCTTTTCCTTTCCTTTATCATTCACTTTTTTATCATCACTCATTTTTTCTTTACTTTTATTTTTTATTTCAAATAAATTATTTACCCTATCTTGGATTTGTAAAGATCTAGTCAGTCCTTCTTGAGAAACATCTATCATTATTTTTAAATTGGACTCGACCAATTCTTTAAGGGCATTGCTTACATCAACCATGTCTTGGCCAATCACGACAAGATCAGCGATTAAATAATCTATTTGTCTATTCGATGTCCATGTATCATCCGCGTTATATAAAAAGAAAACTTTCATAGATTTGCCCATGACATTTTGGCTTTTTTAGTGTCTTCTTTACAATCTATATTTAATTTAGAACTTTCATGATTTATAGGTTCACTATAATTATTATCTCGAGTGAATTTATCTAATTGTTTGTGATATTTATCTTTCTTTATATGATCATAATATTGTCTTTTATATTTAGGAATAGGCATCATATCTGATTCATCTAAATCCATATTTTCTGGTTTTATTGTACCACTTAGGCCTCCAGTTGTATTATTTGTGTTTGCCAAACCTTCATGCTCCGCTATTTTAGAAAGATCCATTTTTTCAAATTGATCTAGTGATTCATTAATTTCATTCATCTTTATCTATCTCAGATTTAGAATTTTGTTCTTTAGGTGGATTAGATGATGTAGCTATATCTTTACCTTTATTGTCTTTTTTAAGAGCTTCTTCTTAAGCTATGATTTTAGGTAATTCAACATTAATCATATATGTATCAAAGGAATTTGGATGTACAATTTCTTTAACAGTTTTTAAGGGTTTAATTATCATTTCTCTTTCTTTTATTTTCTTGTCGTATTTATTTTTCTTTAGACAAGTATTCTTTATCAAGTCTTCAATGTTTGAATTACAAATCTTTAAGATTTGAACCTCTGTTTTTAATTTTTTAAGTTCCTGATTTAGAACACATAGTAATTCTAGTATTTTATTCATTCCTATATTCAATTCTTCAATATTTTTATTTAAATTATCCATTTATATTTTTTTATATCTATCCCAATGTATTTGAGCGTTTTGTTGGGTATCTTTTATCTTTTGTTTGCAGCTTTGTATTTTTGCTTTATTCTCTTCTCCTTTAATGTGTTCAAATTCTCGATGATATTCTTTGAGAATTATATTTAAACTTTAAATTAAAGTTATACTTGGTATCCATCGTTTAAGATGTTTATTTGTCTTCATGCTTGACTAAGCACATTAAGACCTTCATTTATTTGTTTTATTTTTGTATATAAATAACAAATTCTAAAAGAATTTATTCTATGATAAACTGAACCCCTTGATAGGATAAAGTCCAGTTCCTTTTGATATTTATGTAATTCCACTCGAAGCCTATGTTGTGTATAGCTAGACATTGCTAAGTAGAATCATTACAACTCTAATTTCTTTATAAGCCTTTAGTCTTCTAGCAAAACGTTTCTTTATTTTAGTATTGAATGGATGGAGTTCCTCTATAGTCTTGTTCTGCTTTAGCTTCAGATATCGCTTGTATTTTCTATCTATGCTCTGAAATCCTTTAGTCTACTTAAACAGTTGACTCTTCATGGTGAAGGTAATTGCCAATCAGTTTCATCACAGGAAAAATCGCAAGATAAGAGATCAAAATTTAAATCATCACTGGAATCTTTATAATTTAAATCATTTAGATAAACAAATAACTCTTTAATTATTAAAAGATTTATGATTGAAATTTTTAATAGTTCTAAATATTTCATATTTTGTATGACTCTTTATGTTTTTATAGATTTTTATTGATCTATATGGCTCGGATACCAAGTTTAGCGGGGGTTCTTACTTGATTTAGCTTTATGAATTTAAGAAAATTATTGAATAATATTAAAATTTTATGACTTAATTTAGACAACATATCCAGGATGTTGGGAGTTTTAATGTTTTAAACATGATTTTAGATAATTTTTATAGGTAGAATGTGCTAAGATGATCAAAAATACTTTAGGAGGGGTTTTAGTGATATAAAGGTTAAAATTTGGGTTTTTCAGAAAACAAGCCGGCCCACATGAATAGTAAAACCGAGGTTTGAAAAGGTAATCAAGGTTATTTTTAAAAACTTTTTAAAAGGTGGGTTATTTTAAAAATTTGAAAAATAAAAAGGTGTAAAATAAAAATTTCTTCCGCTTCACGCATGTCAAATAAAATTGTAAGTAATAAAAATATACACAATGTTTTTTTTTTTAAAAATAATTGAAAAGGTCATGTCGGAACACTTGACGTGGCTTCTAGAGGAAACTTAGCCACAACAAAAATTTTCATTTTGCCAAAACTAGATGGAAATTTAGTCCAATCTAATCACCATAACCCCCCACTAGCGCATACTAGTGAATTAAATCTTATTACCGAACCAAACAATTATGGGTTGGCTATCATTATTTCATAATACTTCCAAATAATTAATAAATTCTACGTTTTCAGTGAGATTTAAATTTGAATAGTAATAAAACTTAACCAATAGACCACCATGATAACAGTTATACACAACGATTTTAAAAAAATCAAATAGTAATATAGGTATGTATAGTTCTATTCACAATACAACCTCGTCAATTTGATAATAAATCCAAGAAATTGATGGGTGGAAAAAGTGCAGCATTAGGTAATATGAATCATTTATGTTTTTCGTCAAGTCCATATCAATAGTTTTAGCCGCATTTGGTGTCGTTGTTGAAAGATAAGGCCAAATTGTTCTCTTTGTTATTTTTATTATTGTTATCTTCTAATTTTTTAACCTGCAGCACTTAAGTATGTGTTTGCATAAATTTTTAGCGTTCACACCGAAATTATCGCTCAGGGTTCGAATTCGCTGAGTTCGATAGGAAAACAGTAAATTCGAAGTGAGCTTTTGGTGTTCGGATGAGGGCGTGTCAGTGTGCTCAAATAGAAGTCTTGTTGATTCGAAGTGAAAAAATGATGTGATGTGATGTGATGCGCCTAAGACTTCTATCGAAAAGTGATTGAATCAGAGTAGGCAAACACTGCCCCTAAGGTTCTACTAGCTTACAACTTAATGTAGGACTTAACAATTCAGTAGTTTAAAGATCGAAACGGGTCGAAAAGCTTAAGTCGAAAAGGGAATGTATTCAGGGATGATAGCTACTCGCCACTTGGACCTTACAAGACTCGACTACAGACATACGCATTGATGACTCGGGCCATATCTATGACAAAAATGCATTGAGCAGTCCCTAAGAACTCTAGCTATAAATCGGTCACATTGATGATTTCGGTCATATCTACTTGTGGATGTACTCAGAGGTTATTCACTTTGACGAGCATTGACTGATTCCGTCTGCACTTCTCTTCATGTATGCGCTAGATATGAATGCGGGTTACTACTCCGTCGCATTGATATCTCACCGCTAATCGGGCCCAATTCGAGTGAGTGATGGCTACGACTCGTGATACTACCAAATGAATGCATTGATGATCCCATTTGGCATGGTTACAAACATTTAGGCAACGGTTTTCTACATACTGAACTAAAGCTAATCTTTGTTCATTTAGACCAAGAAAAATCAGAGAAGTGTTGACTTCTTGATTGGAAGAGTTGTTGTGTTGTGTTGATTGATGGACGTTGTATGTTCCATTTCAAATGATGAATCAAGCCCCTTTTTATAGACTTCAAGCTGCAACTGTCTTCCTTTATTTTTGGAGCTGGCTACCTTCTTCCAGCTTGGCCATCCGAAATGGATGGCAGCTCTTATTTCTAGGACATGGCAGTTTTGCCATGTTATCTGTATTTCAAATTTCTAGCGGCGCATGTCCTTTTATTTTAGGTATGTTTAGGTATAACTATACCTTATCCCTATCTAGTCTGTTATTCCAATATAACAACCCCTAAAAATAAGGGATTTGGTTATTCTTATTTTTTTATTTTTCATTAACTTGGCCATGGGCCTCCAACTCACTCTGGTTCGGGTCTCTAACACGGGTTTGGTCTACTTGAGTCGAAGTGACCTAGACCTTGTTAATTTTATTTCGGCGTGGCGAAAAGGATCAAAACTAGCCCACTCGTTTTTTTTTGCCTTGACTAAACATCTAATAATTATGCATTGAACCGTTTAATAATCATATCAAACTCATTTACAACTCACCTCCAACCCATTTTCAATACATTTACAACCCAATCCATTTTCAATCTAATTTACTATGATCCAATCCAACTCTAATCTAATCTAATCTAATCTAATCTAATCCGCTCAATTACCACCTCTACATGTATCCTCTCAAGAGTCATGCCTCTCTTCCTTCTCCAAACACCCCAAAAAGATATATTCCTTGAAAAAATAAAATAAACTGTTAAAGGCCAAAAGAATAAGGGGAAGAAAAAGCAAAAAGTAAAAAGCAATGAATGATTATGAAGATTTACAGGACAAAATTATGACTCATGCCTCTCTTCCTTCTCCAAACACACCAAAAAGATATATTCCTGGAAAAAAATAAAATAAACTGTTAAAGGCCAAAAGAATAAGGGGAAGAAAAAGTAAAAAGCAAAAAGCAATGAATGATTATGAGGATTTACGGGACAAAATTGTGACTCATATATTCTGGCAGCAGTCTTGAGCGACTTTCCAGTTATCTGAATGCAAGGTCAGCATAAATTGGACAATCATTAATTAAAATTACTTCAGAGTGTTTGAGCCCAAAAATGAATTTTTGTATAAATTCGGAGTGGGCTGATTTTGGTCCTTTTCGCCACGCCGAAATAAATTAACAAAGGCCCAGGCCACTTCGACGCGTCCGCACAGCCCATGTGGGAGGCTCAGGCCGGAGTGATATCACGGCCCATGGCCCAGTAGGCTAGAAAAAAATATATAAAAAGAACAGAATAAATACGATAATAAATTTAATTTCAAATCCCTTGCACTTAGGGGTTGTTAGATAGAAAATAAACACATGCCTAAAATAAAGGCCTTATGGTGCTAATATTTGAAATTTAAAGAAAGATGGCAGCAACTGCCACTTCTAGGAATAAGGCCGGCCATTCATTTTTTGGCCATGTTTGAATAAATCATTTCCAGCTCCAAGAATAAAGGAAGGCAGTTACAGCCTGAAGTCTATAAAAGGAGCCGGATTCTTCATTTCAAAGTACATCAAAACACAACGTCAATCAACAATCAACACAACTCTCTCAATCAAGAAGTCCACACTTCTCTGATTTCTTAGCTTAAATGAACAAAGAATAGCTTTAGTTCAAGTAGGTAGAAAACCGCTACGGGTGTTTGTAGCCATACCTCATTCGGCTCGAAGTGAGGATATCAATGCACTCATTCCGTAACGTCACGAGGTCGTAGCCATCACTCACTCGGATTGGGCCCGGTTCGAGGTGAGATATCAATGCGGCGGAGTGGTATTCAGCATTCATGTCGAGCGCATGCATGAAGAGGAGTACAGACGGAGTCAATCAATGCTCGTCGGAGTGAACAGACTTTGAATACACCCACAGGTAGATATGGCCGGAGTCATCAATGTGGCCGGTTTGTAGCTAGAGTTCTTAAGAACTGCTCAATGCATCTCTGTCATAGATATGGCCCGAGTCATCAATGCGTGTGTTTGTAGTCGAGTCCTGTAAAGTTCATTTGACGAGTAGCTATCGTCTTCGAATTTATTTTCTCTTCGATTTAAACTTTTCGACCCTTTTCGATTTTGAGAGTGCTAAATTGTTAAGTCCTACATTGAGTTGTAGGCAAGTAGAACCTCAGGGGTAGTGTTTGCCTACTCCGATTCAATCGTTTTTCAGATAGAAGTCTTAGGCGCATTACATTTTTCATTTCGAATTGTATTACATTTTTGTTTTCACTTCGAACTGCATTTTTTGACTTCGAAACATAAGACTTCCACTTGTGTGCTACTGCACACTGGCACGCCCGCACCCGAGCACAAAGAAGCTCACTTCGAATCGGCTGTTTTCCCATCGAACTCGGCCGGTTCGAACCCTGAGCGGCCACTTCGGCGCGGCCGGAAGAAATTTATGCAAACACAGAGCTAAGTAACTAAGTACGATACATGGCCCATGCTCGTCAAAGTTATAGCGTCAAATTAAGAGGGTGTGTGGCTAAGCTTGTAAGCTCCTCAAAATATTTTATGAGATGTTTTAGAGCTTATAGAATATGGGAGAGTGTTTGGTTAAATTTTAAGGAAAGAAACTTATAAGTTCTAAAAATAAGATGTTTAAGAGTTTATAAACTCATTTTAGAAAAGTAAGGAGGTGCTTACTTATTTTTTAAGATCTATCAACATCCTTTGTTTTTAACTAAACTAATTATATTATTGTCATTACTAATATCTTATAAGCTAACACCCAACTTATTTATCCAAACACTTTAATAACTTATTTTTAAAATAAGATCCAACATCTTATAAGCTCCTAAAACATCTTATAAGATGTTAGAGCTTATAAGATATTTCAAATAAACTTAAACAAAAACCCTCTAAATTCCTACCCAAATAGATACTCGGTCAAATAAAAGAGAAAAAAGATAAGAAGAGAAAGTAGACATCCAGTAGACATCGGTGATTAATCCGATCTTTTTTAACATTTTCGTGTAATATTTTTTATTATATAAAAGTATACATATTGAATTATACCAAAATGTTATAGAAGATTTGAATTGGTTTGTGATGGGGCTAAGTTTGCGAATTAATTGAAGATTGAAACTGTAAATAATTTATAAGAATGAATGCACTCATATGCACCTCGGAAGGCGTCGTCCATGGCTGCCCATGTGGGCTGCACGCACCATATATAACCCACTTCACCAGACAATTAATTTACAAAATTCAATTAAAAGCTAACATTTGCCTTGTTTCTCAATGCAGTTGAAATTAGCTATCTGGCAGAGTAATTAATTATTAATTAGAAAAATAGGAGGGTGAGAAATTACTATCAAAGCAAGCACACGAAAAAAGATTGAAAGAGAGTGAACAGTCACCAACCCAACCCAACCCAACCCATGCAAAAAGATTGAAAGACCCAACCCAACCCCCTCTAGAGAGTGACAGTTTTGATGTTTTCATGAGAAATTTCAACGTCAGACGTGCCCTCATATTATTTTCCCACTCTCTCTCTAACTTTGTTATAAGTGGATGCTAATCTAGATCTATAACTCAATAATTCTCCAAGCCATGGGTGGTGAGAAGGTATGCAATTCTTCAATGATCAGTTTATTTTGTTAAGACAAATTGGCTGGTAATTTCAAGTTTTTTCGATCATGAACAGGGTATGCTTCTTGATCATTTCTATACTGTTTGATCATCGTTTCAGACTGGGTTTATTTTTCAAGAATTGATTTTGAATTTACCCTTCAATTGCTCTCTCTGTGTGTGTTGAATGAAACAGGTGACTGTTATGATACTAAAGGTTGATCTCCAGTGCTCCTGCTGCTACAAGAAAGTCAAGAAAATTCTCTGCAAATTTCCCCGTGAGCCCCTCATCTTTAACCTGAGTTAACAATCATTGATCCACATTGCATATTTGGATACCGACAATTGTGTAGCATCAATTCCATATATATATATATATATATATATATATATATATCCCGGACTAATTTCTTATTCAGATTTTTATCGAATTAATTTTCTCATGGTGACAATAATTGATTATTGTTTTTGTAATACCCCACCAGATGCTGATGCATCGTCACCAAACCATAGATAGCAATGCATGATCTCACCACACATTTTTTCTGTTACTTCCCTTTTGTTATTTTATTCAACCCTTTTATTTTTTTGGATAAAAAAAAAAGCTGAGTTAGTTATATATCTTTTTGTGATGTAAAAACGTTTGGGACAAGAGAAATTAGAGACCAGGCATATGATGAGAAGGGAAACAAGGTCAAAATCACCGTGGTGTGCTGCGATCCTGAGAAAATTCGAGACAAATTGTGGTGCAAAGGTGCCAAGGTTATCAAATGCATTGAAATCGTAGAGCCCGAAAAGCCCAAAGAGCCCGAAAAGCCCAAGGAACACAAACGGATCCCACCAGTATGCCGGTTCCCCCCCGATTTTCCAAGAATATGCTGCCAACAACCATGTTATGATGGTTACTATTGCTATGGTTACCATGGCTATGGCTATAGCAGGCCATGCCACGTCAGCAGATGTGATTACTATTGCAGTGAAGAGAACTCTCAAAATTGCCACATCATGTAACAATGATGATTATATTGTTAATTAATGGGCTTGGTATGATATGAGGGGGTTCTTTTGTTGTTATTTAAAGATATAACAAGTTAATCATCGAGAATTGAGGGTATATAGAAAAATGACTTGTTGTGTAGGTGGGGTCATAGTGGTTGGTCTTAGTTGGTTACATTAATTTTCATGTTGTGGCATGATTTTGTCATTTGTTTAAATGAGACTGGTGAAATAATATTGATAGATGATGGCTTTTGCATACTTTTTGTCATCAGAATCCAACTTTTGTTTTGGTTTTTTATTCTCTGTTAGTTTTTTTACTACAGTAGTTTTTGCACTCCGTCAAGATTATGGTTTAAGTGTATAGAAGCTTGAATCATTTAAATAAGCTTTCGCAATCAAATTTTATATGTATAAAAGATAATTATTGAGAGAATAATTATCTATATAAATTTTTATGATGCTCATCTCATATTTAATTGAGTCTCAATAAAATATTAGATACTGTGGTCATGAAGGGAAAAAAAAGAGAGAGGTTATTGTACACTCTAATATGAATGCGTACACAAAATGACCCAACATATGTAATAAAACTAATGCTTCCTACTTAGTATTTTTAAGAGTAAAATTGAATATAATAATATAATAATTTTTTTTTTAATCACTTTTTAATATTATTATATTTAAATTTATAGATTAAAATTATCAATTAAATACCACCCAATTGAGATCCGGAAGGGGAGAGAGGGAGGGAGAGATTCAGAGTCGTCGTCCTTTGCCCTCACTACTAGAAACTAGCAAAATAGCTATGAATTTTTAGCCACGGACAAAATCGATTGCAAATAGATACGAATCTGGCCACGGATATTGAAACATCATGAAAAACCTTAGCTATGGATTTTTCCGTAGCTAAATCCTCAAAAATCCGTGGCTAGATGGGCACAAATTTTTTTTTCTTCATATAATGCATTTAGCCACGGACAAAACCATGGCTTAAAAACTAGCAAAATAGCCATGGACAAATCGATTGCAAATAGTTATGGATCTAGCCACGGTTATTGAAACATCATGAAAAACCTTAGCCGCTGATGAGTCAGGTGCCACCTCACTATGCCACGTCAGTATAAGCCTCAAAAATTGCCTAAGTGAGGAGTTGAGGCCCTCGATACGATGATGGCCCTCGAAAGGGCTCACAGGCCGATCTCTCTCGAGAGCTTCTCAAGGCACGAGTATGCTATCCTGGAGACCCTCGAGATGAGTTGCGGCCCTCGAACGCGCTCCCATCGAGGGCGAGATCCCACACTTAACCGTCGCAAGGTTTGGCATCCAACAGGGATAAATCCAGCTGGCGATCACTGACAGGCACAGCCCGCTGCCACTTAACGCGTCCCAGTGGCACATGGGTCCATCCCATCAGTCTCCAGCGCATTAAATACCAAGTCATAAATACAATCCTTGGTTATAAATGCCCAAGATACAAATTAATTGCCAACAAGGCCCCTCATTAATGAGAAGTGGGAGCAGCCGCCAATAGGATCCATGAAGGGGACAAAAGGCACATGCCGGTACGGCTACTGTCCTGAAAGTGACCGGCTCCCACCAACTATGTCACATCCAGGTTCCTCACTCTCATATGAAAACCTCCATTGGCTCTCCACCCAAAGGTAAGGAACTCATAATATTCTCACTCTCTTGATAAGCAAATTGGCTTCACATACTGTTCATCATCTTCTTCAAATGTTGACTTGAGCGTCGGAGAGCCTACGCCGGGATAAAACCGGCTAGTCTCACGTGTGTTCCTCCCTCTTTGACAGGTGGGCCACCAGCAAGATCATTCCGGAGTTCATCATAATCTTTGTTCATTTAGACCAAGAAAAATCAGAGAAGTGTTGACTTCTTGATTGGAAGAGTTGTTGTGTTGTGTTGATTGATGGACGTTGTATGTTCCATTTCAAATGATGAATCAAGCCCCTTTTTATAGACTTCAAGCTGCAACTGTCTTCCTTTATTTTTGGAGCTGGCTACCTTCTTCCAGCTTGGCCATCCGAAATGGATGGCAGCTCTTATTTCTAGGACATGGCAGTTTTGCCATGTTATCTGTATTTCAAATTTCTAGCGGCGCATGTCCTTTTATTTTAGGTATGTTTAGGTATAACTATACCTTATCCCTATCTAGTCTGTTATTCCAATATAACAACCCCTAAAAATAAGGGATTTGGTTATTCTTATTTTTTTATTTTTCATTAACTTGGCCATGGGCCTCCAACTCACTCTGGTTCGGGTCTCTAACACGGGTTTGGTCTACTTGAGTCGAAGTGACCTAGACCTTGTTAATTTTATTTCGGCGTGGCGAAAAGGATCAAAACTAGCCCACTCGTTTTTTTTTGCCTTGATTAAACATCTAATAATTATGCATTGAACCGTTTAATAATCATATCAAACTCATTTACAACTCACCTCCAACCCATTTTCAATACATTTACAACCCAATCCATTTTCAATCTAATTTACTATGATCCAATCCAACTCTAATCTAATCTAATCTAATCTAATCTAATCCGCTCAATTACCACCTCTACATGTATCCTCTCAAGAGTCATGCCTCTCTTCCTTCTCCAAACACCCCAAAAAGATATATTCCTTGAAAAAATAAATAAACTGTTAAAGGCCAAAAGAATAAGGGGAAGAAAAAGCAAAAAGTAAAAAGCAATGAATGATTATGAAGATTTACAGGACAAAATTATGACTCATGCCTCTCTTCCTTCTCCAAACACACCAAAAAGATATATTCCTGGAAAAAAATAAAATAAACTGTTAAAGGCCAAAAGAATAAGGGGAAGAAAAAGTAAAAAGCAAAAAGCAATGAATGATTATGAGGATTTACGGGACAAAATTGTGACTCATATATTCTGGCAGCAGTCTTGAGCGACTTTCCAGTTATCTGAATGCAAGGTCAGCATAAATTGGACAATCATTAATTAAAATTACTTCAGAGTGTTTGAGCCCAAAAATGAATTTTTGTATAAATTCGGAGTGGGCTGATTTTGGTCCTTTTCGCCACGCCGAAATAAATTAACAAAGGCCCAGGCCACTTCGACGCGTCCGCACAGCCCATGTGGGAGGCTCAGGCCGGAGTGATATCACGGCCCATGGCCCAGTAGGCTAGAAAAAAATATATAAAAAGAACAGAATAAATACGATAATAAATTTAATTTCAAATCCCTTGCACTTAGGGGTTGTTAGATAGAAAATAAACACATGCCTAAAATAAAGGCCTTATGGTGCTAATATTTGAAATTTAAAGAAAGATGGCAGCAACTGCCACTTCTAGGAATAAGGCCGGCCATTCATTTTTTGGCCATGTTTGAATAAATCATTTCCAGCTCCAAGAATAAAGGAAGGCAGTTACAGCCTGAAGTCTATAAAAGGAGCCGGATTCTTCATTTCAAAGTACATCAAAACACAACGTCAATCAACAATCAACACAACTCTCTCAATCAAGAAGTCCACACTTCTCTGATTTCTTAGCTTAAATGAACAAAGAATAGCTTTAGTTCAAGTAGGTAGAAAACCGCTACGGGTGTTTGTAGCCATACCTCATTCGGCTCGAAGTGAGGATATCAATGCACTCATTCCGTAACGTTACGAGGTCGTAGCCATCACTCACTCGGATTGGGCCCGGTTCGAGGTGAGATATCAATGCGGCGGAGTGGTATCCAGCATTCATGTCGAGCGCATGCATGAAGAGGAGTACAGACGGAGTCAATCAATGCTCGTCGGAGTGAACAGACTTGAATACACCCACAGGTAGATATGGCCGGAGTCATCAATGTGGCCGGTTTGTAGCTAGAGTTCTTAAGAACTGCTCAATGCATCTCTGTCATAGATATGGCCCGAGTCATCAATGCGTGTGTTTGTAGTCGAGTCCTGTAAAGTTCATTTGACGAGTAGCTATCGTCTTCGAATTTATTTTCACTTCGATTTAAACTTTTCGACCCTTTTCGATTTTGAGAGTGCTAAATTGTTAAGTCCTACATTGAGTTGTAGGCAAGTAGAACCTCAGGGGTAGTGTTTGCCTACTCCGATTCAATCGTTTTTCAGATAGAAGTCTTAGGCGCATTACATTTTTCATTTCGAATTGTATTACATTTTTGTTTTCACTTCGAACTGCATTTTTTGACTTCGAAACATAAGACTTCCACTTGTGTGCTACTGCACACTGGCACGCCCGCACCCGAGCACAAAGAAGCTCACTTCGAATCGGCTGTTTTCCCATCGAACTCGGCCGGTTCGAACCCTGAGCGGCCACTTCGGCGCGGCCGGAAGAAATTTATGCAAACACAGAGCTAAGTAACTAAGTACGATACATGGCCCATGCTCGTCAAAGTTATAGCGTCAAATTAAGAGGGTGTGTGGCTAAGCTTGTAAGCTCCTCAAAATATTTTATGAGATGTTTTAGAGCTTATAGAATATGGGAGAGTGTTTGGTTAAATTTTAAGGAAAGAAACTTATAAGTTCTAAAAATAAGATGTTTAAGAGTTTATAAACTCATTTTAGAAAAGTAAGGAGGTGCTTACTTATTTTTAAGATCTATCAACATCCTTTGTTTTTAACTAAACTAATTATATTATTGTCATTACTAATATCTTATAAGCTAACACCCAACTTATTTATCCAAACACTTTAATAACTTATTTTTAAAATAAGATCCAACATCTTATAAGCTCCTAAAACATCTTATAAGATGTTAGAGCTTATAAGATATTTCAAATAAACTTAACCAAAAACCCTCTAAATTCCTACCCAAATAGATACTCGGTCAAATAAAAGAGAAAAAAGATAAGAAGAGAAAGTAGACATCCAGTAGACATCGGTGATTAATCCGATCTTTTTTAACATTTTCGTGTAATATTTTTTATTATATAAAAGTATACATATTGAATTATACCAAAATGTTATAGAAGATTTGAATTGGTTTGTGATGGGGCTAAGTTTGCGAATTAATTGAAGATTGAAACTGTAAATAATTTATAAGAATGAATGCACTCATATGCACCTCGGAAGGCGTCGTCCATGGCTGCCCATGTGGGCTGCACGCACCATATATAACCCACTTCACCAGACAATTAATTTACAAAATTCAATTAAAAGCTAACATTTGCCTTGTTTCTCAATGCAGTTGAAATTAGCTATCTGGCAGAGTAATTAATTATTAATTAGAAAAATAGGAGGGTGAGAAATTACTATCAAAGCAAGCACACGAAAAAAGATTGAAAGAGAGTGAACAGTCACCAACCCAACCCAACCCAACCCATGCAAAAAGATTGAAAGACCCAACCCAACCCCCTCTAGAGAGTGACAGTTTTGATGTTTTCATGAGAAATTTCAACGTCAGACGTGCCCTCATATTATTTTCCCACTCTCTCTCTAACTTTGTTATAAGTGGATGCTAATCTAGATCTATAACTCAATAATTCTCCAAGCCATGGGTGGTGAGAAGGTATGCAATTCTTCAATGATCAGTTTATTTTGTTAAGACAAATTGGCTGGTAATTTCAAGTTTTTTCGATCATGAACAGGGTATGCTTCTTGATCATTTCTATACTGTTTGATCATCGTTTCAGACTGGGTTTATTTTTCAAGAATTGATTTTGAATTTACCCTTCAATTGCTCTCTCTGTGTGTGTTGAATGAAACAGGTGACTGTTATGATACTAAAGGTTGATCTCCAGTGCTCCTGCTGCTACAAGAAAGTCAAGAAAATTCTCTGCAAATTTCCCCGTGAGCCCCTCATCTTTAACCTGAGTTAACAATCATTGATCCACATTGCATATTTGGATACCGACAATTGTGTAGCATCAATTCCATATATATATATATATATATATATATATATATCCCGGACTAATTTCTTATTCAGATTTTTATCGAATTAATTTTCTCATGGTGACAATAATTGATTATTGTTTTTGTAATACCCCACCAGATGCTGATGCATCGTCACCAAACCATAGATAGCAATGCATGATCTCACCACACATTTTTTCTGTTACTTCCCTTTTGTTATTTTATTCAACCCTTTTATTTTTTGGATAAAAAAAAAGCTGAGTTAGTTATATATCTTTTTGTGATGTAAAAACGTTTGGGACAAGAGAAATTAGAGACCAGGCATATGATGAGAAGGGAAACAAGGTCAAAATCACCGTGGTGTGCTGCGATCCTGAGAAAATTCGAGACAAATTGTGGTGCAAAGGTGCCAAGGTTATCAAATGCATTGAAATCGTAGAGCCCGAAAAGCCCAAAGAGCCCGAAAAGCCCAAAGAGCCCGAAAAGCCCAAGGAACACAAACGGATCCCACCAGTATGCCGGTTCCCCCCCGATTTTCCAAGAATATGCTGCCAACAACCATGTTATGATGGTTACTATTGCTATGGTTACCATGGCTATGGCTATAGCAGGCCATGCCACGTCAGCAGATGTGATTACTATTGCAGTGAAGAGAACTCTCAAAATTGCCACATCATGTAACAATGATGATTATATTGTTAATTAATGGGCTTGGTATGATATGAGGGGGTTCTTTTGTTGTTATTTAAAGATATAACAAGTTAATCATCGAGAATTGAGGGTATATAGAAAAATGACTTGTTGTGTAGGTGGGGTCATAGTGGTTGGTCTTAGTTGGTTACATTAATTTTCATGTTGTGGCATGATTTTGTCATTTGTTTAAATGAGACTGGTGAAATAATATTGATAGATGATGGCTTTTGCATACTTTTTGTCATCAGAATCCAACTTTTGTTTTGGTTTTTTATTCTCTGTTAGTTTTTTTACTACAGTAGTTTTTGCACTCCGTCAAGATTATGGTTTAAGTGTATAGAAGCTTGAATCATTTAAATAAGCTTTCGCAATCAAATTTTATATGTATAAAAGATAATTATTGAGAGAATAATTATCTATATAAATTTTTATGATGCTCATCTCATATTTAATTGAGTCTCAATAAAATATTAGATACTGTGGTCATGAAGGGAAAAAAAAGAGAGAGGTTATTGTACACTCTAATATGAATGCGTACACAAAATGACCCAACATATGTAATAAAACTAATGCTTCCTACTTAGTATTTTTAAGAGTAAAATTGAATATAATAATATAATAATTTTTTTTTTAATCACTTTTTAATATTATTATATTTAAATTTATAGATTAAAATTATCAATTAAATACCACCCAATTGAGATCCGGAAGGGGAGAGAGGGAGGGAGAGATTCAGAGTCGTCGTCCTTTGCCCTCACTACTAGAAACTAGCAAAATAGCTATGAATTTTTAGCCACGGACAAAATCGATTGCAAATAGATACGAATCTGGCCACGGATATTGAAACATCATGAAAAACCTTAGCTATGGATTTTTCCGTAGCTAAATCCTCAAAAATCCGTGGCTAGATGGGCACAAATTTTTTTTTCTTCATATAATGCATTTAGCCACGGACAAAACCATGGCTTAAAAACTAGCAAAATAGCCATGGACAAATCGATTGCAAATAGTTATGGATCTAGCCACGGTTATTGAAACATCATGAAAAACCTTAGCCGCTGATGAGTCAGGTGCCACCTCACTATGCCACGTCAGTATAAGCCTCAAAAATTGCCTAAGTGAGGAGTTGAGGCCCTCGATACGATGATGGCCCTCGAAAGGGCTCACAGGCCGATCTCTCTCGAGAGCTTCTCAAGGCACGAGTATGCTATCCTGGAGACCCTCGAGATGAGTTGCGGCCCTCGAACGCGCTCCCATCGAGGGCGAGATCCCACACTTAACCGTCGCAAGGTTTGGCATCCAACAGGGATAAATCCAGCTGGCGATCACTGACAGGCACAGCCCGCTGCCACTTAACGCGTCCCAGTGGCACATGGGTCCATCCCATCAGTCTCCAGCGCATTAAATACCAAGTCATAAATACAATCCTTGGTTATAAATGCCCAAGATACAAATTAATTGCCAACAAGGCCCCTCATTAATGAGAAGTGGGAGCAGCCGCCAATAGGATCCATGAAGGGGACAAAAGGCACATGCCGGTACGGCTACTGTCCTGAAAGTGACCGGCTCCCACCAACTATGTCACATCCAGGTTCCTCACTCTCATATGAAAACCTCCATTGGCTCTCCACCCAAAGGTAAGGAACTCATAATATTCTCACTCTCTTGATAAGCAAATTGGCTTCACATACTGTTCATCATCTTCTTCAAATGTTGACTTGAGCGTCGGAGAGCCTACGCCGGGATAAAACCGGCTAGTCTCACGTGTGTTCCTCCCTCTTTGACAGGTGGGCCACCAGCAAGATCATTCCGGAGTTCATCATAATCTTTGTTCATTTAGACCAAGAAAAATCAGAGAAGTGTTGACTTCTTGATTGGAAGAGTTGTTGTGTTGTGTTGATTGATGGACGTTGTATGTTCCATTTCAAATGATGAATCAAGCCCCTTTTTATAGACTTCAAGCTGCAACTGTCTTCCTTTATTTTTGGAGCTGGCTACCTTCTTCCAGCTTGGCCATCCGAAATGGATGGCAGCTCTTATTTCTAGGACATGGCAGTTTTGCCATGTTATCTGTATTTCAAATTTCTAGCGGCGCATGTCCTTTTATTTTAGGTATGTTTAGGTATAACTATACCTTATCCCTATCTAGTCTGTTATTCCAATATAACAACCCCTAAAAATAAGGGATTTGGTTATTCTTATTTTTTTATTTTTCATTAACTTGGCCATGGGCCTCCAACTCACTCTGGTTCGGGTCTCTAACACGGGTTTGGTCTACTTGAGTCGAAGTGACCTAGACCTTGTTAATTTTATTTCGGCGTGGCGAAAAGGATCAAAACTAGCCCACTCGTTTTTTTTTGCCTTGATTAAACATCTAATAATTATGCATTGAACCGTTTAATAATCATATCAAACTCATTTACAACTCACCTCCAACCCATTTTCAATACATTACAACCCAATCCATTTTCAATCTAATTTACTATGATCCAATCCAACTCTAATCTAATCTAATCTAATCTAATCTAATCCGCTCAATTACCACCTCTACATGTATCCTCTCAAGAGTCATGCCTCTCTTCCTTCTCCAAACACCCCAAAAAGATATATTCCTTGAAAAAATAAAATAAACTGTTAAAGGCCAAAAGAATAAGGGGAAGAAAAAGCAAAAAGTAAAAAGCAATGAATGATTATGAAGATTTACAGGACAAAATTATGACTCATGCCTCTCTTCCTTCTCCAAACACACCAAAAAGATATATTCCTGGAAAAAAATAAATAAACTGTTAAAGGCCAAAAGAATAAGGGGAAGAAAAAGTAAAAAGCAAAAAGCAATGAATGATTATGAGGATTTACGGGACAAAATTGTGACTCATATATTCTGGCAGCAGTCTTGAGCGACTTTCCAGTTATCTGAATGCAAGGTCAGCATAAATTGGACAATCATTAATTAAAATTACTTCAGAGTGTTTGAGCCCAAAAATGAATTTTTGTATAAATTCGGAGTGGGCTGATTTTGGTCCTTTTCGCCACGCCGAAATAAATTAACAAAGGCCCAGGCCACTTCGACGCGTCCGCACAGCCCATGTGGGAGGCTCAGGCCGGAGTGATATCACGGCCCATGGCCCAGTAGGCTAGAAAAAAATATATAAAAGAACAGAATAAATACGATAATAAATTTAATTTCAAATCCCTTGCACTTAGGGGTTGTTAGATAGAAAATAAACACATGCCTAAAATAAAGGCCTTATGGTGCTAATATTTGAAATTTAAAGAAAGATGGCAGCAACTGCCACTTCTAGGAATAAGGCCGGCCATTCATTTTTTGGCCATGTTTGAATAAATCATTTCCAGCTCCAAGAATAAAGGAAGGCAGTTACAGCCTGAAGTCTATAAAAGGAGCCGGATTCTTCATTTCAAAGTACATCAAAACACAACGTCAATCAACAATCAACACAACTCTCTCAATCAAGAAGTCCACACTTCTCTGATTTCTTAGCTTAAATGAACAAAGAATAGCTTTAGTTCAAGTAGGTAGAAAACCGCTACGGGTGTTTGTAGCCATACCTCATTCGGCTCGAAGTGAGGATATCAATGCACTCATTCCGTAACGTTACGAGGTCGTAGCCATCACTCACTCGGATTGGGCCCGGTTCGAGGTGAGATATCAATGCGGCGGAGTGGTATCCAGCATTCATGTCGAGCGCATGCATGAAGAGGAGTACAGACGGAGTCAATCAATGCTCGTCGGAGTGAACAGACTTTGAATACACCCACAGGTAGATATGGCCGGAGTCATCAATGTGGCCGGTTTGTAGCTAGAGTTCTTAAGAACTGCTCAATGCATCTCTGTCATAGATATGGCCCGAGTCATCAATGCGTGTGTTTGTAGTCGAGTCCTGTAAAGTTCATTTGACGAGTAGCTATCGTCTTCGAATTTATTTTCTCTTCGATTTAAACTTTTCGACCCTTTTCGATTTTGAGAGTGCTAAATTGTTAAGTCCTACATTGAGTTGTAGGCAAGTAGAACCTCAGGGGTAGTGTTTGCCTACTCCGATTCAATCGTTTTTCAGATAGAAGTCTTAGGCGCATTACATTTTTCATTTCGAATTGTATTACATTTTTGTTTTCACTTCGAACTGCATTTTTTGACTTCGAAACATAAGACTTCCACTTGTGTGCTACTGCACACTGGCACGCCCGCACCCGAGCACAAAGAAGCTCACTTCGAATCGGCTGTTTTCCCATCGAACTCGGCCGGTTCGAACCCTGAGCGGCCACTTCGGCGCGGCCGGAAGAAATTTATGCAAACACAGAGCTAAGTAACTAAGTACGATACATGGCCCATGCTCGTCAAAGTTATAGCGTCAAATTAAGAGGGTGTGTGGCTAAGCTTGTAAGCTCCTCAAAATATTTTATGAGATGTTTTAGAGCTTATAGAATATGGGAGAGTGTTTGGTTAAATTTTAAGGAAAGAAACTTATAAGTTCTAAAAATAAGATGTTTAAGAGTTTATAAACTCATTTTAGAAAAGTAAGGAGGTGCTTACTTATTTTTTAAGATCTATCAACATCCTTTGTTTTTAACTAAACTAATTATATTATTGTCATTACTAATATCTTATAAGCTAACACCCAACTTATTTATCCAAACACTTTAATAACTTATTTTTAAAATAAGATCCAACATCTTATAAGCTCCTAAAACATCTTATAAGATGTTAGAGCTTATAAGATATTTCAAATAAACTTAACCAAAAACCCTCTAAATTCCTACCCAAATAGATACTCGGTCAAATAAAAGAGAAAAAAGATAAGAAGAGAAAGTAGACATCCAGTAGACATCGGTGATTAATCCGATCTTTTTTAACATTTTCGTGTAATATTTTTATTATATAAAAGTATACATATTGAATTATACCAAAATGTTATAGAAGATTTGAATTGGTTTGTGATGGGGCTAAGTTTGCGAATTAATTGAAGATTGAAACTGTAAATAATTTATAAGAATGAATGCACTCATATGCACCTCGGAAGGCGTCGTCCATGGCTGCCCATGTGGGCTGCACGCACCATATATAACCCACTTCACCAGACAATTAATTTACAAAATTCAATTAAAAGCTAACATTTGCCTTGTTTCTCAATGCAGTTGAAATTAGCTATCTGGCAGAGTAATTAATTATTAATTAGAAAAATAGGAGGGTGAGAAATTACTATCAAAGCAAGCACACGAAAAAAGATTGAAAGAGAGTGAACAGTCACCAACCCAACCCAACCCAACCCATGCAAAAAGATTGAAAGACCCAACCCAACCCCCTCTAGAGAGTGACAGTTTTGATGTTTTCATGAGAAATTTCAACGTCAGACGTGCCCTCATATTATTTTCCCACTCTCTCTCTAACTTTGTTATAAGTGGATGCTAATCTAGATCTATAACTCAATAATTCTCCAAGCCATGGGTGGTGAGAAGGTATGCAATTCTTCAATGATCAGTTTATTTTGTTAAGACAAATTGGCTGGTAATTTCAAGTTTTTTCGATCATGAACAGGGTATGCTTCTTGATCATTTCTATACTGTTTGATCATCGTTTCAGACTGGGTTTATTTTTCAAGAATTGATTTTGAATTTACCCTTCAATTGCTCTCTCTGTGTGTGTTGAATGAAACAGGTGACTGTTATGATACTAAAGGTTGATCTCCAGTGCTCCTGCTGCTACAAGAAAGTCAAGAAAATTCTCTGCAAATTTCCCCGTGAGCCCCTCATCTTTAACCTGAGTTAACAATCATTGATCCACATTGCATATTTGGATACCGACAATTGTGTAGCATCAATTCCATATATATATATATATATATATATATATATATATCCCGGACTAATTTCTTATTCAGATTTTTATCGAATTAATTTTCTCATGGTGACAATAATTGATTATTGTTTTTGTAATACCCCACCAGATGCTGATGCATCGTCACCAAACCATAGATAGCAATGCATGATCTCACCACACATTTTTTCTGTTACTTCCCTTTTGTTATTTTATTCAACCCTTTTATTTTTTTGGATAAAAAAAAAGCTGAGTTAGTTATATATCTTTTTGTGATGTAAAAACGTTTGGGACAAGAGAAATTAGAGACCAGGCATATGATGAGAAGGGAAACAAGGTCAAAATCACCGTGGTGTGCTGCGATCCTGAGAAAATTCGAGACAAATTGTGGTGCAAAGGTGCCAAGGTTATCAAATGCATTGAAATCGTAGAGCCCGAAAAGCCCAAAGAGCCCGAAAAGCCCAAAGAGCCCGAAAAGCCCAAGGAACACAAACGGATCCCACCAGTATGCCGGTTCCCCCCCGATTTTCCAAGAATATGCTGCCAACAACCATGTTATGATGGTTACTATTGCTATGGTTACCATGGCTATGGCTATAGCAGGCCATGCCACGTCAGCAGATGTGATTACTATTGCAGTGAAGAGAACTCTCAAAATTGCCACATCATGTAACAATGATGATTATATTGTTAATTAATGGGCTTGGTATGATATGAGGGGGTTCTTTTGTTGTTATTTAAAGATATAACAAGTTAATCATCGAGAATTGAGGGTATATAGAAAAATGACTTGTTGTGTAGGTGGGGTCATAGTGGTTGGTCTTAGTTGGTTACATTAATTTTCATGTTGTGGCATGATTTTGTCATTTGTTTAAATGAGACTGGTGAAATAATATTGATAGATGATGGCTTTTGCATACTTTTTGTCATCAGAATCCAACTTTTGTTTTGGTTTTTTATTCTCTGTTAGTTTTTTTACTACAGTAGTTTTTGCACTCCGTCAAGATTATGGTTTAAGTGTATAGAAGCTTGAATCATTTAAATAAGCTTTCGCAATCAAATTTTATATGTATAAAAGATAATTATTGAGAGAATAATTATCTATATAAATTTTTATGATGCTCATCTCATATTTAATTGAGTCTCAATAAAATATTAGATACTGTGGTCATGAAGGGAAAAAAAAGAGAGAGGTTATTGTACACTCTAATATGAATGCGTACACAAAATGACCCAACATATGTAATAAAACTAATGCTTCCTACTTAGTATTTTTAAGAGTAAAATTGAATATAATAATATAATAATTTTTTTTTTAATCACTTTTTAATATTATTATATTTAAATTTATAGATTAAAATTATCAATTAAATACCACCCAATTGAGATCCGGAAGGGGAGAGAGGGAGGGAGAGATTCAGAGTCGTCGTCCTTTGCCCTCACTACTAGAAACTAGCAAAATAGCTATGAATTTTTAGCCACGGACAAAATCGATTGCAAATAGATACGAATCTGGCCACGGATATTGAAACATCATGAAAAACCTTAGCTATGGATTTTTCCGTAGCTAAATCCTCAAAAATCCGTGGCTAGATGGGCACAAATTTTTTTTTCTTCATATAATGCATTTAGCCACGGACAAAACCATGGCTTAAAAACTAGCAAAATAGCCATGGACAAATCGATTGCAAATAGTTATGGATCTAGCCACGGTTATTGAAACATCATGAAAAACCTTAGCCGCTGATGAGTCAGGTGCCACCTCACTATGCCACGTCAGTATAAGCCTCAAAAATTGCCTAAGTGAGGAGTTGAGGCCCTCGATACGATGATGGCCCTCGAAAGGGCTCACAGGCCGATCTCTCTCGAGAGCTTCTCAAGGCACGAGTATGCTATCCTGGAGACCCTCGAGATGAGTTGCGGCCCTCGAACGCGCTCCCATCGAGGGCGAGATCCCACACTTAACCGTCGCAAGGTTTGGCATCCAACAGGGATAAATCCAGCTGGCGATCACTGACAGGCACAGCCCGCTGCCACTTAACGCGTCCCAGTGGCACATGGGTCCATCCCATCAGTCTCCAGCGCATTAAATACCAAGTCATAAATACAATCCTTGGTTATAAATGCCCAAGATACAAATTAATTGCCAACAAGGCCCCTCATTAATGAGAAGTGGGAGCAGCCGCCAATAGGATCCATGAAGGGGACAAAAGGCACATGCCGGTACGGCTACTGTCCTGAAAGTGACCGGCTCCCACCAACTATGTCACATCCAGGTTCCTCACTCTCATATGAAAACCTCCATTGGCTCTCCACCCAAAGGTAAGGAACTCATAATATTCTCACTCTCTTGATAAGCAAATTGGCTTCACATACTGTTCATCATCTTCTTCAAATGTTGACTTGAGCGTCGGAGAGCCTACGCCGGGATAAAACCGGCTAGTCTCACGTGTGTTCCTCCCTCTTTGACAGGTGGGCCACCAGCAAGATCATTCCGGAGTTCATCATAATCTTTGTTCATTTAGACCAAGAAAAATCAGAGAAGTGTTGACTTCTTGATTGGAAGAGTTGTTGTGTTGTGTTGATTGATGGACGTTGTATGTTCCATTTCAAATGATGAATCAAGCCCCTTTTTATAGACTTCAAGCTGCAACTGTCTTCCTTTATTTTTGGAGCTGGCTACCTTCTTCCAGCTTGGCCATCCGAAATGGATGGCAGCTCTTATTTCTAGGACATGGCAGTTTTGCCATGTTATCTGTATTTCAAATTTCTAGCGGCGCATGTCCTTTTATTTTAGGTATGTTTAGGTATAACTATACCTTATCCCTATCTAGTCTGTTATTCCAATATAACAACCCCTAAAAATAAGGGATTTGGTTATTCTTATTTTTTTATTTTCATTAACTTGGCCATGGGCCTCCAACTCACTCTGGTTCGGGTCTCTAACACGGGTTTGGTCTACTTGAGTCGAAGTGACCTAGACCTTGTTAATTTTATTTCGGCGTGGCGAAAAGGATCAAAACTAGCCCACTCGTTTTTTTTTGCCTTGATTAAACATCTAATAATTATGCATTGAACCGTTTAATAATCATATCAAACTCATTTACAACTCACCTCCAACCCATTTTCAATACATTTACAACCCAATCCATTTTCAATCTAATTTACTATGATCCAATCCAACTCTAATCTAATCTAATCTAATCTAATCTAATCCGCTCAATTACCACCTCTACATGTATCCTCTCAAGAGTCATGCCTCTCTTCCTTCTCCAAACACCCCAAAAAGATATATTCCTTGAAAAAATAAAATAAACTGTTAAAGGCTAGGTTGTGACACTCAGACGGAGTTATCATTGACTTTTCAAATGATGTCAATAAAATCCGATTATAATTTACCTCAAGGTTGTTTTGATCGAATGACAGAACTTGTGAAATCGTAAAATCTGTCAGATAATCATGTTCCTAACAACTATTATGAAGCAAAAAAAAAATAGTTAAGAAGTTAGGTTTAACGTCGGTGAATATTGATTATTGCATCGAGGGTGTATGTTGTATTGCAATGAAGATTCATAATTAGAGGAATGTAAGTTTTGTAAGTAGAATTCTTGTTCCTTAAAGAAGGATGCACTACATACCTCTTATTCCAAGATTGAAAAGGTTGTATGCTTTTTCAAAATCAGTTAATCAAATAAGATGGCATTATGAGCACAGAGGAGAGCTTGGAGTTCTTTGTCATCCATCCGATGGTCTGGCATGGAAACTTTTTAATGAAAAGCATTCTGACTTTGCTGCCGAGCCACAAAATATGATTTGGTATGGGGATGAATGCGTATGGTTAAGATATGACCAAGATACGTTGTGAATGGATATGCCTTTCATGTAGATGAGACCACACAATGTATGAACATTTATAATGCTGGTATTTGTGTTCGGGGCAATAGGTTCACAGATTTCTATGGCATACTTAAAGAAGTGATTCTGTTATAATATCTCGGTGTACCCGAAAATAAGGTTGGCTTTTTCAAATGTCATTGATTTGATTCCGTTTCTAAGAGGGGTATGAAGATACACTCGCAATATGGCATTGTAGAGATCAAATTTAATAAGAGATACCCAAAAGATGATCCGTTCATTCTTGCACAACATGCATCTCAAGTATATTATGTACTGTATCCGGGGACAAGGAGGGATAAATTGAATTGGCATTTTGTAAATAAAACCAGACCACGAAGTAGAGTAGCCAATTAACAAATTATTACTGATGATCCGTTGCAAGAATTTTCACTCGTGAATTTTGTGTTCAATAATGAACCTACGGAGTTTTTTGGTAGATACTAATGGTCGTGCAAAAGAGGTGAATTTTGACAATAATGCATTTCATAATGAACTTGAAGATGATGGCGTACGAGATAATGTGAACGAATATGAAGATGATGAGGAGTATGAACTTGATGATGATGACGACAATGAAGGAGATGATGCGATCGAATATGACAATGATAATGAAGATGAAGTTGATGAGAATGAAGATGATGAATAGGATTCGTATTTTAATTGTTGATGTAGTTGATGTTTGCGATTTGTTGTCATGTATCATTGTGAATTTTTATTATGTAGTTGATGTTTGTGAATTGTTATTATGTATTTATTCATAATTGATGTTTGATCAATTGTTGGCATTGTTAACACTATTAATTTTCTCGATTCTTTGTTAAGAATTCTGAAACAGATGGTCGGGAGATCGAAAAAGGGAAAAGAGAAAGAATCGAACACAGGTTCTAATCGGCATATGCCTCCACTGACTACTCTGAACATCAATTTAGGTAGCTCGAGATCACATTCTCCATCCCCTGCCTTGGGGTCCTCCCCATCGACGCCGATGAATGAAGGCCCGTCCACCGACATGTCTCAAAATAGTAATACCGGTGGAAATTATATTCTAATAATGCCACGAGAAAAAGAGTAAGTGAATTAATTTATATAGTTTTGCTATCTTATCAATAAATAGATATCTATTCTATATATTTTAGTGTTATGTATAATCTTTTTTTTTTCACTTTTCAAAGAGATTGGTCGGATAATTGAGAATGATTTCAAGAGACCGTGGCCTACTTGGAAAAAATGTCAATAGAAATTCATCAGATGTGGTTTGCCTAGTTTAAGGTATGTGCATATAGTTAGTTTAATTGAGATTTGATTATTACTACAACTTGTTCATATATGATTTTTCATTTTTTTTTCTAGATTTTTTTTAGAAAAAATTCTTTTGATGGCTTGATCATTCAAACAGAATTTGGAAGAATTTCGAGCACAAAGGTCCAGAGATATTAAAAAATAGACTGGCTAAAGCTCATAGGGATAACCGCAGACCTAATTGGGTAGGTGAAGAATCTTACGATGTTTTACGGGTCATATGGGGAACCCTAGAATTGTAGAGGATAAGCCAACAAAATAGGGCAAACCGAGCATCGACTTGTGATGGAAAGGGATTCCCTGGCCATAAGAGAGGATCAAGATCACATCTCAGGTGGCCATAAGTAATTACTTTTTCCTTGTACTTTATTAATTAATTGAAGTAATTTTGATTTTTAGATTATCTCATTACTGTCCTTATTTCTATGTTTTAAAAAGTTTTTACTTTATGTTTATTGTAAATGGAAAAATGGGCATCAACCTTCTGTTGATAAAACATTTGAGGCTCTTCATTATTGGAAAGATGAGGATGGAAACGAACATTATGTGGACGAGCGAAGAAAGTCAACTTTGGTGAGTTTGCTATATTTATTTATCTTTATATATTATTGCTAAGTATGCTTTTATAACAATTATGGATTTTTTTTTGTAGGAGAGCTAACTATGACGAAGCTTGTTCCTAAGCCGCCGAGAAAGTAGAGGGAAGACCTATTTAGCAGCCCGACAAGTTGGAGGTTACATTAAAAATAGTATTTCTTAGATATATGCACTTATTAAAAAATATATATATTATTAAAAAATATATCCTACATAAAGCTCTAATTGTTTTGTTTTTTTAGTTTAAGATTTGGAAGCAAAAAACTCACGCGTCAATTAGCTCTACTACGTAAGAAGGGCTCTACTTCGTCTGCTCTTGTTCCTAAGCCGCCGAGAAAGTAGAGGGAAGACCTATTTAGCAGCCCGACAAGTTGGAGGAAACATTAAAAATAGTGTTTCTTAGATATATGCACTTATTAAAAAATATATACATTATTAAAAAATATATCCTACATAAAGCTCTAATTGTTTTTTTTTTTTTAGTTTAAGATTTAGAAGCAAAAAACTCATGCGTTGATTAGCTCCGCGACGTAAAAAGGGCTCTACTTCGTCTGCTCCTGTTACTCGTCATGAAAATGAAGACGGCAATGGCGACGACGACGACGACGATAATGATAAGGAGGAGGATGGAGATGATGATATTCATGCATTTAACTATTAGACACTGTTATATATGTATTGTTGTATAAATTGTTGTATTTAATTAGTAGGATAATACACTGATACACTTATATTAATTATTAATATATATTTGATAGAATATGCCTTGTAGATTATAAGTATTATATTAATTGATAGTTTGTTGGTATTTAGGTTTGTTGGTGTTTTGATTTATGAAAAACAAATTTGCAGGTTTTGGGGTGCATTAAAACAAAATAAATCATAAAAAATTGCAAAATTAGCGACCGATTTTTCCGTGGCTAAATTTATTTATTTTAAAAAATATTTATTTTTGCCACGGAATAATCAGTGGCTAAATTAAAAAATTAAAAAAATAATTAAAACTGACCACGGATAAATCCGTGGCTAAATTAATTTTTTTTTAAAAATAATTATATACTAGTCACAGATTTATTCTTGGCTAAATTTAAAAAAATAATTAAATACTAGCCACAGATTTATTCGTGGTTAAATGTAAGTTTTTTAAAAAAATAAAAAAAGTTGGCCACGTACAAATCCGTAGCCAAATTTGATATTGGCCACGGATAAATCCGTGGCTAGGACGTGGCTAAAATTTTGTGGCCAAAGTCTATAGCTAAGCTTAGCCACGCCACATTTGGCCATAGATTTTTTCCATGGTTAGATCCGTGGCCAAATTTTTTTATCACGAATTTTGGATAAAATTTACGGCTAAACCCCTGTTTTCTAGTAGTGTCTACAGTCTTCTGCGGGCATCAACATGCAGAGAGAGAGAGAGGGAAAGAGAGATTCGGAAGGGTTGGGAGGGAGAGATTCAGAGCAGAAAGAGAGAAAGGATGGAGGGGGCGGTGTGGCGGTGGTGGGTGGGGGAGCAGGGGGTGGAGGAGGTGGCGCGAGAGAGAGAGAGATAGAAAGGCAGGTGGTGGTTGGGGTTGGGGGTGACGGTAGGTGGGGGAGTAGGGGGAGGGGGCGGAGAAGAGAGAGAGAGAGTTAGAGATAGGCAGGTGGTGGTCGGGGTTGGGGTGGCAGCGGTTGGTGCTGGAAGGTGGAGGAGCAAGGGGAGTGGGACTAATTCCTGAACTATCTTGTATTATTTCTTAATTATCGCATCCTTATATTATATGAATCACTCATTATCAATTTATATATCATTAAATGTTGATTAACACCAATAACTATTGCATTTGTCAAATAATTAAGAAGAGATCACATCTTCACTACCAAGTCCTGTCGCTGGGTCGATCCAGAAAGACCTAGAATTGTACATGATCTTTGGTATTTTATTTAGAAAAAATTGTAGAATCTTAAAATCATTGTAGCCCGATAGAAGAGGATTGAATATTGTCGGGGTTAAAATCTCTTGAACGGAAAGTTGTGATACTTTTCAACGGAGTCAAAAATTCTTATTTGGGGGGCGATATCAAGTTTTTATAAAATATCAAATGAATTTTTAAGATTTAGAGGGTGAAATTCAAAATTTTCATAAGAATGCATATAAATTTTAACTTGCGATGAACCTAAGTAGGCCTGTCATTGGGTGGATATTTACCCATTCAGGCCAAAAAAAATCAATCTTGCGCAAACTCAAACTCATTTATTTTATACTTACCCAAACCCAGACCCAGACCCATTAACAGAATTTTATTTGATCTGCATGTGGTTCTAAACCTGATCAATAGTCAATGCCATTACCCAATTTTTACCCAATTCTATCTGTCACGATCCGAAAAAATACCCTTTTATTTTATTAAAAGATATTGGACTGAAACGCGCAACGGTAAATATTTTTATTACAAATACATAATAATACAGAAATTTACTACAACATAGTGAAATCATAGTTGTACAAAAAGTTGTTATACGAGTGAAAATAATAACTTTAGCTAAATAAAAGCTTCATAATGCCCTCCCGGTGCCTTCCTCCTGATGGACTATAATGTCTTTGCCTAAAAATGTGTTCACAACAAATGTCAATACAACTGTTGAGTAGAAATTTCACTTAATCACGTAAGGTGTGTGTGTGTAATATATGCACATAACCATATAATATTTCACATAATACTTTACCTTTGGATCACAATATCGTGATCATCATTTCCTTATATCTCTCATATCATAATATTCCAAACATTCACATCGTCAATCCCAATGTTCCATCCGTCCACACCAATTCCATTCGTTCACATCGGTGGCCATATCTCGAGACTATGCCGAATTCCTACGACCCACAACCAATTAATGGAACACTCCGTCCATGCAAGATGGGATTAGGACATGGATGACGAGAACTATTTTAAGACCGGCAAGCCCATTGCCGCCCGGCTGAACTCTAGCCCCATCCACACTGATAACAAATTTGGGCCCGACATGCACAAATAAAGATTTTCACATAAACATATTCTCACATAATTTCATGATTTCATGCTTTAGGAGAGCATATATTGGACATAATAAGGCATGAGCATAAACTAGAGCATACAAATACAATTAAGGAGTACTTTAAACATGGTGACATCTAACTTGTAGTAAAACATGATTCCTAGGCTTATTCTAGCATAATAGCACTTAAGTATGTAAAAGTATAGAACAAATAAACTTATGTAATTAAGAAAATTCCTACTTTGCATACATCAAATATGGAGGTATAATATTTATAAATTAAAGTAAGAACCTATACTTATAAAATTAAGTAAGATCCCTACCCTAATTAAATAAACTTCTACCTTTGAAGAGTGTCTTATGAAATTAAGAGGATGTATAGAGGGCTAATATGTATATATGTATGTAAACAGAAGGGTTTATATATATACATATGTGGGTGGAAGATATTTCATAAATATGGAGTGTTTTGGGTGTTGAAAGTAGAGTGAGTGTTGGGGTGTGGTTTTAGGCGGGATTTAGGGATGAAAATGGGTTTGGAGTTGTGATCTATTTATAGAGGAGGAAGAAAAGAAATGTCTAATATTATTACAAAATAAATATATAAACCATACATTATATATGATATTAATATATACACATCACTATATTAACCACCTTGTATATATATATATATATGTATGTGGATATGTAGGTGTTTATGTAGATATATAAATAAGCACTAGTGTATATATATGGATGTGTGTGTGTATATGTAGATAGATAAATCACCACAAGTGTATATATGGTTATGTGTGTGTACATGTAGATATATAAATTACCACTAGTATATATATACGGATGTGTGTGTGTGTGTATATGTAGGTATATAATTTACCACTAATATATGTATTAGAGGAGATATTCTTGCAAAATAATTATAAAATATACTAAAAATCTAGACTTTATATTTATCATTTAATTAAAATTCGAAAATTAGGTTTCTAAATAATTAAAATTCAAAAATTGTATATATAAAATCAGAAAATATATTGTTGTATTTATAAAATTCAAAAATTGTATAATTTATTTAGAAAATTTGAAAATAAAATAAATACAGGTTTAAAATATTTATTTAAATAAATTTTTCAAAAATAATAATCACAATTCAAAATTAATATTTTAAGGTCTAAGTTATAAAGTAATTTTAAAGAATAAAATTCCAAAATCATAAAAAATTTTAGGAATTAAAAGATTTTAGATCAAATATTTTGCATGTTTCAAATGCTAAGAAAATAAATGAAGGAAGACTCTCATTTTATACAATGCATGTAGTGTAATACATAATTATTCACAAAAAATCATATCTAATGTTTAGAAATCTTCTTCATAAAATACTAATTCACATAATAATTGCCACATAATTTATAATATCAAATATTTAAATAATAGGATTTACTAGGTCGTCACACTATCATTCTCTAAAAAATTAATCTACCCAGGCGGCTGACTCTCTCTCTCATCTTTGTCTCACCTCTCTCTCTCTCTTTCTTCCCCTCACCCCCCCCCCCTTTCTATCGCTTCTCTCTCTCCTATCTCTCTCTCTCTCCCCCCCCCTCTCTCTCGACTCTCTCTATCATGCATCAAGATAAAAATATATTTAATTGCGATATTTTCTAGAAATCACATATTTTTCTTCAATAATGAGGTCTATTCTCTCCTCATGTCAAAACTTATCTATTTTTTCTAAACATGTTAAAAAGTACAAATGTGAAAGAAAAAGGAACTTTAAAATAAAATAATGGCAATAGATGCATAAAATATTCTGCATTTATCCAGCTCCAAAGTCGGGTCTACAATTTTACCTAGAGTCGCAGGCCCACCAAGTCTTGGTTGGGCCTGGGTCTAATGTATTTTATTAGGTAATGATTGAGTTTGGGTTTGAATGAGTAAACAACTATCTAATGACAGGCCTAAACTTGAGGAAGGGGCTACTCCTCCAGCTCTGTTGACTCTGTCCTTACTTTTCAACAATGTCTAAAATGTATCTAACGAAGGTAGGAAGTGCTAGGATTTAAATGGCAGAGATTGAGTTCAGTCTAATTCTTTAGAATAATGTTGAACCGGATCGTGTTGCTGATAATTGGCATGTGCCGCGCAATGTTCTCTGCCTGAACAGGCAGTCAAATGGTTTGAATATTGGAAATTTTGTGTAGAATCTAGAAGAAGAGAATGCGTGGAATGTTGAATATCATTTCTGGAAACTCTGCTTACAAACCAGAGCACTTGCTCTATCTATGGCTAGGAGAAGAGCTACTTAACTTGTACAAGTTTTAAGAAAACAAAAAACGAACTACTGCTAACTACTAAAGGCGCGCTTTTGAATAAAGTGTACAAAAACACTAACTAGCTACCAAAACTGATTTCTGGAAATAAATATTAACAAATTTAACTAATGTTTTTCAAGGATATAAGGAGAATCATTTTTCAAGGATATAAGAAGAATCATTTGGTACATGTATTTGGATTAAATGTTGGTACATGCAGATATCAGAAAAGGGGGAAGCATGGAATTGATTCTAGTTCATGTATTAAGTTAGATTTTTGGCACTGAGCTCTTTAAAATTCCTATGCACTCAAATGGAGTTATTTGAACGTGACTTCCTTTCTATTCTCTCGTACATATTACATGACTTTGCCATTTTGGACATGACTGTTGTTTTATATGTTAGTTTTTCATTGATTGAAATGCCACTACCAAAAATAAGTGATTTTGTGACTAAAATTTAGTGGCCGCAGCTATCAGTCACTAAACTGTGACAATATTTTGACTGATTTGTGACTGATATTTGTATATTTTATGTTAAGAAATTTGTGATGGAATAGTGACCGAGTACTAACCGTATTAGTGACCGATTATCATCGGTCACAAAATCGGTTACTAAATTTTTGACCACTAATTAATCGGTCAATAAAATAGTCACATGTTTGTTAGATAATATTTTTATCAGTAATAAAGTTAATAAATTGGTCACCAAATTTCTAGATCGATCACAAAAATTTTAGAGAATATTTTGATCAGTCACAAATCAGTCACTAACAGGTGAAAGCACATGCAAACCAACAGGCCAAATCAGATATTGAAACAGACAATGTAGCATTTTTTCTTAAATAAGATTTACTTAGTAAGTATTGAAAGATCCACTGAACCAAGCATCTCACAAAATTTCGTGTTTTTTTTTATCTTTTGACGGGTTTAGGGTGGGCGTTTTTGTTAAATAGCCTTTTCAAGTTTTCTTTTTAATTAAATAGCCCTGGAGTTTTAATCTTTAACTAGATAGCCTTTTTGTTTATTAACTCTAATTAAATGAGATTTAGATAAATAATGATCTAACTTTTAGACTTTATATTTTAACCCCTAAAACCAAGAATATTGCAACTTATGATCAAAGCCCTCTTCTCATTTCTCTGACAACCTGCGATTTCTTTGGGTAGTTTTTTTTCCTTCACTTTGTAGTCGAATATTGATAAAATAGTTTGTTATATAACCTCGAAGGTATTCATTGCAAGAGGAAGACAAATTGTACAAGAGTTTCTTCACAAAAGAGACATAACTACTCAACATAAGAACCCATTTTTGTAATTTTTATACTAGATTTGAGCAGTACATTCTGTATAGAGCACCATTAATGCATCATTTCATAATGGATTTTGGAAATAACCATTAATTCGACAGTTGGGTTGGTGGGTTTTCTAGAACCCACCATTAATGGCGATCCCGTGCACAGTGAAGTGAAACAGTTAAACCCTGTGTGATCGATTGATCGACCATATTATATCGATTAAGAGATCTTTCGTTGCATGTGATCGCTTGATCGACCATGTGATATCGATTAAGCGATCTTGTGTAAATGGTCGATCGCTTGATCGACCATTTAATATCGATTAATCGATCTATTTTTGATCGATTAATCGACAATATATTGTCGATTAATCGATATTTGGTTATCTGTCAATCGATTAATCGACCATATTATATATCGATTAATCGATCTTTTTTGTCTGTCGATCGATTAATCGACCATATTATATCGATTAATCAATCTTTTGTTGTCTGTCGATCTATTATTATTATTATTATTATTATTATTTTTTAGCGCTCGTGATAATATTGCATTTCTGTTATCTTATAATATAGGTATGTTGGCCGCAATTATGCCGGAAGAATTTGTTGTAGGTGTTAAATTTGGCGAGTGGGCAGAAGAAGAGGCTTGTTGGAAGTGGACAGGAAAATGCAAAGTAACGACACCTCTTGTTGTTACTAAAGAAATTTCTTTAAATAGCTTGATTGATAAAATTATTGAGAAGGGGCACTAAGTTGTTAACGGGCTGATATTAATGTGAAGTATATGATAACAAAGGCATCTCCTCCACCATACATAACACATCCAGCTGAAATAAAGTCAGATGATGATTTGAAGGTATACTTTACTGATGTTGCTGGTGAGGGTTGGAGACCAATTCTAAAAGTATCTGTGTTCAAGTCGAATATTGATAGTTTTAACTTTTACAATAATGACAATTATTTGAACAATGAAAATCCAATATTTGGTTGTACATCCATTGGTGATAATGACAATGTGGAGGAGCAATACACAGAGGAACTTCCTTACAATGACGTTATGGTCCACGAAGATGTCACTATGAATCAAGAATTACATGAAGTGGATTTTGATGTCGCAGAAGAAACCATTTATAGAGAACATGTTTCGGATGGGATGGGAAGGAGTGTGGTAGGAAGTCAATCCTGGCATGCGTTTGACGATAGGCCTGAGTTTCACGTGGGGTGTTTGTTTAATAACAAAGCTGAAGTAGTGAGAAAAATTCAACTCATTGCTATGAAAGCAAAGGTTGAGTATTCTGTCAAAAGGCAAGTATGGCGGTACATTGCTAGTGGCCACTACATAAGATAGTGAGAAGCATATTTATCCCATTGCATGGGCTGTGGTTAACTCTGAGAATGACCGTTGGTGGGAGTGGTTTTTCAAAAATCTAATAGATATAATTCCTGAAGTCACGAGATATGCATAATATCCGATAGACACGGCTCTATCAAGAAGGCTGTGAAACGTGTTTATCCTTTAACACATCATGGGTATTGCATGAAACACATTGCCAAGAACTTGAAGCAAAAGTTTAGGTGCGGTGATTTCCTTAATCTATATTACTTGGCAGCTAAATCTTACACAGTTGATGAGTTTCAACAACATTTCAGCCAAATACGCCAACTTAAAAGTAAAGTGGCTGACTACCTTGAAAACGATATTGGCTTCGAGCGTTGGAACAGAGCTTATTTTCCTGGTAACAGGTATAATATTATGACGACTAACATTGCGGAGTCTATCAACTCAAGACTTCTAACCGAAAGGGAATTTCCAATTGATGCTCTTTTTGACGCAATCCAACAAATCTTGTCAGAGTGGTTTTGTGAGCGTCACACGGAGATAGTTAAATGCAATACACGATTGGTTCAATCAAAAGAAAGAGAACTTCATGATAGTTTGGAAAACTCAGCATCTCTTGATATTGCACAACTCAACGTGCATGAGTACCATGTGCGTGACTACGGTCCGAATGTTGTTGTTGATCTTAACAATAATCTATGCGGCTGTAAAGTATTTGATATTGATAGGGTCCCATGCCCTCATGCCATAGCTGCTTTTAGACACCAGAATTTGCCTGATTTTGGTATGAGATTGTACTCAGCCTGCTCTTCTGCATATAGGGCTGATGAGTTTTTGCATGCTTATGCGGAAACAATCTATCCTATTCCTCCGGAAGATTTGTGGGTGGTTCATGAATCGATAAAAGATATTATCATTGAACCTCCTCATGTGAATCTATCAAAAGGCAGGGAAAGAGTCAAGAGGATCCCAACTACTTGTGAGGTTCGTCAGAAGAAGAACAAGTGTGGACGATGCAATAAGCCAGGTCACAAGAAAGGAACCTACAAAGAAACAATTGAAAATAACTGAAAGTGTGGATGTTAGCATTTGTAGTTTATGATCAAGTTTAAGCCTGTAAATATCATTACTTTTAATACAAGGAATTTCAAATTGATCATCAATCTTTTTGATTCAAATTGATCAGTCGACATATAATATTGATCAATCGACATAAGTTATCGATCAATCGACAAAAACTTTTGATTGATCGATACCACCACAACTTGTATTCTGACCAATCTCATAAGCCCAAACCTTAAAAGCAAAGAAAGAAATCGATCAGTCGACAGATAATATTGATCAATCGACATAAGTTATTGATCAATCGATAAAAGCTATCGATTGATCGATATCACCACAACTTGTATTCTGACCAATCTCATAAGCCCAAGCCTTAAAAGCAAAGAAAGAAATCGATCAGTCGACAGAGAATATTGATCAATCGACATAGTTTATCGATCAATCGATAAAATCTATCGATTGATCGATATGACCACAACTTGTATTCTGACCAATCTCATAAGCCCAAGCCTTAAAAGCAAAGAAAGAAATCGATCAGTCGACAGAGAATATCGATCAATCGACAAAAACTATCGATTTATCGATATCACCACAACTTGACCAATCTCATAAGCCCAATCGACATATACATATTACATATATATCTAATCATATATATAATCACGTTCCATACTAGACATATACATATTACATATATATCTAATCATATATATAATCATGTTCCATACTCGACATATACATATTACATATATATCTAATCATATATATAATCATTTTTCATACTCGACATATACATATTACATATATATCTAATCATATATAGAATCATGTTCCATACAATACATATACATCATACATATCTATCTAATCATATATATATAATCATGTTCCATCCTTGACATATACATAATACATCTATATCTAATAATATATATAATATGACATATATCTACTATAAATATTTAATCATACTATAAATATAGTATGACATGTATATACAATTGCTACATATACAAAATATTCTAAGTCTTGTTAGGATCGCTTGATCGATTATTTTGACCGAGTGATTGATTACTAGTTTGTTCCACGTCTTGTTGTGATCTCTTGATCGATTTTAGTGATCGTTTGCTCGATTACTCTTTTTTTACGCAATATTCTATATCTTTTGTGCGATCGCTTGATCGATTATATTGATCGATTGGTCGATTACTAGTTTGTTCCACGTCTTGTTGTGATCTCTTGATCGATTTTAGTGATCGCTTGCTCGATTACTCTTTTTTTACGCAATATTGTAAATCTTTTGTGTGATCGCTTGATCGATTACTATTTTTTTCCACAATATTCTTGTTGTGATAGCTTGATCGATTATTTTGATCGCTTGCTCGATTATTTTGATCGCTTGCTCGATTACTCATTTTTTCCACAATATTTTAAATCTTTTTGTGATCGCTTGATCGATTATACTGATCGATGGATCGATTACTGGTTTGTTCCACAATATTCCAAATCTTGTTGTGATCACTTGATCGATTATAATAATCGATTGCTCGATTACTAGTTTTTTCCCCAAAACTTGTTGTGATCGCTTGATCGATTATATTGATCGATTGATCGATTACTTGTCTGTTCCACAATTTTCCATGTCTTGTTGTAATCGCTTGATCGATTATAATGATCGATTGCTCGATTACATATTCTTATTGTGATCGCTTGATCGATTATAATGACCGCTTGATCGATTATCATGCTCGCTTGATCGATTATTATGATAGATCAAAAAATAAGAACAATTTACACATCGCTTGCTATATTATATGATAGATCAAAAAACAAGAACAATTTTATATAGCTTAGCATAAGTTGCACAACTCAAAAAAGAATTTACACAGCTTAACAATTTACACAATCCTCATTAAAATTGCAGGGTTTCAAGTTGGGACAAGTGGATCCATTTTTTCCTGAGAAAATCTCAGTAGCCAACTGTTGTCGGAACTCAATGATGTTTTCGTCTTTCAACTTGTCCATCGGGGTGCCGGTCAAGTAAAATTCGATAAACTTCAGTGAGTACATCCCACAGTCCCCACTGCAAAAAAAATGAAGCACATACATTAAAAAAAAAAAAAGAAGCAGAAAGTGAATAAATAACATAAGAAAGAAAATAAATACCTTCGTATATTAAATGGACATTTGTCGACATGATAACTCCATTTTTGCTCAAGCAGCTTGCCCATTGTCCCAAAGTGACCCGTCGCTTTCAAGACCTTGGGGAATAATAAACAAGCTGGTGCCAGCATCTTCTTAAGCTCCGTATCCCGACAAATCTTGTTGTTGCAATCCAGAACATGCACTTCCCCCTTATCTAAAAACCACACAATGGCAATCCAATGCTGGTTGTGTATGTTCAAGACTCCATACACTTTCTTGAATCCCCACCATGGGTCAACATATTTTGGTTCATTGCTATTTGCATAATCTAATAATTTCGGGCTAATATGTATTAGTTCAATTGCATTATTCAAAGACTCATTGTCAGTGTACCCACAGTTATCAACTTTCGAATTGTCCACTCCAACCATAACCCGCTCATAAGAGAATTGTAGGTGCTGCATAAACTGACAATCGACAAAAACTACCTCTTAATAATAGAAATTCAGATAATTTCTCTGTTTAATCCTCATTAGACATAAAGCTTCGTCGATATGCTGCGCCAAAATAAAAAATATGTCAGCAAATTTATTAAGCTAAATAATTAAACCATAATTTTTCAAAATTATATCGATCAATCGACATTAAAAATCGATCAATTGACAAATGTATCGATTAATCGACGTAGAACATCTATCAATCGACACAAAAAATCGATCAATCAACAAAAAAAATCGATCAATCGATAAAAGTATCCATCAATCGACGGAAAACCATCGATCAATTGATAACTTTATCGATCAATCGACAGTATACATCGATCAATCGACACAAACTATATCGATCAATCGACAGTATACATCGATCAATCGACACAAACTATATCGATCAATCGACAGTATACATCGATCAATCGACACAAACTATATCGATCAATCGACAGTATACATCGATCAATCGAAAAAAACTATAATTTTTGAATCTTATGATGTCGATCGATCGATAGTATACATCGATCAATCGACAAAAACTATAATTTTTGAATCTTATGATATCGATCAATCGACAAGTAACATCGATCAATCGATATATATATAGATCAATCGACATTAAAAATCGATCAATCAATAATTATATCGACAAAAAACTTACATCTGATTCGAGCCATTGTCATTCACCTAATAGCGTGTTGAAAAATGGCTTGCCCAACATTGCCATTTTACCATAAACTTTTGTCATCTGGGCCTGATTCATACCACTCCAAAAATTCAGATAACTTTTTCGAGTCCAGTGGCATAAATAAATCAGGCTTGGATGGTTGTGCAGCCACATCTCCCACTTTTGCTTTCTTCGCTTTCCCACCCTCTTGAGTGAACGGAGACTTTGCGTATTTACTTTTCTGTTTCGTTCTCTCCGGTCTCTTGTCCACCAATGTAGCAAGCAAGTCAATCCTTTTATCTGTCTTATCCATTCGTTCTGACAGAAAATTTTTCAACCCAAGAAGTCCATCATTAATGCTTTTCAGTTGTTGGATAATTTCGTCATGATGAGTACACGATGATGATGGAAACGCTCTCACTTCTTTAGGTTGGACAGAAGTAACTTGCTCATTGATGCATTTCAGTTGTTCTATGATTTCATCGTGGTGCGCACACGATGATGGTGGACGAATGTCTACTTCAAGAGGCAGGCTTAGTTTGAGGGCATGCTTGGTTTGATGCAGGCTTGGTTTTGGGGCGTGAGGTGGGGTTCGTGCCTCTGTTGCTTTCTTAGGATGCTAGAAATGTGGTGCCCCTTCTACATCCGCACCCTTTCGCTTGAACTCAATCATGTTAGCATCATGGTCAGAAGGAGACCTCAACTCTGTAATCCCTTCCAAGTCTCGAGTGAGTTGATCAATTTTATCATCAGAAATCTCATTCAGATCATCAAATGATCTCATGTAAGGCTCTCTCAACTCCCTCTTTGTTGGGTATAGGAAGGGATGCACGACCACTTGAAATTCAAATTTACACGTATTAAGTTATGCAAATCGACTCAAAGAATAAAAAAAATATTGAAATTAAATTTCATGTTTTTTAGAGGTACCTCGTTGCTCTTTTCAATTGCCTCTTCAATCACCTCAAAAATCAACTTTTCAGATTTACTCGAATGCCACCTCACAATTCTGGGAAGTGGCAACAACGGATCATCCTCTGTTGAAACTATAGATAACCCGAATTTCACCAGAGCAGGCACAGCCTCATAAGCCCAAGCCTAAATGCAAAGAAACAAATCGATCAATTGATATGTGTAGATCAGTTAAAAAAATCCTACAAATTTTCTACAACATCGACCAATCAACAAGATTAATCGATCACTCGATATGGGGTATCGACAGATCGACAATTTTACAGTCGATCAATCGACACAGTGTATCGCTTGATCGATAAATACAATCGAGCAATCGATATATGTATCGATCAATCGACAATTATAATCGATCAATAGACGATGTCAATCGCTCAATCGACACAAGCATATTTTTGAAAATTACTCAAACAATCGATCAATCGACGATATGTATCGATCAATTGATATACGTATCAATCGATCGACAATAAAAATCGATCAATCGACAATTATAATCGATCAATCGATATATGTATAGAAATATAAGTTCTTTTCAAGGTTTACCTGTAAGGTCCAAGGAAATCTAACAATATTGTAAGATTCTATTTTTCTGAAGTCTTCTCATTTTTCAACCCATTGGAAATATTTTTTCTTCAGTTCTCTTGTCCAGAGTGACTCCAATGTCATCACAAATGACTCACTTCCCCATGGATAAGAATTGAAAAAGTCCAGACTGTTGACAAATAGCAGAAGATTTTCGTTCACATTTTTATGATCGTCCTTCGCCAAAATGAAAGTATGAACAAACCATACGAGACATATTTTGAACTTGTCCTCTGCCGAAATTTTTTTCTTTTTCATGCATTCATCCAAGTCTGGAATTTTTACTGATTGTTTCTTCTTACTCATAACCTTCTGCAAAAAATTTTGGCTTTTCTCGTCGTTTCTCATCCTTTCCAGTTCATCATTGGGAGGGAGCGGACCACAATTTAGTCCAGTAATTACGGCGAACTCCGGCATGCCAAAACGAGTGGGTTTGTTGTCAATGGCAAACCATAGCTCCCACTTCTTTTTACATTGAATCTGACGCAGCATAAGGTAATGACAAAGTTGCCCGGAAAATGACCAGAAATTTGTCATACCTAATAAGTGACCAAAGCAGGTTTTAGAGAATCTCGACAACATATTCTCTCCTAAAACCATCAAAACTTCCTCCATTTTACGAAGCTTAGCAACCAAAGATCTCACAGTCACCCTCACTGGGAAGTGTTTGATATCATCCAATATTGTCCGGAGCTGGTAACTATTAAAACAGATACATCGTGGACAAGAGGGAATGGATAGCTCATCAATTGCATCTGTAACATTCTCTTCTTCATTTTCCTAAGTTCAAACAAACAAAACACCAAACTCTTAAATTGAAAGCAATATAGGAAAATTAGTTGAAAGAGTTAATAGTGCAAAACCTTAAACCCTAAACCGTAAATCGATAAGGACAATCGCTTAATCGACATTAAAATCGATCAATCGACATGAAAAATCGATCAATCGACATATAAAATCGCTCAATCGACATGTAAATCCCTCAATCGACCAATGGTTACGGTTGAAAGTTAAACATTAATTCTTCATGTGCAAATAATAGATTAACGTACCTGTTCTTTTTGTGGAGCAACATCGATTTCCTCGTTAACCAATGGCTCGTTCACCAATGGCTCTTGTGCTTCTTGTGGTACAACATCGATTTGTTGATCTTTCTGTACTTCCATTTTTGTAAAACAGGTCTTGTAGTTTAAGGGTTAACGTGATTAAATTTTTCCAGGGTTTTTATCGGGAAATCGAAGAGACAAAGATGGGAGAATGCAAAAATCAAGGGTTTCACAATGATTTTTTTTGAGTTCTAGAATGAATTTTGAAGAAGGATTCCAACTTCAAGGAAGAGAAGAGATAAGAAGAAGAATGGAGGAAGGTGAAACTTCGCTGAGAAGGAACTAAGAAAGTGTTTTGCGCGGGAGTCTTTTATGATGATATACAATGATCGATCAATCGATATATTATGATCAATCAATAGATATACGATGATAGATGAAGCGATTTACAATGATCTATCAAGCAACATACCATGATCGATCAAGCGACATACAATGATCAATTAATCGACATTTTCTGATCGATTAAACGATATGTTGGATGATCGATTAAGCGACATTTTTTGATCGATTAAGCGACATGTTATAATCGATTGAGCGACATATCATGATTGATTAAGCGATTATTTTGATCGATTAAGCAACACTTACAAACGATCGCTTGATCGATATCTTTTAAATTATAAAATTATTTATTTACAATTTGACCCCGTCCAATCCTAAACTTTTTAGTTTTACTTTATTGACCTTTAAATTATGCCACATCGGATATTTAACTTAAAAAAAAAGGAAAAAAAATTGAGGGCTATTAAATTAAAAAAAAAAACTTGAAAGGTCAGATGAACAAATTTTTTGGTTTAGGGTTCTGTATTCCCAAATTATATTTTTCTTTGCACAGTGACTTCTTCGCCGTCACTCCCGGCGACGGCATCCTGCTCCGCTGCCAATATCTCCTCCAACGGCGCGGCGTCATTTCACTGAAATGGAAGAAGGCGATCGAAAGGGCTAAGAAGGAAGGCAATTGAGGTTGGAGTTCATCACCTTAAGTGTTTACAAGAAGATCAGCCCTCATTATTGATCCGTGAGCAAATCGCAGTTACCTCTCCATCGGATTAATTTATGCTGTTTCAATTCTGCTAACTCACCGGTGAGTTTTGTTCTCTTTGTCGTATAGGTTTTTGATAGTTTCTGCTTTTTTGCCCCCTTTTCCTTTTATTGTTGACTACATTGTTTAAGGCTATTTGGTCTTTTAGCATTTTTGGTGTGAAATGCTAAGGATTTCATGTCGTAGAGATTAATGTTTCTTTACATGGTATTTTCCAGTACTTCTCCTTTCTTTTTTAGGCACACTGGTTTGCATTTTTTTTAAAGTTTCTAGAGGTATGTCACTTGCAAGATTGCCTTCTAATGTTTGTATCCGGTTTTCTTTGTATGACTGGGCGTGCATGTTCTTCAGAATTTTTAAGTATTTTCATGCTTTTGATTGTGTATAATTTAAGATAGTTATTGATCATTGTATTCGTAAAATGATTCTCCTGTTGAAGTTCCCTGGTCAATATTTCAAACTTAACGAGCATCTACATGTGACATATGCCATTTATGTGTGTGTTCTGCCATGAAAACAGGCAGCCATTTACATGTTTTGTACAAGCACACATGCATTCTCACTAGTCCTTTCATGGAAAGAATGCAATAATAGTTTAAAATACTATTTTATTGGGAAAGTTCATTAATGTACACCTTTCACTGTAGAATTGTATACCATTTTTATCTTGTGACTGTGATTGCTTAATTTGTAAGAAACCAATCAACTCCTGGAAAATGTATATATGATAGTTATATTGCCAATAACTCTTGCCATTTTATATGACTATGTTTTCTTCTTAAGGGCTGCAGTTTTTCTTTCAATGCATATCTTGAGCCTTTTTAGTTTTTGATTGTAACGATTCTCCTTGTCCTTCTCTGATTCTGTATAATGGCAACTTTGTGCACCTTTTTCCTAGCTTCTGCTGTTAGTCGAGTGGTTGTTTAGCCTTTTTTTTTGTTGCAAGTGTTGCTTATTCGAATTCAGTTTTGCTGGTTTGATGTGACATAATATATTGAGTTGTGAGTGGATGTTTGCTTCAGGTTTATGTCCAGCTTGTGGTGTAATAGCCCTAGTAGTTCTGGGATTTTGCAGGCAATGTGAACTCTGGCTTGATGATTTTGATTTGCTGTGTATTTGGCCTCTTCTGCGCTTCATCTTATTAGTTGCTCCACATGTAGATCTATAACATGTTGCTCCACTTAAGCATGCGCATGAGGATGTTTGAAACACTACTCGATTAGTGAAGTTTGGGAAATAAGTACATGAAGGAAGAGTAAAGTTATAGAATTAGATATTTTAATTGTTTCGGCTACATTTTATAGTAAATATCATTTAGTTGAGAATAATTGTTAGATTTTTGTCCTTGTGTGCCATTTTGTTATCTGTTAATCCTTTGATTAGTTGAATCTGCTGTTAGGCTTATTATTAGAAGAAAAAGTAATTAGATTCTCACCCTCATCTTTTCTCCTCTTTTGATTGCAGCTCTCGTTGAAGTTTGTTGATACAGAACAATTTCAGAGGCTAGTAAAACGATTCTACTCTTTGTTTGTCATTATTTTCTTCCTTTTTTTTTCTGTTTGTTTTGCTTTTTCATATCCCTTTCTGTCCTAATTCTGTCTAATGTTATTCTCTACTTGCTCATGTGTTGCAGACTTCGTGATTTGAAGCAACTAGGTGAGTTTGGAATTCTGTACTGTATGAACTTTCCATTCAGGTATTGCAATAAACGTCTGCATGACAGCGGTAAAAATTAAGTATATAAACAGCTCTCATTGAGTAACAACAAAGTTAAGTTCTCTGCTTTTATATTAATAGTTAGGCTGGTTAATCTTCCCAGAATTATTATTATTTGATTCCTGAATATTCTTAGGCTGGTATTTGTAGTTTTTACAACAAGAGAGATTAATTAATTTGTAATTATATCATATCTCAAGAAGTGTAAACATAATTTACCTTTATATATATACATATTCAATAATATTCAAGGTTACTCAAGTAATATTTAAGTGGTTATGCATGAAATTTCCATGATACTCGTTTAAGTTTTACTATAAAGGTTATGGCCATTTTCAAGTGGTTGAATTCCTTAGTATGAATTGTGTTAGCTTGATTTTGTTTTGTCACATCGGAATATCGCATGGTTCTAATAGGAAATTTTCAAGCTGAATTAATTATCAACTTTATTAATCAAATGATGGGTCTTTCTTTCATATTAAGATATTGATTGAAGGAAAAGATACTTCTCGATTCTTCTGGATGTGTAATTGTGTATAGATACTCATTGAGCAAAACTATAGAAATAACTTGAAACCAATAAATAATCAGATTAATTAAGAGGGTGTTTGGCTAAATTTATTAGCGTTTTACAATGTTTTGTTAGATATTTGAGAGTTGGAATGACATAATTTTTTAAAAAGGATATTTGACTATTTTTGTATTGAAAGAGCTTACAAACTAAAAACAACATGATTAGTGTTTATAAGCCCCTAATTTTTCAAAAAAAAGAAAAAGAAGTCTACACAATTCATTGTTGAAATAGCTTCCAAGTGATGAGGTTCTAAATTATTATCAAATGACATAAATGTTCTCAATTTTTCTTCAGTGTCATATTCCTACTCTCTCATAAAAGATTTATTTGCAAGATTGTTTCATTGTATGGCAGGATAAATACCCCTTAAAACAGTAATTGTCTCTTTTAATGGTAATTAAGTAGCTGCAAATTTTTCACTTAAGATCAGTGAGACGCTAGGATAAGCTGCAAATCTTTCACTGAACTGGAACTAATAAGATCTGGACTTGCAGCTTATCACTCAAATTACTAGTTTTTCTACTTTTGCCCAAGAATGTTCTATTTTCAAGTACTTTGATCAGTCACTAGCTCTCTTCTGTTTCATTTGCCGAGCAATGTCGTAGAATGGTTTGTTTTCAATTTATACATTATTATTTTGAACTCTTATAAGTATCCCTATCTAATAATTGCTTGTAATGTAGTCACAAAATGGCCAAGAGGTTGACCAAGTTCAAGTTTATGATCGCGTTCACAAGAGATCGCAAGGAAAAGGTCCATACGTTGACAACAAGTCCAAGAGAGTTAGAGTAAGTAATTTCTGGTATATATTACCATGTGATGCATTTCAAGATAATTGGACATTTTTGTGTTGAAAAATTGACAAATTCTAAAATGAATTTCTTCTTTCCATTTTTGGATATATGATTTGTTTGAGGAGGGTGGGTGGTTTTGATTTTTGTGTATATTTGTGTTTGTTTTTGGGTTTTTGGATCAAATGCTAGTTCTGTATGCTTGGGAAATGATGACATTTTAGCAACTGATTAGAGAAATGCATGTTTTCTTTGCTGGGCATTAATGTTTGAAGCCCGTGTGACGGTCAGGATATTAAACAACAACTGCTACTCTTGTGTGTAAAAGCTATGTGCCTTGGAAATTCTTCAAGTTTTATGTTCTCTTTTGGTCTAAACATCTTTGACCAAATATACACTTTTGGTTATTATCTAAATCTGAATTCCTATTATATAGAAACAACATATGATGGTGTTTGACCAAGTAGATGAATTAAAATTATTGAACAGAAGCTTTGAACTTGACATATTTCATTAACATAAAGTTTTAGTTCTTATTGAAAATTTTGGATTGATGATATAATCTTGCTCTAAATTATTTTGGTTGGTTCTATGTATAGGAGGAATATGAACGGGAAGTTTCTAGTCAACATGGTAGTGATCCTACACAAGAAAGCTCATTCAATATAGAAAAATGGATAGAGATTAGTGGTGGTCCATCTAGAGGTAGAGTATATGGCTTTGGGAATACCTTTCACTACCGTGACCTTGTTGGGCCTTCTTCAGAGCCAATTTCCATGAGATCTCGATGTACCAATTTAATTAGTGAAGACTATTTGCAAGAAAAGATAAAAAAAGTTGTTGATGAGCAATTGAGTAAGGAAAGAGATGCAGCTGCAATTCTCTTGGAGGACACAAAAAATATGGTGGAGAAAGGAGACAAAGAAGATGGGGGAGAAAGCAAACGAGGCAAATGCAACTATTTTGGAGGTGCCAAAGAAGATGGCAGAGGAATCAAGAGAAAGAGAGAGCATTAATGTCAACATTGTAACTATGTATGGCAAATATGAATGCATTACGAGGAGCTAGTTCGAGCCGTGCTCGTGGAAAGGACAAGCAACGTTAGATTTCCAATTGTTATTATTTTAGGCACATGTTTCACTACTTTACCTTGGGTTTATGTTTGTTGCTAGTTTAGATTGAATCATGAGTTTGAACTAAAGTTGGAGTTTGTGAATTGTTATTGGATTTGGTGTTTTCAAGATTGAATGAATTAATGTTGTTTTAGATTGAATTGATGTTGTTTAGATTTAATAGAGATTGCATTTTTTTTGGTAATTGTATTTATTATTGCTTTTATTAATTGTTTAAAAACAAAATTAGGTTTAGTATTGTAGTATTATGAGAAATGAAATTTATTGTAAAATTGATTAGTGACCGCTTTGTGACCGTGCTGTGACTAATCTTGTAGAGAAGTAATCACTAGTTGGTGACTCCTTAGTGACTGCGAAAAACTCCCTGCTACTAGCATTAGTGACCGAATAGTGACTGCCATAGGTCACTAGTTAGTGACCTTGTTTCATATGCTTGTTCCGGATCAGTGACCGTATTTTGACCGCTTATACGGTCACTAATCTGTGACCGCACTATATCGTGGTCACTAATACCACGTTGTGACGAGGGTTTTTGTTATCGCACATGTCAGTCACGAAGCGGTCACTAATCTGTTTTAGTGACCGATTTTCTTATGATTAGTGATTGATTTTGCGGTCACTAATCCCTTTTTTTTCTAGTAGTGTGCCAGGTGCTGGTTTTAAGAAAAATCTTTGTCTTAATGTTGCTCATGCAATGTTACGGGAAAGGAAGTCGTACAGATGATTTTGTGAGGCCATTTAACTGGGCTGCTAGAGTTGGGCATAACTCATGATTTTGTGATGTAACAACTCAAGCACCGACGAAGAACTTTGTGTCTCAACCGGTTTCATTGAGAATTGGCAATTGACGCTAACGTTATGTTATGGAACTCCTTGTTTATTTGAGGGAACATGAAAGAGAAATCTTGTCTAAAGAGCATATTGCAGTTGTGTGATGGATGAGTAGGAAAGAGCTTGTGAATTGTTAGACCTCAGTCTTGCACTTGAAATATACAAATACTTGTTATACAGAGAGCTTGCTGGACTCGTGTTCGGTGCTTCATCTAATCATTATATGAGGATCGAATTCTCTTTTCCTGTGGGCTTATGCCGACTCTGCTAACAGAGGGAAGCTTTGGTTTCTTTTGTGATTACATATTCGTAATTTGTCTAAGAAGATTAGCTTAGCTGCTTAACTCCAGGAAAGAGTTGGCTTTTCCTAATGTCCAAGCTTACCATCACCGAAACAGAAAAGACAAAAAATGTCAACTCCTAATATTATTAAGCTGAGAAAGCAGTGAGTTGACTTTGGAGTTCAAGGTTCCAGGTTCCATGTACACTTTTGGAGAATGTTAAGAATTGAAATGTGTTAAAGATTAATACTAATTAATAGCTCAAGAGTCAAACTCAAAAGGTGCACGACCCTCAGTTCATGTGTAGTTGCACACAAGAGTTTCGGTTAGTATATGAATAAAATAATGATAATATATAGTCTTTAACTAGTTTTTGCTGTATATTCTAACAACAAACTTGGACAATTCTATTTGATTACTTGCCATGCCCGTAAACAAATAACTTCGTTCCTCCACGATTAAGACTAAAGTGAACTAAAATATTAAGTGTAATGTGGCCAGCACGTCTGTAGTCTGTGCTTACTGGCTGAGACGTGACCTCGCACATCTAAAGAAAAACATATCAAGTTAATGTCATAATTTGACTACCCTGATAATCATATAAAAGTTGAATAGTAGAGTTTACTTACATGGTTTTCCTCACATTGTGGAGTAACCCATCCCTTTCCTTCAGTATAATGGGTTGATTTATAAAAATCAATCCTATTAGGTTTCACATTCTCGAATTTTAGTTGTTGACTTTGCGAAGATGAAATTTTTAGTAACATAAAATTAATATCTCCATATATATATATATATATATATATTTATCAATAAATAAAACAATAACTTACAAGCATATGGCGAGCAACTACAAAGGATCTAGATCCTTGGTTATGATTTGTCTTCATTTTTGATCGATTTTGTTGGTTTATTTTACATCTCCCCTACAAAAAAATTGGGTTAGTCATTATTAAAAAAATATAAATAGCAATATATTTCTTTTTACAAAGGAAAAATGTACCTGATATTTATGATCACTGAAAAGATTAGTGCATAAAAATTCCCAGTTCTCTTGAGTTAAGCCTCCAAATGATGGCCTGTTTTGTATAGCTTCCTCCAATGATGAGAATTTTTTAAAATGTTTGTTCAAATTATGACGTTGGTGTCTAATTCGATGTTTTAATATTTCCATCACACCTTCTATAGTCTCCCGGTCTGGATTATCGATTGTCAAATTCATCTGCACAGCAAATGGTAGATAAGAACATGAACATTTTTTGATTTTTTTTACAGTAATCTTTTATTTGTTTAATAAAACAATGATTTGAATTGAAGTAATACCAATTAAAATAGAAATTTTGATAATGATAGTGGAGCACTGTCTACGTTGAAGAAAACAATTATTAAGGAAAAACTAAATAATTTTATGACCTAGTAGGCTAAATGAATTTAATAAACAAAAATAATCAGTATTAGCAATTCTTGAAAAATAATAAAACACTTAGTAATATATATACCAAAATAGATGCATGCCATGTGTGACCCAAAAATTCTTAAAATGACCACTCATTTGCGCCCCCATTATAATATAAGAAATTGAAAAATGGAAAATGGATATCAGAGAAACAATAAAAAATGGTCCATTAGACTGACGCTTGCCCTTTAAGCCTACTGAAAGAACATACAATATTTTATATTATATCAATTCAAAATTAACGAAAATGAATCACAAACATTTTCGCGCACATTATCAATATTGCTAGCATGAATGAATAAAACAAAAAAAAGAATATTTAACTTACATCAAGTTGATCAAAAGCCATCATCAACTCGGAATCTGTAAGATTCTTCCATTTCATAGGCACTGGCAATGACTCTCGAGCTAATTGTCCAAGCTCACTTGACAGTTTTGCAGACTCAATACTATTGACCGGCCTTCTTTTTTCAGGATCAATGTGGATGACTAATTTTTGTTTATTAATCTTGTTTAATTTTCGGAGACCTTTTCCTCGAGTTCGTCCTCTAACATTTTTCTTTATGGTAGAAGCTGCATCTTGTGAAAATAAAAATATACAAGTTATGTAAAATAAACATAATTATATGCTAAAGAAAATATTAAATGAATTTTTATAAATATGAAAACTGAGTCACTAATAGGGGTTTGTGGAGTGGTAGGACCGAGGGAGATAATGAAGCTTGAGGAATCATTGTTCCAAAGAATGAAGCAGGCGGAGTTGGGGACCTATCTGTTGATATAGAAGCTCGATTGCGTACCACGTTAACCATGCTTCTAATGAATATCACCAAAGAAAAAAAAAATTATATATATATATATATGTATACCAACTTTTTGTTTGATCAACTAAAAATAAAAAAACAAAAAAAAAAAAAAATCAGCATTATGATAAAAGTTAAGGAAGCTGACCAACTATAAATGAGGTCGAATTTATCGGACGTGCAAAGTAAATAAGAACATGGACATAATTCACAAGTCTTCTATTCCCCTAACCATTGTTACAAATTTTGAGAAATAAGCCTGACCTAAGTTGGACTAAATAGAAAAATACAATTATTGAATTACAATAAATTCTCACAAAGTATCATAGTTATTTGTTTCCATTCGTTGTTACCTCGTCAACTTGTAACTTTGCATTGAGGGGAAAAAAAAGATAATACACAAGAGCTCAAGACAACATCAAGAACTATAAACATCATGAATAATAGGAAATAAAAATAGAGTGAATTGTCATGTAGGCTAACTTTGACAGCGTATGTTCTTACCAGCAGGAAACAAAAACAGAGTGAATTACAGGAAACCAAAACAGAGTGAATTATCATGTTGGCTAAATTTTGATAGCCTATATTCTTAGTAACTACCCAGATTCCGTTTTAAACTGAGTAAAAGTTAAAATAAAAAACAGCAGCACAAATTGGTGCGAAGGAGTTTCATCATTATTACTGGGGAGAGAGACAGTGGGAGAGGGAGAGAGAGGGGTGTACAATCAGAGTGCAATACGTTTCAGGTTCTAAAATCCCCAACAATCTTAGTACTTTTGGATATGATGAGCAAAAGGAGGTGGCAAAAGCAGCTTTTACTCAATTTATTCACCTTTTTGCATTCGGATCAATCAGTTCAATTAAATTCAAGCAATAAGATAAATTGAATAGCGGCAATACGACAAATCTTTCTTTGAAACAAAATGCGAAAATAAACACAAACCTAAAATTAAATAAACGAATAAGAATGGATACACACTAATTTACCAAAGAGCCGGGTTTAACGAGAGTGGAGTTGGGAATCGGCGAGATGAACTATTCTGTGGGGTGAGTATCTTAAGAGGGTTTTTTGATTTGATGAATAAGGTAGGTTTAGAAATTTGGGATGAATGAGGCCAAGAAAGGTAAGACGTGATTATGAGGGAGCAAAGGAAACTAATTTGATTTGGAGAAAGAGACGTGAAATTTGGGGAGTCTGGTTCGATTAAAAAAATGCCGCCAAAAGTTAAAGTTTTTATTGTCTTGGTCAATAATTAAACTTTGTAGTTCAATTTGAATTTTAATTATTGTTGTCACAAATTTTGTAAAAATACCTTTTTCTTATTTTAATTCTTTTAGTTTTCAGTTATTTTAAATTAAATAAATACTAAAAAAATTATATATATTCATAAAAAATATTAATAAATAACAATAATTTAATTTATCAAAATAAGTAAATATAAGTAAAAATTATATTTTTATTTTGCATTCACATCAAATATACCCACATGACTAGTATATATAAAGAAAGAGACGACAAGTATAAGATATAAGATACCTCTCTCACTTGCTAAATGCTGCGTACCAAAGTTCTATTCTTTAATAAAATAATTGAAAAAAAAATAAAGAAAAACATATTTATCAAGGAGCATCCTTTAAAGTTTGATAAAATACATCAATGTTTTGTTTGCAGTATATAGGGGTGTAAACGAGTCGAGTTTGAGTCGAGTTTTTAAAAATTTTAGGCTCAAGCTCAAGTTCATCAAAAAAATTTGGGTTCAAGCTTCAACTCAAACTCGTCGAACTTATAAATTTTTGTTCAAGCTCATCATCAAAACTTTAAGCTCAAGCTCGGCTAATTTACAGTCGAGCCAATTTGAGCTCGAGTTTAAAATAAGCTCATTTTAGATAGAACTTATCGTAAATTTTGGAATGAGATTTATTTTAATATTTGATATGCATATATTAAAAAATTGAATTATTATAACAAATAGCTTGGATATCTATGCCAATACTAAATATAGTTTTGGTACTTATACTAGTATAACTTATATTATTTTTAATATATTTTAAAATAAATAAAAATAAAAATTAAAGTTCATGAGCCGACTTAACTCGTCTTACACCCCAGCTCAAAAAGGTCGAGCTCGAGTCGAGCTTAACTCAGCCAGCTCATTGAGCTCTTGAGCTGGCTCAACTCGTCTTACACCCCAAGGGAGTATATATATATATATATATATATATCTATACTATTAATAAAGTTATTATGAAATGAAATTTGAGTATATATATCTATACGATTAATAAATTGTTTGAGGGGTTTTATAATCACATTGTTCTCGTTGGTGTCTTTTGGTGTCTTCACATTCATTTATATTCTATCTTCTTTCTCTTTCCCCATTAATGCTATTGATGTAATTACAATATTGATCTTTTTATTTGCTTATTTATTGTATGTTTTTACTAATTAAAAGGGTAAAACTGGCACAACAAAATTTGATATCCGAATTGAATCGATTTCATGTGAATTTTCAATTTTAGCCATAATTTTGTATATCTCTATTTATTATACATAAATTTGAAGGGCAAATTTTATAAAATTACACCAATAATCGTTATTTGTAAGATAAAAATAACTTTTTTTTTATAATAGTATATATAATTGTTAATTGTGTGGACTGTGGAGCCGAAATTTTGAGTAAATTGGAATGTATAACCAGCAAAAATCGAAAAAGAAGGAGATATTGCTGAGTCATCATACTAGAGCCTTTTTTAAATTTTAATCTATGTGTGGGTATCCGGATAATGCAATTGATTGGTGCTTATACGTCGGCAAACGTGAGTTTCAATATCAATAATAAAATTTACATCAAACGTGATTGGTGGTTGAAGAAAACGTGATTTTGAAGACTTATGTCTGTACCCCATCCGCCACAAAACACGCCTTCACCTCAACGCACTAAATATACATCAATAATAAAATTTAGGGCCAAAAAAAATCTCACCCCAAACAATCTTGCCCCAAAAAATTATGCCTTAGGTGGGGTTCGTACCCAGCTTAGTGATTAGAGATAACATTAAGCTTAAGCCCTCAACCAGTTTAAGATTTTTGATTTACTTGATACAAAGGATATAATAAACAAAATAAGACATAGCAGAGCCTCCAAATAATCAATATTTACCCAACGATGCATCAAATAATTCACTAAACCTGTTATTTCTGCCCCACAAACACAAACATGACAGCAACACAAGCCCCATCATAGAATGTTAAAAATATTATGTAACAATGAAAGATAAATTTAAATCATTAACAGCAAGGTGTGGGCTATGAACCTATACAAAACGGAAAAAAAACTGACAAGGAAAAGCTACAAAAAAATAAAAGTGAATTCAACTTAATCTAAGTCAATATCATCATCTTCTGCTAAATCACATTCTTTCTCAACATCACAATAATTAAGTAGTGTATCATCTTCTTCCTCGACATTGTCTTCCAAAATATCATAGACTTCAATCACATTGTCCAAGTCCTGAACAACATTAGCCTCAACAACTTCTGGATCAACATCATTTCTGATGAGTGACTTCATCCCATCAATAGCAACTTGGATTGGTATGGCAGGTCCTAACGAATCATCTTCTTAATAAACCTCATTATCCTCCTAAATATCTCCATCTTCTAACTCCAAAGTGTCAAACACATGTTGATGTTGAAATTTAATCACTATACGCCAGTGTTTCCCTAATTTCATATCATCAATGTAAAACACTTGATTTGCTTGACGTGCAAGTACATAAGGATCGCCCTCATACCAAGTACGACTTGTGTTAATACTGGTGATATGCCCATCAACTTCTATAGCAAACTGCTTTTTACCAAGATTAAACCACTGAGCTTTAAATAGAGCAACATGGTTGTTCTTAATATAGTCTAACTCAATGATTTCAGTAACAACGCCATAAAAATCAATGACATTATTATCATGGTAACCTTCAACCATAACACCACTATTTTGTATTGTAAGATGACTATCACGTTCCTTTGTATGAAACCTAACTCCATTCACTATACATCCTGGATACTTTTTCACAATCACATTAGGTCCACAAGCTAGTGCATATATTTCATCTTTGACCTCTTGTGGATTTTGATATCTCATATGTGCCAACTGTCAAATTAAATAAAGTTATTGTTAACCCAAAATAATAAAATTAAGAAATGTTTTTTCAATATCAATAATTTTACTTACATGTTGTCTAAACCACTGTGGAAATTGATCTTTGTGCCTCTCCTCTAAATTTGATAGACTTTCTTGCTTGAGTGCCTCTTTATGTTTCCTGTACAAATAAGAAAATACCATTTGTCCTCATATGATAAAGAAATGAAAATATACTATGTTTTTTACCAAATATATATTACTTACTCCTTAAATCCATCAATTTCCTCACAATTACTTAGGATGTACCAATGAGCCATATCTAGTTCATTCTTCGCAAGCTCGTCAAATTTTGCCGTTCCAAATGGTCGTAACTTGTGGGAGAAAACAGACAACCCACTATCAACTTCCATATCAAAGTTTCGCTCTTCCTTGTTAAAATTTGTTTCAATCCCGTCAAGATACATAGAGCAAAATGTTAAACATTCATTGACAGTATAAGCTTCTGCAATTGACCCTTCTGGACGAGCTTTATTTCACACGTAACCCTTTAAAGTACCCAAAAACCTATAAAATAACATATTCAATAATAAATATTACAACATTAAAAAGAAAAACTTGTGTATTCAAATAAATTTATTATATATATTGAAATAAAATTATATCTTACCTTTCAATGGGATACATCCATCGATATTGAACTGGACCAGCTAATAAAGCTTCCTGAGGTAAGTGAACCGCTAAGTGCACCATAACATCAAAAAAAAACGGGAGGAAAAATATTTCAAGCTCACACAATATTGCAACAATGTCTTTCTCCATTTTCTGTAGGTCTTCAACTATTAAACTTTTACATCACAATCTTCAGAAAAAATCCCCTAGCTCAATCAAAGTAGTAGATATTTCTTTATTCAAACATCCACAATGCCATATAGGAGTAGCCGTTGCAAAAGAACATGGCAGTCATGGCTTTTCAAACCTACTAACTTAGCTTCAACAACATTTACGCACTGAGATATATTAGATGCATATCCATCTGGAAACTTTTGTGACTTAAGAAATTCACAAAATTCCCACACCTCTTTCTTAGACATTGTATAAGATGCTGGTGGTACATCATATCTGCCATTATCTCTTTTCTTTAAATGCAATTCCTTTTTTATGTTCATATCCTCCAAATCTTTCCTTGCTTTGTATGTATCCTTCGTTTTTCTATCCATGCTCAATATCGTCCCCAATATGTTATCACAAATATTTTTCTCAATGTGCATTACATCAAGGTTATGCCGTAGGAGTAATGTTTTCCAATAAGGTAGTTCAAAAAAAAAAAACTCCTTTTAGTCTAATTCAAATCTTGTTTATCTCGTCTAATTTTCCTCAACTGGGGATGCTTTCCAGCTTTAGCACATTTTAAATGCATAGTCTGCATCAATATATCTTCTCCTGATAAAGCTTTCAATGTTGGGCTCTTTTCTTCCTTTCCATCAAACTTGCTTTTATTCCTCTTCCATTTATGGCCGTGTGGCAAGTATCGACAATGGCCCATATAGCAAATTTTACTTCTTAATCTCTTTGACCATGTATGTTTATTGCAAACGGGGCATGCCATATAACCCTTTGTACTCCATCCAGACAATCAACCATATGCCGGAAAATCGTTAATAGTCCACAAAAGTGCGGCATGCATTTGAAAATTTTGTCTAGAATGAGCATCATATGTTTGCACACCTTCTTCCCATAATTCTTTTAATTCAACAATTAATGGTTTCAAATATACATCAATGTCCTTTCCTGGTTGCTGAGGTCCGGGGATGAGTAATGACATCATAAAATAAGACTCTTTCATACATTTCCAAGGAGGCAAGTTGTATGGGATGACAACTACATGCCACATACTGTAAGAGTTACTCATATTACCAAATGGATTGAAGCCATCAGTAGCCAAGGCAGGTCTTACATTACGGGCATCATGTGCAAACCATGGATGCTCTTTATCAAATTCTTTCCAAGCTTTTGCATCAGTTGGGTGTTTCAACTCTTTTTCATTTTCTACTCGTTTATCCTGATGCCACCTCATATATGTTGTTGTTTTCGGTGACATAAACAATCCCTGCAATCGTGGTTTTAAAGGGAAGTACCACATTATTTTATGAGGAATTTTCTTTCCCTTTCCATCATTAAATTTCCATCTAGATGCACCACAAATAGGACACTCTTGGTGATTTTCATACTTTTCCAAAATAATGCACAATCATACTTACATGCATGGATTGCAATATATCCCAGTCCTAATTCATTTAAAATCTTTTTTGCATCATAATATGATTTTGGAAGCGTTTCTCCATGAGGTAAAGCTTTCTTGAGTAGGCTTAGCAACATATTAAATGATTTTTTGGTCCACTTGTTATACACCTTCAAATGGAGCAATTGTATAATAAATGATAGAGTTGAGAATTCCGAAAAACCTGGATATAGTTCTTGTTCAGCCTTTTTTAGTAGTTCAATAAAGGTCATCGGTTTATCTTGATGTTGATTTTCACTAATATGAGCATTACCACCGACAGTGTTATACACATTTCCAAGATCAGCTAACAAGTCAGTCACTCCATTTCTGCTGTCCTCATCATCTGCCACCTCACCACTATCACAATCACCACTATGAACTCGATAAGTAGACCGTTCACCATGATAAATCCACCTAACATACTCCATGTCTATTCCCCGAATAAGCAGATGGTCAAGCACAACTTGCTGGCTGTTAAAGTACGAGTTCAAACAATGTGTACAAGGACACCTAATCTCACATTCTTTACCTAAATGTTCCTCCACGAACTTCATGAATTCGTTAACCCCTTGCGCATACTGACTAGAGAAACGTTTTGCATTCATCCAACTTCTATTCATTGTAAATAACCAACTGTAACACAAATAATACATATCAAGTATATGAAAATTAATTAAAGCATATGAGGCAAAAGATATTTATTTAGAACAAATATATGAGAAAAAAGGGGAAAAAATATATTTTTATATAGTAAGTTGACAGTTTTTTGATCTTGGTACACTAAATTAGGGGGTGGCATATTTAGTACAACAAAGTCCAAAAATAATAACAATTTGGATACAACTTTTGCTGAAAATTATTAAATATGCCAGAGGGCATAATTGCTGATATGATGCTAATTGGATATATGACACAATGCCATGTAAGGCAATTACAGATATAAATATTATGTTGCATAGAGGAACTTAAACATATATATTTAGATATACTATGTGGGATAATTAAGCAGATTAAATTATTTATTTTATTTTAATATCTATATCTTATAAATAAATTGTTAGAACTTTTGAATTATTCTATGAGAGATCATGCAGTTTGTATTAGTTGCTATTTTATTTGTCGTGTGTTAAGTATCAACTAATTGTAATCGATATTTCTTATATAAAATTTTTATTTTCAAGTAACAAATAATTAATGTATAAATTGTATTCATTGTTATATCAAAGTTTTGTTTGTGGTTTGTCCTGAGGTGAGAAAAAATGGACTAGGATATTAGTTGCTTTCACATGTTTATAATACAACTGTCCGTTGTTTTGTTATTTTCCAAGCATTATCCTATAATCATTAGAGAGATAAAAATAAAGAGAAAAAAAGAAAAAGCTCTTATCAAATAAAAAATATCAATGGCATTTTTAGAATTATGGCATAAATTTAAGGTATTATCATAAACACGCACAACACGCATGCTCCTTACGAATGACCTCAAATACTCTTTGCTATGTTTGAACCTAGAGTTATTATGAACAAGAAAGAAGAAAAACAAACTGTACGTCTACAACAAGAAACATAAATTTGAAGGATGTCGGGCGAACAATTTTTTTAATGTTTTTTTCAACTGAAATTCAAGTTCAAAAAATTTTGTAATGAGTTTGAGTTCGACCACATAAGAAATTTTCAAATTGCGATTGTTGTAGCCGCAAAAAAACCACAGCCGCATCCTTAAATTCCGCAATAAAAAAAGGGGTGCAAAAAATGGAAAAATCTTCAAGTGGTGTAAAACAAGTGGGAAATAAATAATAATCATTGCCCAGGGAAGGAGCTTTCTTTTCTTGGAAAAAGAAAAAGATCTTGGCTCATCCTTTTGAGCTTCAATGAAGGTTGTGGAAGGAGAAAAACAGAGCATTTTGAGTCCTTCAATGGAGGTCGAAAATGGGGTTCTTCAAGTGGTGAATGAAATGGTTGAGTTGATTGAGAAAGTGGGATCCTATGTGGGGTTTCGAAAAACTCAGAGAAAAGATTGTTTCAAAAGGAGGCCTAAAAATCCCTCAAATTCAGGATTCAAATCAAATTTAATCATATCAGTGGGTTCACCTCACAATCCAAAATTTCTGCCATTTTTGATCAGCACAATTTCATCAATAAGTAGTAAACCCACTAGCACTCATATCAATGCATCAAAGTTGAAATATACAGCCATGAAAGGTAAGGAGTTGAGGTCACATTACTTTTGACAAAGGTGGTAAATTAATTGCTGTATATATGAATAATTTATACTAGTTTTTTATGTTGTGTTGCTTGACTTTTTGCATTGAACTCTTCTTGACAGTTGAGATAGATGAATCATAGCAACATTAAGAAGAAATTTTTATTTTATTTTATTTTATTTTGTGTTCACAGTCCAAACAAAATAAATTCACAAGTTGTCCTTTGGGCATTTTATCAAATAAATTGTATGCATGGATCAAAGGAAACAGATATAAAAAATTGAAGTAACAAACATAACTCAAATTGTAGATATTTACTCAACTAACTCTTGTGTTTTCAACTCTTTTGGCTTCTATGCACCCCATGAATGTGATCAAACAAACAAACAATTTTCATCAAGAACCATTTACTCCAAATGACACAACACACTCAATCCAATAGAACGATCACATAAAAAAAGAATCTACAAAATCAATATAACCATAAGCAAAACACACACAAAAACTCATAAAAAGACTAGCAGATTGTCAAGAAAGAACAACATCAAAGTAGAAAGAACATTGCTCAACGCACACTATACAAGCAACACTATACAAGCACGCATAACCACATCAAAGTAGAAACGGCAACAGACAACAATCAAGAAAGAACATTGCTCAACGCGCGCACACACACAAATTAAAGAAAGAGCCCAACTTCAAGAATCACAAATTCAGAGCACAACCCATGAAAACACACACCAAAGAAAGAAAAAAAATATTGTCTACAATTGAAGAGGATGATGATGAAAATTCACCTGGATAATAGATAGAACAAAGACTCAGGCCCAGGCAAAGAAGCGATTTCCTGAAAATTAAGCTGCTTGTGTTGCGTTTCTGGTTGACAAGTCTCTGTCTCGCCCTCTCTCTCTCTCCTAATAGTAATCTGTTTTTTCTTTTTTTGGTGAGCTTAATAATAATCTATTGAAAGCCTTTTCAAAACTTTATTTTCCTAGTTATTTATTAAGTGAGTTTCTCTCTCTCCTAATAGTAATCGGATTTTTTTTTTTCTTTTTTGGTGAGACTATTACTAATATGTCAAAAGCCTTTTAAAGACACTATTTTCCTACTTATTTATTAAGTAAGTTTAATTTTATGGTAATCATTATTAATTTTAAGGAAAAACAACTAAGAAGTTTGATTGTGTAAATTTTCATAAGCTAAGATCAAAGTTCAACAAAAAACATTATACATATATTAATTATTTTAAGATATTTCTTAACATTATGATAATAAATTTATACATATATATATATATATAATGAAATTCATGGGGCTTTTAGATATGAAAATTTATTTATTATTTTTAATATTTTTATTTGTATAGTTTTTAATAATTTACGACACAATATTTTGTGTCTAAAAGTAAGAAAAAAATTTGCAGTAAAAACTCCAAGCAATTCGCAACGAAAAATTTCATCTAAATTCTCAAATTACATTTTAGCATGAAACATTTTGCCCCCAAAAGTACACAATTATTTTACAACAATAAATGTCGTTCCTTATTTGTATCTATATTTGCAACAATTTATTTTGTTGCTGAAGATGATGGAAGTGCTACGACAATTTTCGTTGAGAAAAATTTAACTTATTGGTACGTCAAAATTTCGTTGCCAACTAGTAGAAAATATTCTCAACAACAATATTTGTTGCCAATTAGTAGAAAATATGCCCAACAACAAACTTTCGTTGCTAGTTAGTAAAAAGTATTCTCAACAATAAAATTTCGTTGCATAATAATATTTATAGACTACAAATAAATTTTGTTGTAGAAACTCCAATTTTAGCTACATTTTCATGCCATTGCTAAAACACACATGCTTTTGCTACAAATTATTGTGCTGTGCTATGGAAAAATCGTGGCCAAATAAATTTTGCATTCAACAATCCATGGAAACTACACCTTTTGCAACAAGACATATTTTTCGTTCTAAAAGAATAACTAATAAACAACAAAAATAATTTTGCGTTGCCAATACTTAACTAATGGCAACGAAAATAGTATTGTGGCAACATAAATCATTGCAAATTTTATGTTTTGTTGTAGTGTGTGTTGGTGCAGGTTTTACATTATCTAACAATGACAAGGAAAATGGCCTTGATGGAGGTCTCGAAGGCTTCGGCAATGGCTGATGAAAATATTAGCTCGGGCTGGGATGCGGGCCCCATTTCTCAGCTTCCGTTGGCTGCAATGCTGAAATCAGGAGAGGTGTATCATCTAATTCCTGAGAAGCTACAGCAGCATATGGTTGAGAGTTGCAGTGGCCAAAGAGTAAAGATAGTGGTCACCAAGAAGCAGTTGCAGCTGCTAATAAAAACTGCGGAGCAGCTACAACTGAGACATATCAAGCTTCAGTCCGTGCGGAAAAGGGGCAAGAAATGGAGGCCATCTTCAGCTACAATTACAGAACTGTAGAATGAACTAAGGTGATGTGGTCGGATTTGGTGGTCGATCAGGTTCACTACGAGCAAATGTATAATCCGAGTAAAGGTACCTGACATTATCCAACGGTCCGAGTAAAAGGTATATGAGTGCTGGTCGTGTCTTATTCTGCAAGGATGGAACACACGTGAGCCTAACCAGAAGTGCCTCCGGCGAAGATCCTCCCACACTCAAGTCAATATTCGAGCAGGGATTCGGAGGGTGAGATAATGCGTAATGTGAATTTGGAAAGCTTACCCTTATGAACAGTAATGACCTGCCATTTATAGAAATCAGAGACAGACTGGCCGGACTAGGGCGGGATTGGCCCAACCTGATCATTCGTACAGAGGATATTCCTCGGCGCGCGCTAGTGGATGTACCGGGTACAACCATTGTCAGGAACGGTTATTTTTGGAACTACCTCGAGGAGGGAGGGGGACCACCCGAGGAGGGTGAACCCTCGTCGGAGGACTCCCACGTGAGGTCCGCAGAGACACTCGTTCTCGTCATGGTGAGACGGGGATCCGTGTAAGCCATCCTAGGATTCCGAGAATCCGGTGGGCACATGACGTGTGGCGAAACAGGCGTCGTATGTGATTTCGAGCCACATGGCGTCCCGTCGTTGGACATATGTCATGAGCTGGCAACCCCTAGTTTATGGGATGCTCGGACTAATAAGGGTCAGGCAGGTCGTGAACTCGAGGAGCCTCAGCATGGCGTGTCCCGAGCGATCATCCAATCATGGATTTGGCGGTAAATTTGAAATTTAGACAGTCGAAATTTGACCATTGGTAATGATTGTGGGAGGCGGTTGGACTTCCCAAGGAGCGTTTTTACCTCCCTATAAATAGAGGCTCCGGGCGAGGTCTTCAGAATATCAATTTTAGCTTCGAGCAGAGAAATCATTCTGAGCCTAAACTTGAGAGCACCGAGCACATCGAAAATTCTTCGAGTAGCCCAAACACTCTCTTCGACCAGCCAAACTTAGGTACTCCTCTTCCTTCCTCCTTTCCATTTCTGAGTTTCCTTTTTGTTAAAACTTCCTTAGATAAACATGAGCGGATCTGAGGGTAATAGTGATAGTCAAAATAGGGTGGTGGGATCTCCATCCGAGGAAACACTGAGTGATATAAGTCTATTGTCATCTTCGGACGCTGAGACATCTTTTGGGGAGGAAGCGGGTGTTGGGGCATCTTCTCGATGCCCCAGCGAGGCGAGCATGAGCCAGCCAATGAGGGGCGAAAAGAGCCCGAGCATAGTAGAGGAAATGAGGCAACAAGTGTTCGCCGAAGGTGGGAATGACCTTCTTGCGGTGGGAGAGTCGTCGGATGTGCCGGTTCTGACGTGGAGGGAGGTGGTCGAGGGCCATCCTTCGGAGGCTCCGACTCGTCCGAAGAGGAAGGCTATTGTGGCAACCAGACGATCGTAAGTTGGGGAAACATTATCGCCCACAATTCTGGTCGGGACATTCAAAAGGTGATGAACCACTACATCTACTCTCCTTTCGCCACAATCTGGCCTACTAACGAGGACTCCATCACCAATCCACCTTCGCGGTGCATCCCCATCTATTATTCATATACGGAGAACAGACTTCCATTCCCCATTCCAGCCTTCATATCCTCAATTCTTAACCGGTTAAACATTAGCCCGATCCAATTGACCCCTAACTCGTATGCCTCGATCTGTGCCTTCGTTGTATTCTGTCATTGCACCAGGCATAGACCCTCGATAGCCAATTTCTCCTACCTCTTCCAAATAAACCATTCCAATCGATCTTCTCCTAACGATGAGTTAAATTGCTTCTTCGCTACAGCCTCCTCCTTAAATAGGAGCGATTGGAAGCAGAAGTGATTTTTTTGTACACTCCGATCACGAATGGCCGGTCAGGAGGTTCCACAATCCTAATGTGAAGAAGCTATCCCTAGCCGAGCTCAGATCGGTGAGTTAGGTGAGTTAGACAAGGGAGTGGGTCTTCGAACAAAAAGGTCAGGGGTGCATGTGGCTGTTGCGTTTGTAACGAGCACACGCAAGTATACGTACGCACAAGTAGTATAAAAATATCGATCCCACGAGGACTAATGCCTAAGTAATATCCTAGTCTTCTTTATACAATTTATGACTTCTTAATTTGAGCAATTAAAAATAAAAAGTAGAGATTTGTGAATTTGATAACAAGTAAACAATAGATGAAATTAGTAAATTGTAGCAACACACCAAGAGAACATAATCTAGGTTCTTAACTTCCCCTTGTATGTCGTCTAATCGACTCTCCTAATCATCTCTATCAAGTACCAACGCATGCTCAATAATCCGAAATTCTATTTTATCTAAACTACTCTCTCGATATAGCATAAACCTTATTAACTATATTAATTCCCTATATCTCTATGAGAATTGAACATAGATAATAGCATTAAGACCCAATTTCGAGTGAATACCTAAGGCACGTTGGTACTCTCGTCCTTCCTGCGAATCATATTCCAAAACAATATGAACTTAGGCTGTTTTGTGCAGTTCTAAACCATAAAATCCTCTCTCGAGCTCAATCATGGTTAACAAATCACTTCTAATGATGGCCAATCAATAGAATGCATTAAGATCACACAAAATAATTGAGATGCATAGTACATAATAGAGATTCATAGAATTCAATTAAAATCCATACAAGGTTCCATCAAAAACCTAGAAATGAGTTTAATTCACCATACAAACAGATTTCATGGCAAAAACTATACAAAACATAGACATGAAAACAAGAAGAGTTTGAAGAAGGAAAACTCGTGTGTGGCGTGAATCTCCTTCTCTAAGACTTCTTCCTTGTTTCAGATCGTCCTTCCTGCCTTCTCTGTTCTCTTTCTGTCCAGAACTCTCTGTTTTTCCTCCAAAACTGCCTTTTTTTAAGTTTAAAATGTGATTCAAATCTCCTATCAACTTCCAATTAACCTCCCCGCCTAGGAGGTCAGAGAATGCCGCCTAGGCGGTGGGCTCTCGGGAAATTTGGCTAACTAGAGCTCCTCATTGCCGCTTAGGCGTGCTAGTGACCGCCTAGGCGGCCATGCCTCTGGAATTAATTCTTGTTTCCTTCAATGCCGCTTAGACGTGCTGGTAGCCGCCTAGGCGGAATCTTCCACAATGCATTTTTTCTATCGTTTTGCTTTCTCTTCTCCAAAAATACCCTCTGCAAAATAGAATGAAAATAATTAAACTTAATTAACGTTTCTTACCCCAAGAACTAGCATTTTAACTTAATTTGGTTCGATATTATTAATTTAGACTCCAAAATAACTCTATAAAATAGAGTTATCACACCCCCAAACTTAAGTTTTTGCTAGTCCCTAGCAAAAGAAAAGAACTAAGCCTAACAAAACACACGAATTGACAAAACTGCTGAGACTGATGGCGATGAATTGTTCTCATAAAATGCTCTATCTAAAAAGTCAGCCAGCTACTCCACTCTAAGGTATACCCTCAGTGTGTGTGTGTGAAACCCTGAACGAAAGGCAAACTCAGATCAAATTATACCCAAACAACTAGCTAATCAGTGAGTTAAATGAAAGAAAGGGAATAAAGGACTCTCAAGTGCTTTACTTAGGCTAAGGTCATCCCAGGCATGTATTGGCTTTGGTTTGAAGGGCTCAAAGGGAGTTGTAATTCTACTTAATTCAAAAGTACGTAAACTAGACAATGGCATGCCATTCAGATTTTTTTTATTTTTTATTTTTCTCTCTTTTTTTTTCATTATTTTATTTTATTTTTAGAGCAACAACATTTCCCAGTACCCTCTTCCCCCAAATATGATCTCAGTGCCATCGGGCCCTCTAATCTACAAGCAAAGCATTCTCGAGAGTGGGGGTTAGGAATGATGGGCAACTCACCTTGCACAAAAGTTTAAGCATAATTTTTCTCTAACATTACCAACTCAAACAGGGCAAGTGCAAGAGTTAAAAAGGCATACCCAAAAAGATAGATAAACCAACTGTTTTCATAAATTTTAGCAACACAAGAGCAAGCATAATCATCGAACCACAGCCATCACAAAACAGCAGCAAAACGACTCACAATATTACGCTAAACTTTAAAAGACACTTACTACACTAGAAAAGAAATTACTCCGCACCTCCAAACTTAATTTAAACATTGTCCTCAATGGTACGGAAGCATACTAATTTAAAACACAAAGTAGAAACAAAATAAAGACAGAGGGTATGGAAAACATCCCTGGACAGGAGCTAACTCTCCATATCATCACTGCGGTCATCGTCCAAAGGTGGTAGTGCTCGCGGAAGTCCAAAGGTTGGTGGAGGTGGCCTTGGGAACTCTAAAGTGTCCGCCATATGGCGGTCTATGATTGGAGTTGCTTGTCACCTAGACAGCTAAGTCTCTCGGGAATCTTGACTATGCACTATGTTCCTTTGCCACTAAAGCAGGACTGAAGTCTAAAGACAAAAGTAAAATACTAACTACTCAAAATCAAAATAAACAACTTGAAAAATTAAAGAAAAGGATATGAAGCTTGGGTTGCCTCCCAAGTAGCGCCGTTCTTTATCGTCTTTGGCTAGACATTGCGGTACTTCATGGGGTATCTTCCAATTTGAGTAGGGAAACTTCACGAACAAAGTCACCCTCGTAGTAATGCTTTACCCTTTGGCCATTCACCCTGAGTCTTTCAACTTCTTTGTTCTCAATTCTCACACGACCGGGGTCAAAAGTCCTGTTTTGAACCACCTCATCGTGCCACTTTTTTGTCCTCTCCTTGTACATTTGATAACTCCCAAAAATCTCCAACCTATTAGACTACTCCTTTCCAAAAATTGGCAGTGAATTCAAGACCTTGATGCATTCCTTAATGGCATTGGTTGTTTCTTTGAGCTCACTAATCAATGTACCCTCAAGCTCATCAGTAAACTCGAATCTATGCATGAGAGGCGGTGCTATTGCATCAAGAACACTAATAGAGAAACATTCCTGTTCAGTAGGATGTTTCAGGGTCTCAAAAATGCTGAACTTTGCCTCTTCATCACCAACCCTCATTGTTAGCTCGCCTTTTTGCACGTCTATCAGAGTTCTGCCCGTTGCCAAGAAAGGTCTCCCCACAATCAATGGTATATTCCTATCTTCCTCCATCTCAAGCACAATAAAGTCCGCTGGGAAGTTAAATTTACCAACCTTCACTAGAACATCTTCAACTATGCCCGTCGGATAAGCTAAGCTCCTATCCGCTAATAATAATGTAACAGAAGTAGGCACGATCTCCCCTAACTCAAGCTTCTTATAAATAGACATGGGCATCAAATTCACACTTGCCCCCAAATCACACAATGCTCGCCCCACATATTTACCTCCCATAGAGCACGGAATTGTGAAACTGCCTGGATCCTTCAGCTTTGGTGGAAGCTTGTTCTGAATAATGGCACTGCATTCTTCTGTCAATGCTACAGTCTCACACTCCTCCAAACGCCGCTTTTTCGACAAGATCTCCTTCATGAACTTCACGTAACTGGGCATCTGTTCCAAGGCTTCCGCAAATGGAATGTTTATAGACAACTTCTTGAAAATATCCAAAAACCGTTGGAACTGTTTGTCCAGTTTGCTTGTCCGCAACTGTTGAGGGAAAGGAGGAGGAGGTAATACCACTCTTGGCTGCTCAATTTTCTCTTCTTCAATTTGTTGTGACCTGGTGGCTTCATTATGCTTTGATCGCTTGGGCCCTTCTTCTGTTTGCTCCTCTATCGGTACCTCTTTGTTCTTCTTAGGAGCAACTCCTATCTCCTTACCACTTCTAAGAGTGATTGCATTGGCTGTCTCCCTTGTTGAACCGTGGGGGATTTGTGTATCAGAAGGTAAAGCCCCCTGTGGTCTATTGCTCAAAGCAGTAGCAATTTGGCCTATAGTCTTCTCTAGCACTCTCATAGAAGCCTCGTAACTCTGCATCCGTGCATCTGTTTGTTGCATGAATTGTTGCAATTTTTCTTCCATGAAGTTCTTTTTCTCAACTGGTTGGGACCTCTGCTGGAAATTCGATTGAAAACCTGGTGGTGCCGGTGGTCTAGAAGATGATGAAGCACATTGAGTGTTGCTCCATGAGAAGTTAGGATGGTTCCTCCACCCGGGGTTATATGTGTTGGAGTATGGATTGTTCTGATTCCGATTTTGATTACCCACAAAATTGATAGCTTCTGTTCCTTGTGCATCTGTGAGTATGAATGGGCAATACTCACTTGAATGGCCTTCTCCACATTGTTCACATGAACTCACGATCTGCTGCACCTGTTGTATTTGCTGACTTTGTCCAACAGAAAGATTATCCAACTTGCTATCTAGCTTCCTGAGTACAGCTTCAAAACCTGTTGCAATTTGGGCTGCTACTGCTGTAGAAGGATCAACCTGGTGAATACCGGCAGCTCTAGATGAACCATTCCTTTCTTGAGTTCTGAAGTTGTTAGAGGTCAGCTCCTCTAATAATTCAAATGCCTCATCAGGTGATAAATACAATAGCGGTCCTCTAGCAGTGGAATCCAATTGGGTGGCCCATCTCAATGTCAACCCATAATAAAAACGACGAACTTGTGTGGCCTCAGACAACCTATGATGTGGACATCTCCTAAGTAAACCTTTGAATCTCTCATAAGCATCAAAGAGAGATTCGTCATCAAGCTGGTTGAAGTTATAGATCTCTTGTGTGAGTTTCTCGATTCTAGCAGGAGGGAAGAATTTACTTAGAAACTTTGTAACCAGCTGTTTCCAAGTGGTAATGGAATTATGTGGCAATGAATCCAACCACTCTTTTGCTCGTCCGTCTAACGTTCTGCTGAACAACCTCAATCTGATCTCTTCCGGTGTCATTCCAGTTGCAGCAAAGTTATCCACGATCTCAAGAAAGTTCCTAATGTGTGTATTAGGATCTTCAGCTGGCAAACCATGAAATCTGATCTCCCTCAGTGCTTGATTTGTGGCGGTGTCCACATGAAAATTAACAGCTCCCAGTGGTGGTCGAACAATGCTGAATCCAATATTGTCAACACTGGGTGTCATGTAATCAATGATCTTCCTTGGCGCCACATTGTTAACATTGATTGCTCCATCAGCCTGATTATTTCTTTGATTAGCTCGAATAATGACAACCTCTTGAGGATTAACTTCTTCATTCCGTTGCCTGTTGTCTTCGTCCATTGTTGATGACTCCAACGACTCTAATTCCTTCCGTGCCTTGGTCAAACTCTTATTGTCCCGACATAATTTTTCAATCTTCGGGTTGTATGCGTACTTTGGTGGACCTCGACTACGCATAAACTGGAGTACCTAACAGCAAAAACAAGTAGGATTAAGAATAACAAAAATTGCAAAAAGAAAACAAGAAAACATAGAAAGATTAGTCCCCGGCAACGGCGCCAAAAACTTGTTGCGTTTGTAACGAGCACACACAAGTATACGTATCGCACAAGTAGTATAAAATATCGATCCCACGAGGACTAATGCCTAAGTAATATCCTAGTCTTCTTTATACAATTTATGACTTCTTAATTTGAGCAATTAAAAATAAAAAGTAGAGATTTGTGAATTTGATAACAAGTAAACAATAGATGAAATTAGTAAATTGTAGCAACACACCAAGAGAACATAATCTAGGTTCTTAACTTCCCCTTGTATGTCGTCTAATCGACTCTCCTAATCATCTCTATCAAGTACCAACGCATGCTCAATAATCCGAAATTCTATTTTATCTAAACTACTCTCTCGATATAGCATAAACCTTATTAACTATATTAATTCCCTATATCTCTATGAGAATTGAACATAGATAATAGCATTAAGACCCAATTTCGAGTGAATACCTAAGGCACGTTGGTACTCTCGTCCTTCCTGCGAATTATATTCCAAAACAATATGAACTTAGGCTGTTTTGTGCAGTTCTAAACCATAAAATCCTCTCTCGAGCTCAATCATAGTTAACAAATCACTTCTAATGATGGCCAATCAATAGAATGCATTAAGATCACACAAAATAATTGAGATGCATAGTACATAATAGAGATTCATAGAATTCAATTAAAATCCATACAAGGTTCCATCAAAAACCTAGAAATGAGTTTAATTCACCATACAAACAGATTTCATGGCAAAAACTATACAAAACATAGACATGAAAACAAGAAGAGTTTGAAGAAGGAAAACTCGTGTGTGGCGTGAATCTCCTTCTCTAAGACTTCTTCCTTGTTTCAGATCGTCCTTCCTGCCTTCTCTGTTCTCTTTCTGTCCAGAACTCTCTGTTTTTCCTCCAAAACTGCCTTTTTTTAAGTTTAAAATGTGATTCAAATCTCCTATCAACTTCCAATTAACCTCCCCGCCTAGGAGGTGGGCTCTCGGGAAATTTGGCTAACTAGAGCTCCTCATTGCCGCTTAGGCGTGCTAGTGACCGCCTAGGCGGCCATGCCTCTGGAATTAATTCTCGTTTCCTTCAGTGCCGCTTAGACGTGCTGGTAGCCGCCCAGGCGGAATTTTCCACAATGCATTTTTTCTATCGTTTTGCTTTCTCTTCTCCAAAAATACCCTCTGCAAAATAGAATGAAAATAATTAAACTTAATTAACGTTTCTTACCCCAAGAACTAGCATTTTAACTTAATTTGGTTCGATATTATTAATTTAGACTCCAAAATGACTCTATAAAATAGAGTTATCAGTGGCCGATCTTTCTGACTAGTGAGAGATTTTTGGTAAAGGTCGGCCTCTCCCCAACCCACTTAGAAATGAAAAGCGTAGTTTTTGGTATCTTTTTAATGGGATTTTCTTTTGTTTTTGTTGTTTTTTTTTGCTTTGTTGTTTAATCGGATAAAATTCCAATCGACATGATCTTACTCACAGGTCCGCAAACTTTGGAGATGGCCCGCGAATCTTTGCTCACCAAGGCATCTGGTTCCAAGAGGCACCCATCTCCCGACAGGGCGCGGGCCCTGAGGCATCTGTTGAGGCCCGAGGGAGGGGTGTCCTTGTCGAACCCTCTATCAGAAAAGAGAGATCCCACCCCGGCCCTAGCTCGGGTCGAGACGGTCGAGCTCAAGGAGGACACTCTACGGCTTTCGAAAAAGAAAAAGAAAGCACCAGGTGCCTCTTTCGACCCAAAGAGACCCCAATCGAAGGGGCCCACTCCCGACAAGATGGCTTTCTTGGGCAAAGACAAGGGGAAATGGCCCGCAGATGGGTCCGGGTACACCTCCGAGGAGCTGGAGGTAATGAACTTCAACGGGGTGGTTGAACCGCGATTTGGTCTGAGACATGGCGACCTATGCAACCGTAGGGTCCTGGCCGGAGACTTCCCCAAGTTGAACATGCTGTGTTGGCGGAGCAGCATATTCAAGGCCGACCAGCAAGTGCTCACGGAGCTCGATGATAGGAAGCTCGTCCAACATATAGGCGACACCTTTGTCGCCATGGAGAATACCATGTTCAACGCACTCCGACGACTGGAGATCAGTCATGACCGTTGTGATCGGGTGGAGAGAAAGGTTCGAGGAAGCAGCCTCCAGAGGGAGCTCGAGGAGGAGCGGCAGAAGAACGAGGTCGCCCAAAGGGAGATCGAGGAAGAGCGGGAGAAAACCTGCCAGTTGAAGGAGAGACTGAGCAAACTCGAGCTTGACTTCAAGACAAAGGAGTCTGAGCTTGACGATCAAGTCCGTCAGTTGAAGCAAAAGGCCGAAGATGTGGCTGCCCGGGGGGAGAAGAAAGGCTGTCGGGAAGGAAAGGCGGAAGCCAAAGCTGAGTTCCAACTGGAGATCCCTAACCTCGAGAAGAGGGCAGTGAAGCAGTTCGTTCGTGGCCTGGTTTTCGAGTATGCGACTCTCATCAATGGGGCCAAAGACGTCCAACTGGGATTCGACAAGGCGTTCAACCAGCTGAAGGCTCGAGGAGTCATAGCCTCGAACTTTCCGATGAAGGGCTACGGCGTGCATCTGACCGATGCCGGGGAAAAAGATACCAGTGATGAACAACTTCCCGCCTTCGAGAACGTGGAGTTCTTCAGGGTGATCTCAATCGTTCAACGAAAAGTCCGCAATGAGGAGAACAAACTTCTGGGCAGGCCACTTTCCGCAGACGTTGAGCCCGATGACGTGGTCGTATTGGACCCGAGAGAGTCCGACCATGGGGAGACCAGCACCTCGATAATAGAGGAAGGTCAGGGGGCGAGCAGCGGCCCGGCGACAGAAGTGGCAGCCTCCAAAGGAGTCGAGGAGGGAGATGCTTAGATAGCTAATTTTTCCTCCCCCTTTTTTTTTGCCTCCAGAGGAATCGATGATGGAGATGCTTAGATGGACAATTTTTCCTCCCCTTTTTTTCTTCTCTTTTTTATATGTCCGACGAGGTTGTAAGTTTTTTCTTGTTTATCAATGAAATTCATCATTTGTGGAACATATTTTGTTTGAAATTCGCTACTTATTGTTTCAATTTTTTTTTTATTCATCAATGGAATTCACTCTTCGAGGAACGTCACTTTAAGGTTGTAAATTCGATCAAGTAAGACTGAAACTAGTTCGAAAGTAAAGTTTGAAATCAACTGCGTAAAGTTTGAGACAATTCGATTTAAAGCATTAAGATATACGAATCTCGAGGATTATACAATAAAACACTGAGTAAAGAAAGTTCCCTGATGATGCAAAAATCCTGATGGAAATGTTATACAATAAAACACTAAGTAAAGAAAGGTTGTGTTCGATGAAGTAATTAATAGGCTGCCCGCCCGGAATCCGATCAAGACAAATCCTTTCACGTAGAACCTTTTCAGGTTTGTGGCGTTCCAAGGCCGGGGGAGTTCTTTTCCCGACATGTTTTCAAGGCGATAAGTGTTATTTTTGCATATTTTAATCACCCAGAATGGGCCATCCCACTTGGGATCCAACTTGCCCACCAGGCGGGAGACCTCCACCTTCTTGGTCACTACATCCCGGATCTGAAATGTTTGAGGATGGACATGGCGATTGTAGACGCCCAAAAATTCTCCATTCTCCGTGAGGTGGCTCGTCTCCTATCGTCAGTAAAGTCGAGCTAGAACAAGCGAGCCCCTATGTTGATGATTTCATCGAAGTGCGCGACCCACGCAGAGGGATACAGCACTTCGGCAGGTATGACGGCGTTAGACCCATAGACCAGGGCATAAAGGTGTCACCTGTTGCGGTCCGCGGGGTGGTTCGGTATGCCCAAAGCGCGCCCGGGAGCTCGTCGATCTAATTACATCGAGCATCAGCCAGTGTGGTCTTAAGTACATGGAGAATTGTCCGGTTGACGACTTTGACTTGGCCGTTCGCTTAGGGCTTCGCCACTGAGGTGAATCGCTGCTCGATTTTTAGGCTCGAACACCACTCCCTCACCCGATGGCTTTGGAATTAGGTCCTGTTGTCGGAGATAATAACCCTAGGGAGTCCGAAGCGGCAGATGATATTTTTTTCAGATAAAAATTTTGATGGTTGAGTTAGTGATCTTGGCCACGGCCTCCGTCTTGGCGTATTTAGTGAAATACTCCACGGGGACGATCACGAACTTCCTCTGAACTGGGGCTTGGGGGAGCGGTCCGAGGATGTCAATCCCCTATTGATCAAAGGGCCTAGAGATTTCCATATTTACCATTTGTGTGGTGGGCTGGTGGATAAGGTTGGCATGCATTTGGCATATCTGGCATCTTCAGACAAAGTCAAAGCAGTTCTGCACAAGGGTGGGCCACAAGAATCCTGCTTGGGATACTTTTCTGGCCAAGGACCACGGTCCGGTGTGGTTTCCACAGCATCCTTGGTATATCTCCTCGACCACCTCCATCGCCTGCTGCTTACTCAATCATTGTCAAGGAGGCCCCGTCAAAGCTTTTTCTAACCAAACGTCCCTACCCATCTAGAGCATAGCGGGAAGCTTGTTGTCGGTGTCTTTTAGCCTGAGCGGGGTCCTTGGGGAGAACTCTATCCTTAAAATAAGCGATCAACTCGGACATCCATTTCTCGGGGGGTTTGATGGCGAGTACATCCTGGGCGGACCCGGTTTCGATCAGGGGCACCGATGAGCTTAGCAAGGTTATTCGCCTTTCCCTTGTCCCTCTTAGAGAGCTCACCAGCTTTGATAGTTGATCTGCTCTCTCATTTTTCGCCCGTGGTACCTGCTCAAGCGCGAACTTCGCAAATATTTCTTTCAATTTGTTGACCTCCTTGAGGTACTTTGTCATTGACGTTTCCCTTGCTTGATAGTTCCCACTGACTTGCTCGAAGACTAGTTGGGAATCGATCAAGGCTTTGAGGTCTTGTACACCTTCATCAAACACCAGCTTCATCCCGGTGATCAGGGCCTCGTACTCAACCTCGTTGTTCGAGACTGGAAATTCTACGTGAATGGCAACATCGAACTCATTGCCGAGCTCATCGGGCAAATAGATCCCGATCCCTCTTCCAGAGGTCATGGAGGAGCCACCGACTTGGAGAGTTCAGGAGGTCATGAGACTTTTCGTGTTTGATGAGGTCATTTTAATGATGAAGTCGGCTAGCACCTAGGCCTGTATCGCCATCCGAGCTTGGAATTGAATGTTGAATTCCCTAAGTTCCACGGCCCACTTCACTAATCGAACAAACACGTCGGTCTTAGTCAACCCTTGCCTCAGAGTTTCGTTTGTCAGAACGATGATAGTGTGGGCTTGAAAATATTGCCTCACCTTATGGGCTGAGTGGACCAAGGCAAGGGCTAACTTCTCGATCTCCATGTAATCTCGTTCAGGGCCCTGGAGGAGCTTGCTCAAGTGATACACTAGGCAATAAACCCTGCCTTCCACGTGGACCGAAATTGAGCTAATGACATTCGAGAAGACAGCCAGGTAGACATAGAGTGGCTTTTCCAGAACAGGCTTCGACAGCAGCGGGGGTTCGGATAAATATTGCTTCAATTCTATCAGGGCATGTTGATATTCCTCGGTCCACTACCAATTTGGAACCACCCTCAGGGCCTTTAAAAATGGGAGGTTTTGATCTGCCGAGCGAGATATGAATCTGTTGAGCCCAATTATTCTCCCTACCAGTCTCTGGACCTCCTTCACGGAGCCAGAGGGCTCAATATCGAGGATGGCCCGTATTTTTGCAGGGTTGGCCTCAATCCCTCAGTGGCTAATGATGTAGCAGAGGAACTTACCTCCCTGGATCCCGAATGTGCACTTATTGGGGTTTAGCTTCAAGCTTCCTCAGGATTTCGAAAGTTTGAGCAAGGTGTCCTCTATGATCGGACTCCCACTTGCTTCGGAAGATCATATCATCCACGTATACTTCAATTGTCTTGTCGATCTCCTCTATAAACATGAGGTTGACGAGCCTCTAGTACATTGCACCAGCATTTTTCAGCCCGAAGGGCATCACGAGAAAGCAGTATGTTCCCATTACGACAACGAAGGATGTTTTACCCCTGTCCTCCTCGACCATGTAAATTTGGTAATAGCCCTGGAAGGCGTCCATCATGCTCATCAACTCACACCCCGCCGTTGAGTCCATTAGTTGGTCGATCCAGGGAAGCGTGTAGTGATCCTTTGGACAGGCCTTATTGAGATCGGTGAAGTCGTTGCACATCCTCCAACGATCGTCTCCCTTCGCCACAATGACCACATTGCATAACCATTATGTGAACTGAATCTCGATGATATACCCGACATCGAGCAACTTATTCATGTCTTCCTCGATGATTTGATTTCTCTCTTCATAGAAAATTCTTTTCTTTTGCCTGACGGGTTTGATCGACGGGTCAACATTCAAGTGATGAACAATGACCTCGATTGAGGTCGATGCTGGGAAAGTCAGAGGCCTTCCACACGAACACATCGACGTTCGCCCTTAAAAATCCGACAAGGAGCACCTCCTGGGCAGGTTCGAGGTGAGTGCCGATCCTGGTGGTTTTGCTCAGATCTCCTACTTCGAGCTCGATGGTTTTGTATTCCTTTGTGGGTAAGATTTTGCTATCTTCAAGCCTTCTCCGCGTAGCGGGGTTCAGCTCGGTAGATTCGGGGATATTCGTAACCATAGGTCGGAGGGGCGTGGGACTCCGTTTCCATTGTTGAGTATGGAGTAGCACTTCCATGCATCAAGTATGCGGCAGATGACCTTCCCGATCCCAGCGGGGGTAGGGAACTTCATCTTTAGGTGGTAAGTCGAGACCACCACTTTGAAAGCATTAAGCGTAGGACGTTCAAGGATCATGTTATAGGCAAAGGGGGCGTCGACCACCAAGTAGGAGACCATCAGGGTCTTCCTCCTCGGGGCCTCCTCCAAGTATGTGGGGAGCTGGATCATCCCGAGAGAAACAACCTCGGATCCCCCGAACCCTGTCAACGGGGTCTGGATGGGAGTGAAGTGACAACTCCCTAGATCCATCTTGGCGAGGATGAAGGCGAAGATAATATTGACCGAACTCCCATTGTCGACCAAAGTTTTTGTTACGACGTAATTGGCCACATCCAATATGATAACCATCGGATAGTTGGGGGCATCTTCGAGACCGCTCGTCATTGGGATATGGCTAAGGTCCTGATCAAAAAACTGCAACGATTTTTTCTCGGACGCTTCTCTTTCGGATATTGCATTGACTTGCATCTTCTCATGGTAGTAACGCTCCTCGATGTTGTACCGGTCTTAGTGGAGGCGCCTCTCCACCTATTTCCTCCTATTCTTCGTGTCCCCGCTGCTTGCCCCCCCCTCCCGCCCCCCCGTCGATGGTATGAATCATGCCACGGGTTGGGAGATTATCCTACGTGGCGGGCTACTTGTCAGCTCGAGGAGGGAAAGTACGGCCCCTTCGAGGTGAATAAGATCTTTCCCTACTCGAGGATCCTGAGTCATCGTCCATGGAGGACGGGGAGCAATATCGACGGCTGCCCTCGCCTTTGTAGTCTTGGCCCTTCTTGACATATTTTTTGATCTTCGGGCAACCTGTATCGATCAGACGTTGAAGCACCCCTCAGTGTCGTGGTTGCCTACCTGCTTGTGGAAGGCGCAGTACTTGTTTCCCCTTGGGAGGGTACCGTCCTTGTCTTGTATCTTCCTTGGCCTTTGGAAGATTGTGGGGTCGTTCGCATTGATTGTAAAGAAATCTCGTTCCTTAACATCACCAAGGGGGTGAGGTCGTTGTCTCGTCGGCGATCCTTCTTTTCTCCGGTGTTGGGCTTTATCTTATATCTCATGTCCTCTACGTTCATGTACTGTTGGGCAATGGACATGACCTTTTCCATGGTGGCCGGGCGCTTTCTAGCCAGGTGGTCCGAGCATGACTGAGTCCTTATTGCGCCCATTATTACATCGAGGAAAAAGTCCATCTAGCCACTCTCTACTTTGAGGAGCTCGGAGTTGAAGAGATTGAAGAAGTCCCTCAAGGACTTGTTATCCCTTTGTCAGATCTTGTAGAGATGGGGCGGTGGCAATTTCGCCAGACTTTTCGTTTGGAAATGGTTGACGAATTTCATCACCAAATCGATGAAACTCTAGATCGAACTTGGGGCTTGGCGGACGTACCACTATGAGGCCATGCCTTGGAAGGTCGTGATCAGCAGCTTGGCCGTGAAGCCGTCGTCGATCATATGGACACGCATGGCATGTTTGAACTGTATCAGATGCTCATTGGGGTCGGCCTCCCCGTCGTATTGAGGCAAGTTGGTGAGGATCCTGACTCCTCTGGGTGCCCTGGCCCTTTGGAGTTCATGACAGAGGGGATCTACCTCGTTGAGTATGACGTACCTCTAAGCAAATCCCTGCTCGGATCGTGCAGACACCTCATTGAGCCTACGATGAAGGTCCTCCATCTGATGAGATAACTCCTCGATGTCTTCTCAAGCTCTCTCCCCCGGCGGACCTCGTCGATCCGCCTCTAAATTTTAGTCGCCTGGTGGGAGATTTTCTTGAGGTGCTCTCTCTGACTCCAGGCCGGGTTTCACGATGATGCCCCTACAGAGGACTCCGCCGCTTCCTCGACAATTCGAGGTGGTGGGGATCGTCTCTCTCTTCGAGTTCCCTTCCAGCGGGAACTAGCTCACACACTCGTGCGTCATCCCGCTCGGCATCGGCTATTCGAACGCTGCACGGAGGGTGAATCTCATCCCTCGATGGGAGAGGGTCTTCAGTAGCTGCAGCCGGAGCGGGGTTCGGGTCCTCCCTCCCACGGATCTCGTATAAGACCAGGTTCTGCCCGATGTGCGACGCAGGCACCGCTTCGGTGGCCGGTTGAACTGGGTAGGGCGGAGGGTTGTACGGCTCCGTTGTGTTGATGGTGATTTGCATGGCCAAGGGGTTGTTCGAGTCCCCTAGCTCTATTCCAGTTCGACGAGTGTTAACTATTTTCTCATTTGCTTAAATAGGGGCCCTTCCTCTAGCGCCAAAATGATGTGGTCGGATTTAGTAGTCGATCAGGTTCACTCCGAGCAAATGTATAATCCGAGTAAAGGTATCTGATATTAACTAACGGTCCGAGTAAAAGGTATGTGAGTGCTGGTCGGGTCCTATTTTGTAAGGATGGAATACACGCGAGTCTAGCCGGAAGTGCCTCCGGCGAAGACCCTCCGATGCTCAGGTCAGCATTCGAGCAGGGATTTGGAAGGTAAGATAATGCGTAATGTGAATTTGGAAAGCTTACCCTTGTGAACAGTAATGACCTGCTATTTATAGAAATCAGAGACAGAGGGACAGGACTAGAATGGGATTGGCCCGACCTCATCGTTCTTATAGAGGATATTCCTCGGCATGTGCTAACGGTGTGCCGGGTACAACCGTTGTCAGGGACGGTTATTTTTGGGACCACCTCGAGGAGGGAGGGGGACCACTCGATGAGGGTGAACCCTCGTCAGAGACTCCCACGTAAGGTCTGTGCAGATGCTCGTTCTCATCATGGCAAGATGGGGATCCGTGGAAGCCATCCTCGGATTCCGAGGATCCGGTGGGCACGTGGCATGTGGCGGAACAGGCGTCGCATGTGATTTCGAGCCACATGGCTTCCCGTTGTTGGACCTATGTCAAGAGCTGGCACCGACGTGGCAGAGGCAGACTCCACCACGTCATAAGGAGACTACATTCTTGCTTCGTTTGTGGGCCTTTCTTTCTTTCTTTTTTGTTCCCCCTCTTTTTCCCGCCCCAGCATGGCACAGCTTCGCTGTTCTTGTTTCCTATACGGGCTTTGTTTTTTATCCCCGCCCCAGCACAGCTCTGCAACCCCAATTTTCCGTAGGAAGCTACATGTTAAGGGTGGACCTAGGAAAATTGAGAGGTGACGGGTTTCTGTATTATCTTTTTCTCCATATTGTACTTCTCTTGAACTCCACAAAGAATCCTGAAAATCTGTTGCTCTGGAAAGAGCAGTTGTTTAGAAAAAGAAAAATGATGTAGGAAGCTGTAAATACTTTGCAAGAGAATTTGATCTTATCATTTAACATGAATTTGATCCGTTGCTTTCAGACTCGAGTTTTATTGCAAATGAATAAACAAATAGTTTATTAAGTAGTAGAATGTTTATACAGGCAAACAGGTGAATGAGACTAATTATGAACAAAATCACACACTACAACTAATGGAGCTAGCTACCAACTCGCCATTTCCGCAATTCTAACATTATTTCTGGTATCAAGCAAGTAACATCATTCAAATGGCTGGGTAATTACATTGTAGATATCATAAAACACACTGTCTAATGCTGTAGTCACTTCCTTATGGTTTCCAAATTTATCCCGGAAACGTATCTTCAATAAGCATTGATGGACCTAATCAATGGAAAACAATAGGAGTTAGGAATTAAGAGAAGGTACATTGAATCTCTAAGGTGTAAAATAGGTAATCTTTATATGACGGACTGGTATAAGAGAATATAGCCAATCTTTTGAGTGAGTTTGTGTTTCTTATCTTCTCATCTACTTTTGTTAATGCTGAATCCTTCTCTCTTAGTGCTGCTTCTCTCTTCATTTTCTTCGACTCTACTTTTATGGCTATAGTCAGCGTTTCAACCTTTTTCATGAGCATCTGGAAAGACAAAATATATCATGCGTGATGACTCAACATGCTTATCGACGCACACAGACCCCGAAAAACACATAGAGAGATGTTGCTGGTAACCTACCCTGATTTCTTCATCTTTAGAATACAAAGTACTCTTTTTTAAGTCGCAAGCTTTCCTCAAATTTATGACTTTTTTCTGAAGCCTGTCGTACAAAAATCCTGATACCACATCTTCACAGTCAATATCAGCTGTCTCTTAACCATTCACCTCCTTGCTGCCGTCTTCTCTAACTTCCCCATTGTTGCATTTTTCATCATTGGCCATGGCATTTTTGTTCATGTCTGCATTTTCTTTTTCACTATTGTCAAAAACCTTATTTCTAGAAGCCCACGAGCTCTTTTTCAGCAAATATTCTCCGGAAGAACTTTTCTTTTTCGAATTGTTAATTGGCTTCATCTCGTGTTTTTCATCCGTTAGTTGCATTGAGCTTTTAGTGATGGTGGATGCTCTAGGTTGTGATTTAGATCTCTCTCATTCTGGTGTTACTTGATAGGATTCCAAAAGAAGTTACTGGATTTTTCGTGGTTGGGGGATCCGAAAGCATTGGTAGAGAAAGTAGGCACATGCTTTAAGCCTTCTTCGATTGTTTTCAGCCTCAAATTCAACTTTTCCTAAAACCAAATGGTTTAACATCTTTAATTCACATAGACAAGAGCTAACAATCTTATATGGTGCAAATATGTGGCTCAAATGATGCTTAAACTGCGCCTTGATTTGTGCTTCTGCCTTGACAGCTCTCTCTGAGATGGTTAGTTTGTCTTTTAACTTCTGCATCTCTGCCTGCAACATAGAGGCCTAACAGTTAAGAGAAAAACCAAAAGCATCCAATAAATTTCTCTAAACCAGAAACATTTAGGTTCTACATATACTGATGAAAATCTTCAACATCATCAAGATCCAAAGAGATGGGTACTTGGGCAAGAACACATATCGTTTCATGGGCATACCTGCAATATTCTTCTCTCTTCTAACCATTTTTTCATAGGCATAACTTTGTCATCGTCATCCTTCCACTCATTAGCTACCGCAGTAGCTATTCGATTAGCTGAAACTTTGGCTCTTGCTAGTTCCCTTTCCAGCGTCCTTTTCTCCTCCTACAAAGTTGAAGAAGAATAAGGTCAGTTGACATCAAATGTGTAGAGCCTACTACTAAGATTGCAATTTTCCCGAGGCTTTGTAAGTAATCATATACTTGCATAGAACTGAGGGACTCAATGGTTACATCATGAATTCTTACATTTAGTTTTGAAATCCGTCGTCTATAATCAAGAATTGCGTTGGCTGCTGCTCCACCAGCAAGCATGGCCTCCTCAAGTTTGTTGATGGTTTGGCTAAGCTTTTCCACCTCTAAAACCTTCTGCCTGTTCATCCTTTTGAGTATTTTATTCTCCTCCTGGTGAACATATGTATGCATGTTAGTTTTTGAAACTTAATTTACTGATAAGCTCCGTAGGTACTGACCCAAAATCAGACCTGGCATATCTCAATTTGCCTCCTAAGTTCGAAGTTTTGACTTTGAACCTCCTCGACTATTAGTGCTCTTTCTAGGGCACTTCTCAGTATTTTCTCTGCTTCAAGCAATGCTGTTTCTTTAGATTTTGTGAGACGTTCCAGTGCCCTCTTATACTCCTGTAGTGCTGCAATTTTGAACCTCCTCGACTGGTAGTGCTCTTTCTAGGGCACTTCTCAGTATTTTCTCTGCTTCAAGCAATGCTGCTTCTTTAGATTTTGTGAGACATTCCAGTGCCCTCTTATCATCCTGTAGTGCTGCAATCTAAAAAATATTCGGGGAAAATGAGTTCAAAGTTCACATAAATTCTAAATTTGAATTTTATCAGTCATCTTTAAGATCATCTGATTACCTCATTCTTATGCATCTTAAGTTGTGCTTCTAAAGGAGTAATGACCAACTCAATGGGAACAGAATCATCATCCTTTTGATCGGCATAAACCCTTCGAAGAGTCGCTTCAGCTGCATATTGTGCAGCCAAAGCTTCCTTCTTGTCACATGTTAGTTTCTTGATATCTAGATTCTGCAACAACTAGAATGAAAACACTTGAACATCTCAAGTTGAAAGTTCACTGACAGAGAGTAAAAAAAACAGATGTGTGAGGAAATCCATTAACACCTTTTGTTGAATGTGGTCTTCGCTGGACCTTAGCTTCTCTTCCAACCTTTTAACTTATTTTCCAAGCTGAAAAAAAAATAGTACACAGATAGACCTTGTCAAAAAGGATAACGCAGATGCATCAGTAATGACTAATACTGCATCTAGCCAGGTGAGCAAGTCTTCATATCATCAACTGCAACGGTATAGTGGTTTATTTCAGAAAAACACTAACACAATAAAAGCGAATTGCTTGGTTAGCTATATATAATGCTACTATAGAACTGGAATGATGTGATAGTAATTGATTTTTCAGCAGTATAATGTTAGGCAATAATGCTCGTCATGTATAAATTTATTGCATCTTTTGTGTTAAAAACTGATTTTGGTTGCACAAGTGCATAGTTTCTTCAGGAGATAGGAAAATCAATTGCAGATACCTCTTCCACAGCCTTATTATCCTTCTGGGCCTCGATTGCTCTCAGTGCTTGGATTTCACTTTGGGCCTTCCCCAGTTCCCTCTCCTTTAATGTCATCAAATGAGGGTCCAACAAGGCCCTCAAGGGATTCAATTTAACGGATGGAAATCCATACTTAGCGACTCGCCACGAAACACCTCGAGTTAGAGCAATATCAAGGGATGAGAACCCCAATCGAGGGTAAGACAACTAAGGCCCCTTAGGTATTCAATGCAGCTCAACGCTAGCACGCCTAAAGGGAGACTTACCAACCCTATCAAAGGTGGGCAGTTGCTGTCACCTAACGCATACTGACAAGATATGGGGGTGGGGTGTTTTCTCAGTTCTAGGTGTCATTAATGTTATCTCTTAAAGGATATTTTGAGCATTTAATGCATGTAAGATCAAGTCTCAATTAATAAAAGTGTGACCAATCTGTCATAGAAGGGTTCAAAAAGGATAAAAAGCATATCCACTTGTAATTTCTCCATCAATCAAATGACCAACCGTCATCATTCAAGTCAAATAAGGCCCCTCTCATATAGATAGGCTCCCGTCTCCCTTGAAAAAGGTATCTCACATTCAAAGCTTAAGGCATATTTACTGTTCATTATCTTCCTCCTCCCACCTCTCACTAAAAGTAGTTGCCATACTAACTTAAGTATCGGAGAGCCTATATCGGGATAAAATCAGTTAGTCTCACGTGTGCTCTTTTCATTTTGACATGTGGAATACCAGCACACCATTCAGAGCGTGAAGGCCTACTATATGGTTGAACCAAAAAGACCATGGATCAAATACTCATAAAATCTAATTTTGAATATCAAAATCCATCTACAATTAAGTATATTTACGACAGCCTTAAAAGATTTTCCGTAATTAATCCTTTAAAGAAAATAGAAAAGGGCATCACCGACATATTAGTCGAATGATTGATCCATTATTTTCCCCCTAAATATTTAACTCTGAAATTTATTAAAGACAAAAAATTTGTCAATTATTCAAGAATACTATGGACATGTGGCAGGCAATTCAGAAACCTAGACCAACAAAAATAAAGTTTGATTCATTAATGTATTAGTGGGAATGTTGCGAGAAAAGTTAATTTAGTACCAGCCGGATATGACAAAATGAACACTTTGTAATAATTAAAATCCTTTAATTAGGAGTGTCATATAACACTGATGCATTTTTGGTGTTGGTATTTAATTGAATCTTGACTTTGTATTTTAGGTTACTAAACCTTAGCAAAAACTGATTTAGCTACATGTATATAGATTATTAATCTATACAATTTTTTATTTTTTTGTTTTATTTAATAATATTATATTTACTTAGTTACCGGGAAAACTAAAAATAAAAATTGCAAATAAGGTTTTTACCAGCCAATTATGTAAAGAAGGAAAAATCGCCTTCAATGTTGAATCTTTTGTTTCTTGGATTGGGAATCTCGTAATTTTCTTGTTTGTTCATATGAGAGTCCCATTTGGACATAAAGAGATCCTTCAACGTAATTATGAAAAATAGAAAAAAAAAATTATCGAGAGACAATTTCCAAAGGACAATCCATAAAATTCGGAGAGGACAAGAAAGAAAAACGATTGGTGAAATTTTACCAAACTTATACAAACCTCAACACGCGCCCCAAAAAGTAATAACTTTCGCTTATAAGCCTTTTGAACCCATTTCGGGCACTTTGAATGGTATTTTTTTTTTAAGAAAAGTTTTTGAAAAAGTAAAACAGTAAAAATAAATTATGTTTGACTCAATTTTTTTAAAGAAGTAAAAGTCAAAGAATAAAAGTAGTTTTTTATTAAAGTTATTTATAATAATTTTGAAAAAAATATTTTTTAAAGTACTTTTAATTAGTGTATTCAAATATAAAATTATTTGACTTTAAACAAATCAAATAATGTAAAGTATGATTTGACAAATACTTTTCTTTTAAATAGGCTTAATAAGGAGAGTTTTTTTTTTTTTGTTAAGGAAATGGACATGGCGTAGATTGTAGAAAAGGTGAACCAAGATGAAATAAAATAAAAAGAAACATGTTTAGTTGTCATTTCTGATAACTTTTTTTGTAAAATAAAGCATCCATTAGCAGGTGAAAATACAATTAGCATCCGAAGTATGACCGACTTTTATTCCACTAAATGTATTTTGGATTGAAATTTCATATCAAGGTGCGGGCTTTTCTTTTTTCGTTTTTTAATAATCAAGGCGATTACTTACATTACTACATGATATTAAATTATAATTAGATTATTTTCACAGTGGACGACAAGAATAAATTACGATTTATACTTTGTTTTGAAATTGTATTAGCCTAGTTATGTGGGGTCTTTTTGGTATGATTACGTAGCGGGGCTTGGCACTCTGAGTAGTATGCTGGCGGTCCACTTGTCAAAAGAGAAAAAACACATGTCAAATTAGTTAGTGTTATTTTGGCATAGGGTTTTCGATGCTCAAATTAGTATGACAAGTATTTTTGTTGGGATGTGAGAGGAGGAAGATAGTGAACAGTAAAATTATATTGAGTTTTTTGTATAAGATGGGTAGATACCATTTCAAGAGATACGGGAGTGTATTTGTATTAGAGATGCTTTGATTTGATGTGGATGGTGGAGGTTGGTCATTTGATTGACTGGTAACATACAAGTTGACACATTTTTTTGTCTTTTTTGGATATTTTCATGACGGCTAAGCTATGTTTTCATTAATGGAGCTTGATTTAGAATTTAATACATACCCCATGCATTAAATGCTCAAAATATTCCTTAAGAGAGAGTATTAATAGTACATAGGACTGAGAAAGTATCTGTCATATCTTATCAATACGTGTTAGGTAGCGACAATTGTCTCCGTCTTACAGAGTTGGTAAGGTCCTCCCTTAGGCGCGCTAGTGGTGGTTGGCACTGCCTAAGGGCCCTTAGTTTTCATGCCCTTGATTGAGGCTTTCATCCCTCGATACCACTCTATTTTTTAGGTTCTTCGAGGTGATTCATTCCATATGGACTTATATTCATTAAACTAAACCCCTCGAGGACCTCGCTGGGCCCTCATTAGAGGATATTCTTCCTTGAACTTGTATTAGGTAAGCCTGGGGATTAGTTATAATCAAACTCTGACCTGAACCAAACCCGACCCGCTATAAATTTTACATACACATATATTATTAATATATCAATTTATATGATATATATATAGTTATAATTCATCTAAAAATGCATATGTAGTCACATATAGAAATAAGTATAACATTCATGTATATTAAAAATTATATCATATTAGTAATTAAGTTATACTTTCAGGATATATATATATATATATATATATATATATGTATATGATGTGCCACGCACTACCTCAGTCAGACACATTAACATTTTCCAAATAGTTAAAAACTCACAAGTGTGAGACCCAATACCCTCAAAGAGACTTTCTGTCTTTCAGAGTGCGTCCTCGTGAAAGAGGGGGAGCCTCAGAGTGCAAGCCACGAAAGGGGGAATACCCCCAGGCTTACCCCTCAATTAAGTCTGTGGCTCAAAAGCCACGAGGGGCCTCTTTGAGCCCTCAAAAGCTCTTATGCAGGTAAACGGGGCAAGGGAACAAATGGCTTAAAGGCACAAGGTGCCCTGGAGTACTGTTGTATCGAGGGCACGAGCCCACAAACATTGCCTTAGCTAAAAATGATTGCCAACGGAAAGATCTTAACTAGCAAGGCTGACAAGCCCTATACCTACCGCCACCAAACACACGCCCGCTACACATAGGTCCATCTCATCAATCCAGACGTATTTAATACTCTATCATAAATACAATCATTGGCCTTAAATGCTCAATATATATATTACATGCAAGGTTAAGACCCCATTAATGAGAGGTAAGGTCAGCTGCCTTTTTGGAATCCAATAAGTGACAAAAAGTATGTGCACTTGTACTCCATGTGTCAGGTCCGCTGACCAACCCCATCAACTATATCATGTCAGAGGACCTCTTTCATATAAATAACAAAAAGACTATCCCCCTAAAGTATCAAACATTCTTTACACAATAAATGCAAAAATAGCAACTTTACTATTCATCTTCTTCTTCTAAAAAAATACCTTAATGCTAACTTGAGAGTCGGAAAGTCTATGCCGGGGCAAAATCGGCTGGTCTCATATGCGTTTCTCCCTCTTTGATAGGTGGACCGTCAATATATCAACTGAAACGTATCAAACTCCGTCACATGGTCGATCAAAAAGACCTCGCATTAGTATACATTTATAAAATAAATATGTGTTTAAAATTTTGAACTTTTCTAAAATTCAACTAAGAGTAGGAAATTATAAAGAATTAGTTTCTTTGTAATATTTTCACTTTTTTCATTTTTTTGGAAAGTTATAATAATATTTTAAAATATATATATATATATATATATAGTTAAAAAATTTTAAAAATATAAAACTGGTCTAGTGGGTCCAATCCGAACCTAAAGGGTTTGGGTTGGGTTCGAGTTCGGGTCCAAGAAAATCTTTGCCGGTCGAGTTTGGTTAAACCTGGCCCAAACCCGACCCGCTGCCATACCTAAATTCAAAAAGAGATCTTATTTAAATACTAAAGATTAATGCTGTTTATGCGTCGGTGGTAGTTTAGTGTAATAATGTACTTTGTTTCTTGCTTCGAATTTAAGCTATTAGATGTATATAGTCTCCTCCAACCCACCATCCCCACCCCCCCCCCCCACCCCCAACCCCAACCCCAACCCCAACCCCAACCGTCACCAGCCACTATTGACTAATAATTGTCATATGCTAGTTGCTTTACGCATGCCAAATAAAATTGTAAGTAATAAAATACACAATGTTTTTTTTTTCTAAATAATTGAAAAGGCCATGTCGAAATACTTGACGTGGCTTCTCTAATTGAGGGAAGCTAACTGCAACAAAATTTTCATTTTGCAAAAATTAGTTGGAGACTTAGTCCAACTTAATCACCGTAATCCCACTAATATATACTAATTAATGAATTAAACATTACTTATTACCTAACCAAATAATTATGAATCGACCACCGTTATTTCATAATACCTCCAAATAATTAATAAATTTACATTTTCAATGAGGTTTAATAATTATGAACCGGCTACAGTTATTTCATAATACCACCACGATAGTAGTTATACACAATGATTTTTAAAAAATCAAATAGTAATATACGTATGTATAGCTGTATTTACAATACAAACTCGTCAATTTGGTAATAAATCCACGAAATTGATGGGTGGAAAAAGTGCACCATTAGGTAATAGGAATCATTTCTTTTTTTAATCAAGTCCATATCAATAGCTTTAGCCCCATTTGGTGTCGCTGTTGAAAGATAAGGCCAAATTGTTCTCTTTCTTATTTTTATTATTGTTATCTTCTAATTTTTTAACCCGTGGCACTTAAGTATGATTAGTTGATTAAATTGCCAGCAACATAAACTGTCGCCCAATATGCCTTCGACACAAAATTCCGGTAAAACTAACGCCAATGCCTTAGTTCCTTCAAATTGCAATTAGTCCAAGAGCAATAATATTTGGCCGAATTTAGAATAAAAATTTGTGTTCTTTTAGTTTTTCCGTGAGAGAGAGAGAGAGAGAGAGAGAGAGGTCAAATAGATAGCTATATATTTCTATACATTTCTACATATTTGATACATTCTTAGTTTTGATTAAGTCGATTCCGTTTCCTGTCAATTGATAAGTGTACGCTCACAAGAGTCATGCCTCTCACCCTTCTCCAAACACCCCAAAAAGATATATTCATAGAAAAAATAAAATAATCTGTGGAAGGCCCAAACAATAAGAGGGGGGGGGGGGGGGGAAACTAAAAAGTAAAACGCAATGAATGATTATGAAGTTTTACAGGACAAAATTATGGACTCATCGTATTCTGGCAGCTGTCTTTAGCGACTTTCAAGTTAACTCAAATGCAAGGTCAGCATAAATTGGACAATAATTAGTTAAAATTACTTCAGAGCTAAGTAACTAAGTACGATACATGGCCCATGCTCATCAAAGTTATAGCGTCAAATTAAATTCCTACCCAAATTGATACTCGGTCAAATAAAAGAGAAAAAAGATAAGAAGAGAAAGTAGACATCGGTGAGTAATCCGATCTTTTGTAATATTTTCATGTAATATTTTTTTATTATATAAAAGTATACATATTGAATTATATGAAAATATTATAGAAGATTTGAATTGGTTTGTGATGGGAAAATTTTGCGAATTAATTGAAGATTGAAACTGTAAATAATTTATAAGACCTCGGAAGGCGTCGTCCATGGCTGCCCATGTGGGGTGCACGCACCATATATAACCCACTTCACCAAACAATTAATTTACAAAATTCAATTGAAAGCAAACATTTGCCTTGTTTCTCAATGCAGTTGAAATTAGCTATCTAGTAGAGTAATTAATTATTAATTAGAAAAATAGGAAGGTGAGTAGTGGCATCAAAGCGAGCACATGCAAACAGAGAGTGATGAGTCAGCAACCCAACCCTCTCTATAGGGAGTGACAATTTTTATGATTTCATGAGAAATTTCAACGTCAGACGTGAGACGTGCCCTTATATTATTTTCCCACTCTCTTCTTTCCATCACTTTCTCCATTTCCTATTTTCTAACCCAAAAGTTCCTCTCTCTCTCTAACTTTGTTATCCGTGGTTGCATCTCCAGATCTATAACTCAATAATTCTACAAGCCATGGGTGGTGAGAAGGTATACAATTCTTGATTGGTCAGTTTAATTTGTTAAGACAAATTGGCTAGTAATTTCAAGTGTTTTCGATCATGAACAGGGTATGGTTCTTGATCATTTCTATACTGTTTGATCATCGTTTCAGATTGGGTTTATCTTGCAAGAATTGATTATATATTTGCCCTTCAATTGCTGTGTGTTTGTTGGTTGAATGAAACAGGTGACTGTTATGATTCTAAAGGTTGATCTGCAGTGCCCCTGCTGCTACAAGAAAGTCAAGAAAATTCTCTGCAAATTTCCCCGTGAGCCCCTCATCTTTACCCTGAGTTAACAATCATTGATCCACATTTGGATACCGACAATTGTGTAGCATCAATTCCATATATATCCCGGACTAATTTCTTATTCAGATTTTTACCGAATTAATTTTCTCATGGTGACAATAATTGATGATTATTTTTGTAATACCCCACCAGATGCTGATGCATCGTCACCAAACCATAGATAGCAATGCATGATCTCACCACACATTTTTTCTGTTACTTCACTTTTGTTATTTTATTCACCCTTTTTTTTTTTGATAAAAAAAAAGCTGAGTTAGTTTTATATCTTTTTGTGATGTAAAAACGTTTGGGACAAGAGAAATTAGAGACCAGGTATACGATGAGAAGGGAAACAAGGTCACAATCACCGTGGTGTGCTGCGATCCTGAGAAAATTCGAGACAAATTGTGCTGCAAAGGTGACAAGGTTATCAAAAGCATTGAAATCGTAGAGCCCCCCAAGCCCAAACCGCCCGAGCCCCCCAAGCCCAAACAGCCCGAGAAGCCTAAAGAGCCCGAGAAGCCCAAAGAGCCCGAAAAGCCCAAAGAGCCCGTGAAGCCCAAAGAGCCCGAGAAGCCCAAGGTGCCCGAGAAGCCTAAGGAGCCCGAGAAGCCCAAAGAGCCCGAAAAGCCCAAACAGCCCGAAAAGCCGAAGGCACCGCAGAAGCCTAAGACGACGGAACCCACCCCGGCCCCAGCCCCGACTCCGCCTCCACCCGAACCGATCCCACCAGTGTGCGGGTTCCCACCCGGTTTTCCAAGAACATGCTGCCAACAATGCTACGAAGGCTATGGTGGGGGCCCATGTTACCATGGGTATGGGGTTCCCCCGCCACCACCACCATGTTATGATGGTTACTATGGCTATAGCAGGCCATGCCACGTCAGCAGATGTGACTACTATTTCAGTGAAGAGAACCCTCAAAGTTGCTCCATCATGTAACAATGATGATTATGTTGTTAGTTAATGGGCTTGGTATGACATGAGGTGGTTCTTTTGTCGTTGTTATGAAAGATATAACAAGTTAATCATCGAGAATCGAGGGTATATAGAAAAATAATGACTTGTTGTGTAGGTGGGGTCATATTGGTTGTTATAAGTTGGGTATATTAATTTTCAAGTTGTGACATGATCTTGTCATTTGTTTAAATAAGACTGGTGAAATAATATTGATAGATGATGGCTTTTGCATACTTTTTGATTGTGGTTATATTTCTTGTTTCTTTGTTTTCTTGCGTTTCACTTTGCCATGAGAACATAATTATCACGTATGACAAGACGTGTGAGCTTGGGAGAATTCTTGTATGGATCGGGCCCATCTCACGTATGACAAGACGTGTGAGCTTGGGAGAATTCTTGTATGGACCGGGTGCATGGGCTCCACCCATGCACCATGCAATTTATATTCAACCATGTTATATGTATATTTTTAAAAAAATTAATACATAACACGTGGTTGAATCTGGATCGCAAGGTATAAACACTCGGTCTATGAAAGAAAAACTCGTGAGCTTGCGGATGTTAACGCATCACCAAAATCTGAGTTTTGTTTTGGTTTTTTTATTCTCTGTCAGTTTTTACTATAGTAGTTTGTGCACTCTGTCAAGATTATGGTTTAAGTGTATTGAAGCTTGGATCATTTAAATAAGTTTTCGCAATCAAATTTTATGTGTATAAAAAATAATTATTGAGAGAATAATTGCCTATATAATTTTTTACGATGCTCATCCCGTATTTAATGGAGTCTCAATAAAATGTTAGATACTGTGGTCATGAAGGGGCAAAAAAAGAGAGGTTATTGTACACCATCTAATCTGAATGACGTACACAAAATAACCCAACAGATATAATAAAACTTATTAAATGCTACCTAATTAATATTTTTAATAATAAAATTGAATAGAATAATATAATAATTTCTCTCTTTAATCACCTTTTGATATTATTATATTTAAATCTACCGATTAAAATTATCAATTATATCACCCAATCGAATAGTATCCAATTACCAACTACCAATTGATCTAACGGGATGAGGCGCTAGATCATTTAAGCAATATCCAGAGTTTGAATTTTTGGTATTGTAAATGGAGCAATTAGGTTGAGATGATCGCCCTCATAATGGGTCTCTGCAATATCCAATCCGAATTAATCGGCCAATAAATCATAACCGAGTGATTAAAATAAAATCAAAAAAAAGAATAGCATCCAATCGAGTGGCATAAAGAATTCCACCTAACAGTTTCAATGTATAAAAAAAGGTTAGATGCAATAGTCCTAGGTTATACGGGCCTATTTATAGGGATGGCAACGGGTCGGATCTGGTACGGATTTGGCCAAACCCGAGACCCGACCCATGAGAGTTTTTCTAAACTCGGGACCCGTCCCAAACCCTGTGGGTCCCGGATCCGTCCCGAAACCACAATGGGCCGAACCCAACGGGTTCGACCCGTTGAAGCAATAAAATCAAATTGAAAGCCACAAAATTGTAGAGCCACAAAAATTTATTCACCACTCAGTTAATCTGAGGCACAAAAATCAGATTGAGAGCCAAAAAATTGCAGCAATAAAAGCAACATAGCATAGCAAAAATTTCAAAGTGAGCCCATAATAAAATAGAACCAAGCCTTCAGCAACTTTAGGGGGAGGCGAGCGCAGCGGGCAGAGCCGTGAAGGTTGACTGGGTTGAGAGCGTGGCGGCTGCAGGTACGCGACAACTTCAAGGGCATGGCGACTGCTGCTACTATTGCGGTTGCGCCTACTGAGCGTGACGGTAGGCGGCTACTGTTGCGGCCGCTGTTGAGTGCAACGGTGGACGGTGGGCGGCAATGGGCAGGCGGTGGTGAAGAGAGATTAAGAGTTTGAGACTTGAGAGTTGAAAGTGAAATTGTGAAAAAGGAAAAGTGGAAAACCCTAGATCTATCAGAGAAAATAAGTAAGAGATCTTTTTCCAAAAATCATATTTATTTGTATATTTTAAATACATTAAATATATAAATAAATATATAATATATTAAATATATATGTATATACGAGTTGGGTTCTAATGAACTCGAGACCCGACCCGAACCGAACCGACCAGGTCTAAAATTTTAGATCCGAGACCGGCCCCAAGCATCGGGTCTAAACCCGTCCCAAGCGGGTCGGGGACCTGCCAAACTCGGATCCATTACCATCCCTACCTATTCATAGGCATGGGGTCCACTGTAAAAGACAATAAATAATCATAATAAAAGTTGAAGGAGAAAGCTGAATTGACAACTAATTCCATCAAACATTGTCTTAGTACTTTTGATCAAGTAACTTTTCAATTTATTGTAAGAACCTTTTTAATTTTGATTGAAAAGTTACTAACTTTTATCCTCTTTTTTTGTTGATTTAGCAAGAGATCATTATAGATCACAATTTTAATCATACAGATTTTTTCACTTTACAACCTAAAGTATGTCGTATTATCGTTGCCACCTGATCTATGCGAATTTTTACAGGTTGCAACCTAAGTGGATTTTTATATCAAAAATCGTCACAAGAAAGGCGACATATGAGGTGCACATGTTTTGATTGAAGGTATTTTTATCTTTTTATTATAATTTATTATCTTCCTCAACCAAAAACCCTAGCTCAGCCCACTTTTACCCCGCACCACTACTTGCCCCTCTCTCTCTCTCTCTCTTTCCCATCCCCCCCCTGCAAGCGCGCCCACCCTCTTATAAAAGGTTGGTACATGTATATATCAGAAAAGGGGGAAGCATGGAATTGATTCTAGTTCATGTATTAAGTTAGATTTTTGGTAGTGAGCTCTTATAAATTCCTATACACTCAAATGGAGTTATTTGAAGTGACTTCCCTTCTATTCTCTCGTACAAATTACATGATTTTGCCATTTTGGACCTGAGTGTTGTTTTATATGTTAGTTTTTCATTGATTGAAATGTCAGGTCCTGTTTTTGGAAAAATCTTTTGTCTTAATGTTGCTCATCCAATGTTACGGGAAATGAAGTCGTACAGATGATTTTGTGAGGACACTTAATAGGGCTGCTAGAGTTGGGCATAACTCCTCATGATTTTGTGATGTAACAACTCAAGCACCGACGAAGAACTTTGTGTGTCAACCGATTTCATTGAGAATTGGCAACTGACGCTAACGTTGTGTTATGGAACTCCTAGTTTATTTGAGGGAACATGACAGAGAAACCTTGTCTAAAAAGCATACTGTAGTTATGTGAAGGATCAGTAGAAAAGAGCTTGTGAATTGTTAGACCTCAGTCTTGCACTTGAAATATACAAATTCTTGTTATACAGAGAGCTTGCTGGACTCGTGTTGGGTGCATCATCAGATGCGTATCGAATTCTCATTTCTTGTGGGCTTATGCCGACTTTGCTAACAGAGGGAAGCTTTGGTTTCTTTTGTTATTACATATTCATAATTTGTCTAAGAAGATTAGCTTAGCAAGACATGGAGGCCATCTTTAGCTACAATTCCAGAACTGTGGAATGAACTAAGGAGACTACATTCTTGCTTCGTTTGCAGGCCTCCTTCCTTTCTTTTTTGTTCCCCCTCTTTTTCCCGCCCCAGAATGGCACAACTATGCTGTTCTTGTTTCCTATGCGGGCCTTTTTTTCTTCCCGCCCCAGTACAGCTCTGCAACCCCAATTTTCCGTTGGAAGTTACATGTTAAGGGTGGAACCAGGAAAATTGAGAGGTGACGAGGTTTTGGTATTATTTTTTTCTCCATGTTGTACTTCTCTTGAACCCCACAAAGAATCCTGAAAATCTGTTACTCTGGAAAGAGCAGTTGTTTAGAAAAAGAAAAATGCTGTAGGAAACTGTAAATACTTTGCAAGAGAATTTGATCTTATCATTTAACATGAATTTGATCTATTGCTTTCAAACTCGAGTTTTATTGCAAATGAATAAACAGAGAGTTTATTTAGTAGAATGTTTGTCACGCCCCGGATCCGGGACGCAACACGGCGATGCTCCTAAGCCCAAAGGACTTAGAGACACCAAGCCACAGAAATCAGAACATACTAAAAATCATAAAATATTTATTGAAAAATCTTACTCGAACATTGCAGCGGAAAAGATAATAACCTTATCCATTACATCTCCAGTTCTATAACATAAATCGTAAACCAATCTATAATAGTCTTAATGGATAGTCATAAAAGAAAACATCAAAACAAATAACTATAACTAAAATCTCTAAGCAGGGACCTTCAATCCAATCACCAAACCCAAAATTAGCCATCGTCGCCCTCGTCGGTACTATCACCTGCAAAGTGATTATTAGTGGTATGAGCGCACTCGCCCAGTAAGGGATCTCTTGACCCTCTATCGAATTTGAGCAAGTTACATATATATATATATATATATATATATATATATATATAGCATTAAAATCACACTTGGCATACATAGACAATATTCAAAAATCAACAATATCGACTTTCAAGTAACAGAACGGATAACAAAACAGAATCAGACAAATTCATTTATATATCCATGCTCGTGAACATTCGAAATCTCTATTGGCCAACTTGATCAAGCCCTAACTATAACCCGGTTAGGTGGGTTCGGACACTACTATTATTACCCGTAGGAGGGCCTCAACTACAACCCCGTTAAGTGGGTTCGGACATTACTATTATTACCCATAGGAGGGCCTTAACTACAACCCGTTAAGTGGGTTCGGACACTACTATTATCACCCGTAGGAGGGCCTTAACTACAACCCCGTTAAGTGGGTTGGAAAATTGCTACTGTACCCCGTAGCTTGGTCGGAAATTTCAGAACTCGTTCCTACCAATAGTATCCCAAGTGTTCGGAGCATGTTCATATATACACATATAGCACAACACAAAACAATTTTAGCTTTTCATATAGAAAATTCATAAAATAGCATGCTCAAATCCACTTTTTATATATGAAAATCACTTTTTCAACGAAAGCATAAATTTAAGAAAGACATATTTTTATGAAAACAAATAGAGGGAAGAGACCACTTACCTCAATCAATCACTCCCTTAATTTGTCAAACCCTTGACCACTCAAAAATCTAATCCCGATCGGCTGAATCTAAACATATAAGATATGGATATTAAGCTATTGCTACGTAATCGTATAAAATTCATAATTGCAGAACCTCATGAAAACCTAACCCTAATCTATTTCTCTATCATCTATTTATTTATTTTTTTTCTTACTATCCAAATTATAGAAATCAAATCGTGTAACTATTACTAAGCTAATATTATACTACTATTACGAGAGCATATAGATACATATATACGTACATATATCCCTAGATAACCAACCCTCATATATATATATACATATACATATATAAAAGGAACTCAAGCTTCTTATTCCACACACACCAAAAGGTGAAAATTACACACACAATTTGTAATCATTACAACGAATAAAATAACACATTAACACCTTAAGTGTGTGTTTGTGTCATACGTATACTCCAATTAAATGTTCAATCCTTAAAGCAATATGTACAAGTCTATTATTATACAAAGCAATCTAAAAAAACTAATTGTACAATCCTTAAAGCAATATCTATAAGTCTATTATTAAACAAAACAATCAAAAACACAACTCTTTGTTTCCTATTCCACATACACCAAAAGGTGAAATTTGCACACACAATGTAATGATTGCAAATTTAAAACACACATTAACACCTTTTGTGTGTGCCTATGTTTATATGTGTACGGTGATACGCTCCTATAGTGCACCATCCAATTTAACTAATGTGTGTGTATGTGGATGAATGTGTAATCATTGCAATCTTGAATCAAAAGGTGATTGGTTGAATCATGTTTCATCCAAATTCAAGTTATCTAGTTTTCTTGTAATATCCTAAGGCCTACATGAGTATTATCAATTAGAACTTGAACAAGGTTAATTACTTACCCGGCAAAGTGACCTCTATCCGAGTGTCAATATCAAGGCATCACTCTTATGGTGCCGTCTGTTGCTGCTCTCCCTCTCGACTACTCCCTTTTAACCTAAGAGGCTTAGCCAATAGTTCTAAATCTAATAGGATTAGTTCAATAATCCTAAGCCTAATAGGATGGCCCAATAATCCTAAACCCAAAATGATTTAACTAATATTCATAATATTAACAATAGTAATAATAATGATAATAATGAAATAATAATCGGTATGACTAATAATAATCATAATAACAATAATCAATGTTAAAAGAAATAATAGCAATATTAATAAAAAGCATAAGTCCTAATAATAATAATACTAATAATAATATAATAATAATAACGATAATAATAAAATAGTAGCAATGGCAGTCGTAATCATATTAATAGTAAATTATGATTATGATGATGATGATAATAATAATAATAATCATCATCATCATACTAATAATAATAGTAATCCTAATCACAATAGGATTTCCAAATAATAATATTAATAATAGCATTCCAAAATAATAATAGTAGTAATAATAATAATACATCTCACAAAAAGATCAGGGTTTCACAATGTTCATACAGGCAAACAGGTGAATGAGACTAATTATGAACAAAATCACACACTACAACTGATGGAGCTAGCTACCAACTCGCCATTTCCGCAATTCTAACATTATTTCTGGTATCAAGCAAGTAGCATCATTCAAATGGTTGGGTAATTACATTGTAGAAATCATAAAACACAGTCTAATGTTGTAGTCACTCCTTATCGTATCTAAATTTATCCCGAAAACGTATCAAGAAGCATTGATGGACCTAATCAATGCAAAACAATAGGAGTTGGGAATTATGAGAAGGTACATTGAATCTCTAAGTTGTGAAATATGGAGTCTTTATATGACTAACTGGTATAAGAGAATATAGCCAACCTTTTGAGTGAGTTTGTGTTTCTTATCTTCTCATCCACTTTTGTTAATGCTGAATCCTTCGCTCTTAGTGCTGCTTCTCTCTTCATTTTCTTCGACTCCACTTCTATAGCTCTAGTCAGCTTTTCAACCTTTTTCATGAGCATCTGGAAAGACAAAATATATCATGCGTGATGACTCAACATGCTCATCGACGTCACACACACACCCTGAAAAACACATAGCGAGATGTTGCTAGTAACTTGCCTTGATTTCTTCATCTTTAGACTACAAAGTACTCTCTTTTAAGTCACAGGCTTTTCTCAAATTTATAACTTCTTTCTGAAGCCTGTCGTAAAAAAATCCTGATACCACATCTTCACAGCCAATATCAGCTGTCTCATAACCATTCACCTTCTTGATGCCATCTTCTCTAACTTCCGCCATGGCATTTTTGTTCATCTCTGCATTTTCTTTTTCTTCCGTTGTCAACAACCTTATTTGTAGAAGCCCACAAGCTCTTTTTCAGCAAATTTTCTCCGGAAGAACTTTTCTTTTTCGAATTGTTAATTGGCTTCATCTCGTGTTTTTCATCAGTAATTTGCATTGAGCTTTTAGTGTTGGTGGAGGCCCTAGGTTGTGATGTAGATCTATTTCTCATTCTGGTGTTACTTGATAGGATTCCAATGAAGTTACTGGATTTTTTGTGGTGGGGGAATCCGATAGCATCGATAGAGAAAGTAGGCACATGCTTTAAGCCTTCTTCTATTGTTTTCAGCCTCAACTTCAACTTTTCCTAAAACCAAATGGTTTAACATCTTTCATTAACATAGACAAGAGCTAACAATCTTATTTATCTATCTATATCTATCTATCTATCTATATTATAAAAGTACGAATAACTTATAAGTGTTTTACGTTTCTTTCTTTTTTGGTAAAAACTAAAATAATCTTATATGAGTGATAATAAATAATATTTATTCACGGTCTTTTAATAATTTAAAAATTAAGAGTTAAATTTCAAATTGAACACTAGATAAAATAAATACATAACAATTAATAAAGAGTTGGATTTTTAATTTGTCTCTATAGTATTCAATTTTTGTCATACAACAATAAATTTTACTAAATAAATGATAATGTAGAAATGGAAAACTCAAATATGTCGGTGGCAAATTAAATATAAAAAAAGATTAAGTGGAAAAATTATGTTACACAAACTTCGCATTGAATGAAGAATCAATCAAGAAAAGAAAAAAAATAATTTGACATAATAATAATAATAATAATAATAATAATAATAATAATAATAATAATAATAATAAATTTTAAGTGTTTTATGTTTCTTTTTTCTTTTTGTGACAATTAAAATAACCTTATATGGAGTGATAGTGAATAATATTTTTGTATAAAAGTATGAATAACTTATAAGTGTTTTACGTTTCTTTCTTTTATTGTGAAGACTAAAATAACCTTATATGAGTGATTGTAAATAATATTTATTCACGGTCTTTTAATAATTTAAAAATTAAAAGTTAGATTTCAAATTGAGCACTCGATGAAATAAATACATAACTATGAATAACGAGTTGGATTTTTAATTTGACTCTATAGTATTCAATTTTTGTCTTACAATAATAAATTTTATTGAATAAATGATAATGTAGAAATGAAAAACTTAAATATGTCGGTGGCGAATTAAATATAAAAAAATTTAAGTGGAGAAATTATGTTATACAAACTTCGCATTAAATGAAGAATCAATCAAGAAAAGAAAAAAAAAATTTGACAAAATAAAAATAATAATAATAATAATAATAATAATAATAATAATAACTTTTAAGTGTTTTACGTTTCTTTTTTCTTTTTGTGACAATTAAAATAACCTTATATGAGTGATAGTAAATAATATTTTTGTATAAAAGTACAAATAACTTACACTACTAGAAAAACCTAATATAGCCACAGATTAGCCATGGATATAAAAAAAATATTAACCACGGATCAGCCACGGTCTGGCCATGGCTAATTTTGGTGGCTAAAACTGGCGCAAAATTTGCAGCCAATTTTTAGCCACGGATTAGCCCTGGTTCAGACCATGGTTACCAGCCATGGATTAGCCACGAATTGGCCATGGCCGGACCATGGCTAATCAATTTTTTTTTAAAATTTATTTTATTTATCCTCGATTTAATTCATTTTTTAGAAAGAAATGCGTTATTCAATTTTCTTTTATCAGTAAAATAAATCTTTTAACTAAATTGATGTCTAACTGATTAATAGTAATGATTGTGTGATAATCAATATATATATATATATATCATTTCGAATGACGAATGATCGTATAAATTATTTGATGATATTAATTATAATGTTCTATTGATTGAACTAATACTCAACTTAAGTTTCATAGTTGTTATCATATGACAATATTTTGGATTATATATACTACATATATAAGTATATATATAAGTACGTATGTGGGTTTCATTACATCATTTAATTTACATATGGTCACGCACTTGTTCATATGTATGAGTTAATCATGTAAGTTTAAAAGTTTATAATTGATGAAATGTCATAACTTATATTATACTTTTATCAATAATTCAACAATGCATAATTGTTACTGATATTTAATAATATTTCAGTGTAAAATTACAAGGAAGACACATATGTGTATTAGCTACAGGCAAACCGTAGCTAACTTAGCCACGGTCTGGCCGTGGCTAATCCGTGTCCATTAGCCACAGCCTAACCGTGGCTACCCTTAGCCCTGGATAAATTTTTTCACAACAACAAAAAAAATGGTCGTGGCTAATTCGTGGCTAAAACAAGCCACCGATCTAGTTTAGCCATGGCCAGAACTAGATCGATGGCCTAGTTAGTCACGGCCAGGCCAATCCGTGGCTAAAGCTTTCTATATATACTACACTTAAAAAAAAAATTCCCTCCTCCTTCACCCCCCCCCCCCCCCGGGCCAAGGTAACCCCCCCATCCCCGTCCCCCCAACCCCTACCCCCGCGCCGGCCACAAATTGCGCTGTGGCGCCTCCACCGCCGGCGATGGACGATGTTTGGGGAGTCCACCGCCGCGCTCCACCCCTACCCCCTCCCCCTGATTCTACCCCCCTCCCTCCACCCCAAACCCACCCCCTCCCCTTCCCTTCCCTTCTCTCCCCCAAACCCGCCACCCCCCCCTTCCCACCCCACTAATTTGTTTTTTGTTTTATAATTTAAAAAATATGTCTAACTCTTTTTTTTGTTTGTTTTGATTTTTTTGTAATTACTATTAGGTTTTATATATTCACAATTTTTGGAGGCTACAAAATTAGTCAATATTAGTGTATTTATATGTTATTAATAATCTTAGTGACGCGACATATTTGTTGTTATTTATTAGTATAAGAATAATGATGTTAAGTGTTATGTTTGAAATTTGCAGTGAATTTACGTTTCATATGTTAATGTAATGATGTTAGTATTAGTTATGTTTGATATGTTAGTGTTGTGTTATATATTATAGACATTTTAGTGATTTTGTTCGTGAATAATGATTTCAAATATGAGATACGTGTTTGTAAGATGGTATATATATTGCTTATGAGATATTATTTGATGAGTATATGTATATTTGTTAGCAAAGTTTAAATATGAATTTCAGTGGTGACTAAATGATATAATCATGTTTGTTACAGAAAATGGATAATATTCGTATGAGTCGAAGTTGGATGTACAATCGGTTATTGCCCGATCGAACAGACCTTACGAATGAATTTTTGTTGGGTTTGGGTTAATTTATTGAATTTGCAACCTCACAGCCACAATGCAATCTTGACAACGGTTGTTTTAGGTGTCCATGTTTTAAATGTGAAAATGGAAAATACAAGAATGCTAGTAATGTAAAATATGATCTTTTGAATTATGGGTTTCAACCAAATTATTGGTACTGAACTGCACATAGAGAGATTGCTACCGAAAAGTGGAATGTTGACGTTGTCGATCCAAGTACTTACAATCATGTCAATATTATAGAAGGGTTAAGAAATTAAAAAAATTTGGTCTACGATGCTATGGAACAGAATGATTTTCATGAAAATATGTCGTGGCAGAATTCTGAGCAAAATGCGGCTGGAACGAGTCATATTGTTGAACAACCTCGTAATAACAAAGCTCAACAATTTTATGATTTATTGGAGGCCGTGCATCGTCCCTTGTGGTCAGGGTGTGAGTCACAGACAGAATTATCACTGACTTTTCAAATGATGATATTGAAATCAGATTATAATATGCCAAAGGGATGTTTTGATAGAATGGTTGAATTTATAAAAACGTCAAACCCGATAAACAATCTTGTCCCCAGCAATTATTATGAAGCCAAAAAATTAACGAGAAAATTGGGACTGACATCTCTAAAAATTGATTGCTATATTGAGGGATGTGTGTTGTTTTTATAAAGAACATGCACATTTTGATGCATGTGCATTCTGTCAGCATCCTAGATTTAAACCATCTCGTACGGGGAGCGTTCGACGTGTTCCTTACAAAAGAATGCACTACATGCCACTAATTCCAAGGTTGAAAAGGTTGTATGCCTCCGGAAAATCAGCTGAGCAAAGGAGGTGGCACCAAGAGCATACAGCAAAGCCTAGTGTTTTTTGTCATTCTTCGGATGGTATAGCATGGACGCATTTCAATAAGAAACATCCAGACTTTGCCGCCGAACCGTGAAATATTAGACTTGGATTGCGTGCCGATGGATTTAATCCTTTCAACCAAACATCAAAATCATATTCTTGTTGGCCGGTTATTATTACTCCTTACAACTTACCTCCCAAAATGTGCATGACCGCTCCATATATGTTTCTGACATGTTTGATTCCTAGGCCGTGCAACCCAAATGATAGGATAGATGTGTATTTGCAATCTTTAATTGACGAGAAGAGTTGTGGTTAGACGGAGCAGGCACAACTTTAGTTTAAGAGCCGCCTTTATGTGGACAATTAATGATTTTCCTGCTTATGGAATGTTGTCGGGGTGGATGACGTGCGGGAAATTGGCATGTCCAATATGCATACACCATACAAAATCATTTAGGTTGAAGCATGGTGGAAAAATAATGTGGTTTGATTGCCATAGACAGTTTTTGCCTAAGAATCATCCTAAAGATACTTTCTTAAGAGGGAGACGTGAGCAATTTGCGCCTCCCTCTCGAATGACGGGTGGTCGAACATGGAATTTTGTGCGTTAATTGCCAAAAGTAACCGATATGCCCGTAAGACACTCAAAAATACCATATTACGGTGTGGACCACAATTGGACCAAATAGTGCATTTTTTGGGAGTTCGCGTATTGGAAAGATAATCTCGTCCGTCACAATTTAGACGTAATGCACATTGAAATTTTTTTTTCGACAATATAATAAATACTGTAATGGATGTAAAAAATAAAACAAAGGATAACGAGAAGGCTAGACTTGACTTTTTGGAGTATTGCAAGCGTCTGGAGTTACATCTACAGTATCTTTCAAGCGATAAAGTGTTGAAACCACGAGCCACTTTCACTTTAAATGTTGAACAACGACGCGAATTATGTGTTTGGCTTAAATGTTTGAAGATGCTTGATGGTTATGCATCAAATTTGGAAAATTATGTTGATCACTCTGGAACTATCTTGTACGGTATTAAGAGTCATGATTGTCATGTCTTTATGCAACGTTTACTCCCAATTGCGTTAAACGCACTCCCACAGAATGTTTGGAAGCCATTAACTGAAATAAGTCAATTTTTTAAAGAATTGTGCTCAACAGAGTTAAGTGAGGGAAATCTAATACAATTGGATAGTAAAATTCCTATTATTTTATGCAAATTGGAACGCATTTTTTCACCTGAATTTTTTGACTCAATGGAGCACTTGCTATACACTTGCCATTTGAAGCTGCCATGTATTGCCCCATTCAATACCGATGGATGTATCCTTTCAAGAGGTAATTAAATTATTATGAATTTTAAATTTCATATGTTAAATTAAATTATGAAGAACTCAAATTTTTAAGAACTTAAAACAACTGAATTTTTAGGTACTTACATAACTTAAAGGGAATGGTGAAGAACAGAGCAAAAGTTGAAGGATCAATATGTGAGTCATATTTAAATCAAGAATTGTCGTACTTTTCATCTTATAATTTTGAAAGTCACATCCACACCAAAAGTACAAGATCTTGTCATAATGAGGATGATGTCTCTTCTGATGATGAGCTACCTTACACTTTGTCTGTACTCAAATGATCTGGTAAGCTAAGAAGAAAATACAGACTGATGATGAGTAGAGCAAAGCTGCCTTACATGTACTCATCAATTGTGATGAAGTTGTCCCCATCATTAAGTGAGTACTATCTTAAACATTTTGTATATAATGTGTCAAGAGAAATGTAGGATGTATAGATCAGTCGTTCGATATAATTGGTCATATCTAAGTAATGAAGAGGTTGAGGAATCCATCGAAAATAATTTTGTTGTGGTTCAAATTCTATGTGAGTATTTAAATTAAATTATATATCTTAAAAAACACTATGTGGTTTAAACAAAATATCTTTAATAAAATACGCTGATTGAAAATATTTTTATACATAGGCGCATAATCCGTAAAATAATGTTCAGAATCAGTATTTGATCGATTTGGCTTGGGGTCCAATGAAGAAGGTCAAGACCTTCAACATGTTCTACTATAATGGATATCTCACTACTAGAAAAAGAGCAAATAGCCACGGATTTTAGCCACGGAAAAAATCCGTGGCTAGGCCGTGGCTATTAGCCACGGATTAGACACGGATTACCACGGATTCGGAGGAAAATTTTTTTTCAGTTTTAGCCACGGATTAGCCACGGAATACCCGTGGCTAATTTAGACACGGCTACGCCGTGGCCAAAGTCCGTGGCTAACTTTGGCGCGGCTTTTGCCGCCAATATATAGCCACGGGCTAGCCACGGCTGAGCCGTGGCTAAATGAGCCACGGGTGTTCCGTGGCCTGTCCGTATCCGTTAGCCATGGATGAGCCGTGGCTAAATGACCCACGGCTTGGCCGTGGCTAGACCGTGTCCGTTAGCCACGGCTTCACCGTGGCTAAATCAGGCACGGCTAGACCGTGGCTAGACCGTGTCCGTTAGCCACGGCTTCACCGTGGCTAGGCCGTGTCTTTTAGCCACGGCTCAACCGTGGCTAAAGGGCTACGGTTTTTTTTTTTTCTTTTTGACTTATTCAGTTTCGAAGTGCTCGATTTAAATCGTTTTGTAACGATAAATGCGTCCGTTCCATTTCCTATTAGAACTTTAAAAAAAAATTACAAATAAATTAATACGTAATTAATTAATTGTTCTTATATGTATATATATATGTATATATATCTATATGTGTAAAACTATATATATGTAACTATATATATATATATGTGTGTAGATATATCTATATGTGTAAAACTATATATACGTAACTATATATATATGTAGACTATAGCCACGGATGCGTCGATCAACATATATACATTTATATAAATATGTTTATATTGATATAGAATTATTTAAAAATATTCATATATTTTATATATTTATATATTTTAAACGTAGATATTATATATATTTAATATATTTTAAACATAAAATATCAATTTATATATTTTGATCGTAAATTCCAACGTAAATTAAAGAACTTTTTTTTTTTTTTTAAAACAGGCCCTTAGCCACGGCGAGGCCGTGGCCAGACCGTGGCTATTGGCCACGGATGGACCGTGGCTAATTTAGCCACGGTCCAGCCGTGGCTAATAGCCACGGCCTAGCCACGGCCTGGCCGTGGCTAAGGGCCTGTTTCTTTAAAAAAAAATTCTTATTAAATTTTAATAATCTGTATTTAATTCTATTTTTACAATAAATGTTTTATTTCAATTTTGATTATTATTCAAATACAATATAATAACTAAATATATATGAAATCTATTTTTACAATATTCATTATTGTGTTTTATATATATATATATATATATGAGCAATGTCGTCTATATATGTACACACGTATATGTGCTCTTATCGTTTCAATCGATCGACGAAAGTATACATTAATTTGAATTTAAGTTTCGTAATTACAATCAATAATATATATTACTATATATAGAAGAGTATTTATAAGCACGGATTAGCCTATCAACATATATACACATTTATATATATATGTTTATATTGATATAGAATTATTTAAAAATATTCATATATTTTATATATTTATATATTTTAAACGTAGATATTATATATATTTAATATATTTTAAACGTAAAATATAAATTTATATATTTTGATCGTAAATTCCAACGTAAATTAAAGAACTTTTTTTTTTTTTTTTAAAACAGGCCCTTAGCCACGGCCAGGCCGTGGCCAGACCGTGGCTATTGGCCACGGATGGACCGTGGCTAATTTAGCCACGGTCCAGCCGTGGCTAATAGCCACGGCCTGGCCGTGGCTAAGGGCCTGTTTCTTTAAAAAAAATTCTTATTAAATTTTAATAATCTGTATTTAATTCTATTTTTACAATAAATGTTTTATTTCAATTTTGATTATTATTCAAATAAAATATAATAACTAAATATATATGAAATCTATTTTTACAATATTCATTATTGTGTTTTATATATATATATATGAGCAATGTCGTCTATATATGTACACACGTATATGTGCTCTTATCGTTTCAATCGATCGACGAAAGTATACATTAATTTGAATTTAAGTTTCGTAATTACAATCAATAATATATATTACTATATATAGAAGAGTATTTATAAGCACGGATTAGCCTATCAACATATATACACATTTATATATATATGTTTATATTGATAGAGAATTATTTAAAAATATTCATATATTTTATATATTTATATATTTTAAACGTAGATATTATATATATTTAATATATTTTAAACGTAAAATATAAATTTATATATTTTGATCGTAAATTCCAACGTAAATTAAAGAACTTTTTTTTTTTTTTAAAACAGGCCCTTAGCCACGGCGAGGCCGTGGCCAGACCGTGGCTATTGGCCACGGATGGACCGTGGCTAATTTAGCCACGGTCCAGCCGTGGCCAATAGCCACGGCCTGGCCGTGGCTAAGGGCCTGTTTCTTTAAAAAAAATTCTTATTAAATTTTAATAATCTGTATTTAATTCTATTTTTACAATAAATGTTTTATTTCAATTTTGATTATTATTCAAATACAATATAATAACTAAATATATATGAAATCTATTTTTACAATATTCATTATTGTGTTTTATATATATATATATATGAGCAATGTCGTCTATATATGTACACACGTATATGTGCTCTTATCGTTTCAATCGATCGACGAAAGTATACATTAATTTGAATTTAAGTTTCGTAATTACAATCAATAATATATATTACTATATATAGAAGAGTATTTATAAGCACGGATTAGCCTATCAACATATATACACATTTATATATATATGTTTATATTGATATAGAATTATTTAAAAATATTCATATATTTTATATATTTATATATTTTAAACGTAGATATTATGTATATTTAATATATTTTAAACGTAAAATATAAATTTATATATTTTGATCGTAAATTCCAACGTAAATTAAAGAACTTTTTTTTTTTTTTTTAAAACAGGCCCTTAGCCACGGCCAGGCCGTGGCCAGACCGTGGCTATTGGCCACGGATGGACCGTGGCTAATTTAGCCACGGTCCAGCCGTGGCTAATAGCCACGGCCTAGCCACGGCCTGGCCGTGGCTAAGGGCCTGTTTCTTTAAAAAAAATTCTTATTAAATTTTAATAATCTGTATTTAATTCTATTTTTACAATAAATGTTTTATTTCAATTTTGATTATTATTCAAATAAAATATAATAACTAAATATATATGAAATCTATTTTTACAATATTCATTATTGTGTTTTATATATATATATATATGAGCAATGTCGTCTATATATGTACACACGTATATGTGCTCTTATCGTTTCAATCGATCGACGAAAGTATACATTAATTTGAATTTAAGTTTCGTAATTATAATCAATAATATATATTACTATATATAGAAGAGTATTTATAAGCACGGATTAGCCTATCAACATATATACACATTTATATATATATGTTTATATTGATAGAGAATTATTTAAAAATATTCATATATTTTATATATTTATATATTTTAAACGTAGATATTATATATATTTAATATATTTTAAACGTAAAATATAAATTTATATATTTTGATCGTAAATTCCAACGTAAATTAAAGAACTTTTTTTTTTTTTTTTTAAAACAGGCCCTTAGCCACGGCCAGGCCGTGGCCAGACCGTGGCTATTGGCCACGGATGGACCGTGGCTAATTTAGCCACGGTCCAGCCGTGGCTAATAGCCACGGCCTAGCCACGGCCTGGCCGTGGCTAAGGGCCTGTTTCTTTAAAAAAAATTCTTATTAAATTTTAATAATCTGTATTTAATTCTATTTTTACAATAAATGTTTTATTTCAATTTTGATTATTATTCAAATGAAATATCATAACTAAATATATATGAAATCTATTATATATAGAAGATTACTTATAAGCACGGATGCGATCGATATATGTTATCGTTTATGTTGATTATTCTGTTATATATATATATAATATATATGTATATATACTTTTCCGATTTACGAATGATGGCTCTAATTATATTATAATATTATGTTAGTGTAATTAATTTGAAATGTTAGGAATAACGCAAATTAAAAACGTATCAACCGCGGATAAAAAAATATCAATGTGAAACACGAAAAAAAAAAACATAAATATATGTTAGCCACGGCCGGGCCGTGGCTAATCGGTGGCCCAGCCGTGGCTAACATAGATCGGTGGCTTCACTTGGCCACGGATTAGCCACGGTCTGGCCGTGGCTAATTTGAAATTTAGCCACGGCTTAGCTAATTATAACATATAAATGCAACACTTGGCTTTTTTTTTTCCCCTCCCTCTTCTTCCTCCTACCAAGGTAAACCCCCCCCCCCCCCCGTCCCCGTCCCCGTCCCCATCCCCCCAACCCCCCCCCGCCTGGCGCGGCGGCGCCTCATCGCCGGCGACCGCCGCGCCTCCCTCCCCCCCTCCCCGACCCGCGCGCCCCCCGTCGTCGTCCACACCGCCGCCCGCTGCCCTCGCCCCCGCCGCCCGCCGCTCGCCCCCCTCCCCAACCCGCCCAGCCCCCCTTCCCCCTCCCCAATCCCGAATCCCCCCCCAGGCAGCCCCAGCCCCGCCCCCTTCCCCCCCACCCACCAGCCCCTACCCGCCCCCCCACCCACCAGCCCCTACCCGCCCCCCAACCCCCTTCCCAAACCGCCCCCCGCCCCCCCCCCCTCATTATTATTTTTTTATATTTTTTTGTGTTTTAATATGTATTATATCTAATATTTGTTTGTTTGTTTTGATTTTTTTGGTAATTATTGTTAGGTTTTTAAATATTCACAAGTTTAGTGCTCCAAAATTGAAGGTATGATTTAAGTTACCCAAAATTTATTTTGAGATATATATGTATTGGAAAATGTATATGTGTGTATGTATTAATTGAGATATATATGTATTTGAAAATGTATATGTGTGTATGTATTAATTGAGATATATTTTATTTTGGAAACATTTGATATTGGTGAATGAGAAGTGTAATATTTGTTTGTTTTGTTCGTAAAATTTGATTACGAATATGAAATGCATGTTTGTACGGTAGTATATACATTTAGGGGAGTAGGTTCTGATGAGATGCATGTTGTGATGAGATAGGCTTTGATAAGATATGTAAGTTTATAAATATGATTTGATGAGATATGTTGTGAGGATTCTATGTTATTTGTTGATATGCTTTGATGAATACGGTTTGATGAGAATATTTTGAGTTATGCTTTGATGATTACGTTTGTTTTGTTCGTTAAATATGATTTGAAATATGAAATGTGTATTTGTACGGTGTGTTATTGATATTGTCTTTACATATATGTTTGTTGGCAAAGTTTAAATATGATTGTTCAGTAGTGACTAAATGACATAATTATATTTGTTACAGAAAATGGATAATATACGTGTGAGTCGAAGTTGGATGTACAATCGATTATTGCCCGATCGAACAGATCTTACGAATGAATTTTTATTGGGTTTGGGTCAGTTTATTGAGTTTGCAACATCACAACCACAATACAAACTTGACAACGATTGTATTAGGTGTCCGTGTTTTATATGTAAAAATGGAAAATACAAGAGTGCTAACAATGTAAAATATGATCTTTTAAAGTATGGATTTCAACCAAATTATTGGTATTGGACTGCACATGGGGAGATTGCTCTAGAAAATTGGAATGTTGATGGTGTCGGTCCAAGTTCCTACAATCATGTCAATATCACAGAAGGGTTAAGAAATTACGAAAATATGGTCTATGATGCTATGGGACAGACTTGTGGTCATGAAAATAGGACAGGGCAAAATTCTGAACGAAATGCTGCTGGAATGAGTCATATTATTGAACAACCTCATAATAACGAAGCTCAACAATTTTATGATTTGTTGGAGGCAGCAAACCGTCCGTTATGGTCAGGATGTGAGTCACACACGGAATTATCACTGACTCTTCAAATGATGACATTGAAATCAGATTATAATATGCCACAAGGATGCTTCGATAGAATGGCTGATCTTATAAAAACATCAAATCCGATAGACAATCATGTTCCCAACAATTATTATGAAGCCAAAAAATTAACGAGAAAATTGGGACTGATATCTCTGAAAATTGATTGCTGCGTGCAAGGGTGTGTGTTGTTTTATAAAGAACATACTCACTTGGATGAATGTGCATTATGTCAGCATCCTAGGTTTAAACCATCTCGTACGGGGAGCAATAGACGTGTTCCTTACAAAAGAATGCACTACATGCCACTAATCCCACGTTTGAAAAGGTTGTATGCCTCTGAAAAATCAGCCGACCAAATGAGGTGGCACCATGAGCATGTAGCAAAGTCTGATACGTTATGCCATCCATCGGATGGCATAGCGTGGAAGCATTTCAATGAGAAACACCCAAACTTTGCCGCTGAACCGCGAAATATTAGACTTGGACTGTGTGCTGATGGATTTAATCCTTTCAACCAAACTTCGAAATCATATTCTTGTTGGCCACTTATTATTACCCCTTATAATTTACCTCCCGAAATGTGCATGACTGCCCCATATATGTTTTTGACATGTTTGTTTCCTGGGCCGCGCAATCCAAAGGACAGAATTGATGTGTATTTGCAACCTTTAATTGACGAGTTGAAAGAGTTGTGGTCAGACGGGGTTGAAACATTCGATGTGTCGAGTAGACAAACTTTTCGTTTAAGAGCTGCCCTTATGTGGACAATTAATGACTTTCCTGCATATGGAATGTTGTCGGGGTGGATGACGTGCGGGAGACTGGCATGTCCAATATGTATACACCATACAAAATCTTTCAGATTGAAGCATGGTGGAAAAATAACGTGGTTTGATTGCCACAGAAGATTTTTGCCAGAGACTCATCCTTTTAGGCATAATAAAGATGCCTTTTTGAAAGGAAGACGAGAGCGATCTGTGGCTCCCTCTCGAATGACGGGTGATACAACTTGGGATGTCGTGCAGCACTTGCCCAAAGTAACCGATTTGCCCGTCAAGCACTCTAAAATTTCAGGTTACGGTGTGGACCACAATTGGACCAAACAATGCATATTTTGGGAGTTGCCCTATTGGAAGGATAATATTGTCCGCCACAATTTGGATGTAATGCACATTGAGAAAAAAAATTTTGACAACATAATAAATACTGTCATGGATGTAAAAAACAAAACAAAAGATAACGAGAAGGCTAGACTTGACTTGTTGGAGTATTGCAAGCGTCCGGAATTACATCTACAGTATCTTCCAAACGGTAAAGTGTTGAAGCCACAGGCCACTTTTACTTTAACCATTGAACAACGCCGCGAATTATGTGATTGTATTAAATGTTTGAAGATGCCTGATGGGTATGCATCGAACTTGGGAAACTGTGTTGATCAATCTGGAACAAACCTGCTTGGTATGAAGAGCCATGACTGTCACGTCTTTATGCAACGTTTGCTCCCAATGGCGCTAAATGCACTCGCACCTAATGTTTGGAAGCCTTTAACGGAAATAAGTCAATTTTTTAAAGAAATGTGCTCAACAGAGTTAAGTGCGGCAAATCTATTACAATTGGAGAGTAACATTCCTATTATTTTATGCAAATTGGAACGCATTTTTCCGCCTGGATTTTTTGACTCAATGGAGCACTTGACTGTACATTTGCCGTTTGAAGCTGCGATGTGTGGTCCAGTGCAATACCGGTGGATGTATCCTTTCGAGAGGTAGTTTAAATAATTATGAATTTTAAATTTCATGTATTAAAAGAAATAATGGAATCGGTCAATTATAAAAACTTAAAACAACTTACGTTTGTAGGTACTTACATAACTTAAAGGGAATGGTGAATAACAGAGCAAAAGTTGAAGGATCAATATGTGAGGCATACTTAAACCAAGAGTTGTCGTATTTTTCATCTTATTATTTTGAAAGTCACATCCACACCAAAAGTACAAGACCTCGTCGTAATGAGGACGATGTCTGTTCTGATGATGAGCGACATTATACTTTGTCTGTATTCAAACGAGCTGGTAAGTCAGGAAGAAAATGCAAGGAACGTTATTTGACTGATGATGAGTGGAGCAAAGCTGCATTACATGTACTCATCAATTGTGAAGAAGTTGTCCCCATACTTGAGTAAGTGTTATCTTTAACAATTTATATATAATTTGTTAAGATGACTCTGACAAATTTTCAATACTTTGTAGGATGTATAGATCAGCCGTTCGATACAATTGGCCACACCTAACTGAGCAAGAGATTGAGGAATCCGTCGAGAATAATTTTGTTGAATGGTTTAAACTCTATGTGAGTAATTCATTATACATAATAAATACTTAGCCATTATACATAAAAAAAATCTTTCATATAATATATTGATTGAAAATATTCGTATATGTAGGCGCATAATCCAAAAAATAATGTTGAAAATCAGTATTTGCTTGATTTGGCTTGGGGTCCAATGAAGAAGGTCAAGACCTTCAATAGGTTCTACTGTAATGGATATATGTTTCATACAGAAGATATGACCCCACATACGAAGACCTCAAATTCTGGCGTTTGTGTAATAAGTGATGGGGGTACAAACTTTTATGGTATGCTCAAGGAAGTTATCAAATTAGAGTATCCTGGTGAGCCTCAAAAAGAGGTTGTGATGTTCAAATGTATTTGGTTTGATTCGGTATCGAATAGGGGTATAAAGATACACCCCCAGTATGATATTATTGAAGTAAAAATAAATGAGAGATACCCGAAAGATGATCCCTTCATCCTTGCGCAACATGCATCTCAAGTGTATTACGTCCCTCACCCCGGTACTAGAAGAGATAAATCGCAGTGGCGATTTGTTATCAAAACAAGACCACGGAGTCGAGTTGTGAGCCAAGATAATACTGATGGCCCATTGCAAGAGTCATCTGGCTGCGTGAATGGTGTCATCGATAATGAACCGACGGGTAATCTTGCTGATTCTACGGGTGCTGTTGAAGAGGTCAATCAATTATACACTGAGTACATGACTAATGATCATATATTAGTTGATGAATTGGGTCAAAGTGTCGAGGCAGAAGAATTAAACTCTGAGTTTGAAGAAGATGAGGAGGATGATGATGAAAATATGCCTCAGTATGACGATGATGCTAAAGACGAAGACGAAGACGGAGGTGAAGAAAATGAAGATGAAGAAGACGAAGATGATGATGAGTAATATTTACTATGAATGAATATTTTGTTTGGTTTGATTTTTCTTTGCTATAAACATATATATATATATATGTGATTGCTATGATTGTTGTTTAGTGGCTGATTGAAATATTTAATGTCATGTGAAAAGACTCATCTTAAGTGATATTTTTGCTATGATTTTTTTAATATAAATATAACAGGTTTGTGCTGTTTGATGTTTTTATTATGAATGCAGATGACAGGTTCTAGAAAGGGAAAGGACAAGGTCACTAGTAGTGGAGGAGGTTCCAACCGCCGTGGCCTCCACATGCCCCCTACGACGGGCCTTCACATTCGAGACGAGCCGTATGACGACTCTCATCATCAGACACCAATCCCTAGCGATGATGAGCCTATTACTGATGATATGTCGACGGAGACTTCCGATAATAACATAATTGATGGAAAGATGGTTATTTATCCACGGGGACATGAGTAAGTTTGCTTTTGTATTGCCTTTAAGTTATAATTATTCACTTTTTGATTGCTGTTTAAATAACAGTTATATTTATTAGGTTCAATCTTGCTTTGGAGACCGTGAGGACGATCGCCCGTATTTTCACAAACGGGTATACAGAGCCATGGGAGAGGTGGAAGGAGATCCCTATACAAACTAGACACATGTGGTTCGGCGAATTCCAAGTAAGTCTTGATGCATATACAAATTTTCTTTTACGTTTTTTTCATTCGTAATTTTGTAAGTTCTCTGTTTTTTCATTGTGTAGAGGGTATATTATTGGCGACCTGACCAACATGACGCTATTTGGAAAACTTTTGAGCATAAGGGATCAGAGCTCCTGAAGAATAGGCTTAACAAGGCTCGTCGTAATAATAAGAGGCCGGAGTGGATCGGAGAGGACGCTTGGCAAGAGCTGCTAGCAAAATGGGGGTTGCCCAATTTTCTTAAAAAGAGCGCAGTGAACAAAGCTAATCGGGCATCCGATTCTTGTGGAAGGGGAATAACCGGCCACAAAGGTGGTTCCAAATCTCACCTAACTTATAATGATGAGCTGGTTAGTATGTGTATTTCATAAGTACTTCAATTTGACCTTATACGGGTGATTATTGTGTTATATAGTATTAAAATATTACATGTCTTATCACAGGAAGCTCAATTGGGGTATAGTCCTACCGTGGATCAGTCATTCCTACATCTTTACTCTTATAAAGATGAGAATGGGGAAATGAAATGGGCTGATCAGAGGGCGGAGCGTTCATTTGTGAGTATTCATTATTTTTCAATTATAAAATTGGTTTTTTTTGACATTGTAACTAATGTTTCAACCTCAAAACTCGTAGAACGCATTTAAGGAGAAGTGGGAAGAAATTAATTCCCAGCCGCCTCCTCAATCTGCTATGGCACCCCCCTATTTCGACCATCCAAGCTCGATGTAAGTCAAAATAACTTTTATTTTTTTCATATTTTAATATAATATATAGATACATATTAATGATATATTATGACTAAATCTAATTATATTCACGGATTCATAGGTGTGGAAGGAGACTGTGGCTAAACCGAATAAGGGTCGGTGGTACGGCGTGCCAGGTGGATCACCTAGTACGGGAAGTTCGAGCTCCCAGACTTATCCTCCGAAATGGGAGGATCCGGGTACGATTGAGTTGAGGCGAAGGCTCGAAAGGTTCGAGGAGAGACAATCATCTGAATTAACTGAGGTGAAGTAGACCCTCAATGCCGTGCTTCAGAGCATTCAACTTTTGACCCAAGGAGCAGGCGCCTCTTCGCCTAATCAGCCACACCCGTCAGCTGGTTCACCTCATGTACATGTACAGTCCACCCCCTCCCAACAGAGGGGTTCTCGTAGGACTTCATCGGGAGGACAGCGATCCACCTCTAGACACACTCCTCTAAATTACATACGTGATGACGAGCACAATGATAATGATGATGATGATGTTGGACCTTTTTAGACATTGGCACGTCTTGATATGTTAATAACTTGTACTCTCTAACTACTATTAGCAATATTTGAATCTTTCTACATTTTAGTCAACGAAATATTTGGTATTTGTTGGATGATCCGTGATCGTTATTTTGGTTTCTATGATGCATTTGGTGTTGGACGATCCGTGATCATTATTTTAGTGTTTAATTTGATGATGCATTTGGTATTGGACGATCAGTGATCGTCATCTTGATTGGATACATTGGAATGTTTGGGTTTTTTGATTGCAGGCTGGTTCGGAACGAAAACAAATCGAATTTACTAATTTCTGGCTGAATTAGCCACGGATTAGCCACCGCAGAGCCGTGGCTAAGGGCCACGGCTTGGCCACGACGGAGCCGTGGCTAAGGGCCACGGATTTGCCACCGCTTGACCGTGGCTAAGGGCCACGGCGTGGCCACCGCTCGACCGTGGCTAAGTGCCACGGATTGGCCACGGCTTGACCGTGGCTAAGGGCCACGGCTAAGGGCCACGGCTTGACCGTGGCTAAGTGCCACGGCTTGGCCATGGCACTACCGTGGCTAAGGGCCACAGCACTACCGTGGCTAAGGGCCACGGCTTGACCGTGGCTAAGTACCACGGCTTGACCGTGCTAAGGGCCACGGCTTGACCGTGGCTAAGCCGTGGCCCTTAGCCACGGCCAGGCCCCGTGCAAAGTTTGGGTGGCCAGCGTTGGCCACGGTTCGCCCGTGGCTAATAGCCACGGTTCGGCCGTGGCTAAGCCGTGGCTAAGCGCAGCCGTGGCTAACAAGCCATGGCCCTGGTTAGCCACGCCACTTTTAGCCACGGAAAAAATCCGTGGCTAATCCGTGGCTGATTCCCTTGGCCACGGATTTTTTGCCAAATCCGTGGCTAAAAGCCTTTTTTCTAGTAGTGTCTGTTCCATACAGAAGATATGACCGCACATACGAAGACCTCCAATTATGGTGTTTATGTAATAAGTAATGGAGGTACAAACTTTTATGGTATAGTAAAGGAAGTTATCAAATTAGAGTATCCCGACGTGCTTCAAAAAGAGGTTGTGATGTTCAAATGTATCTGGTTTGATTCGGTATTGAATAGGGGTATAAAGATACACCCACAGTACGACATTGTTGAAATAAAAATTAATGAGAAATATTCAAAAGATGACCCTTTCATACTTGCGCAACATGCATCTCAAGTGTACTACGTCCCTTACACCGGTACTAGAAGAGATAAATCGCAATGGCGGTTTGTTATCAAAACAAGACCATGAAGTCGAGTTGTCAGTAAAGAGATTACTTATGACTCTTTGCAAGAGTCATTTGGAACAGTGAATGGTGTCATCGATAATGAACCGACGAGTAACCTCGTTGAATTGTATGGGTGTTATAGAAGAGGTCAATCAATGATACCTTGCGCACATGGCCAATGATGATGTGCAAGTTGATGAAATGGGTCAAAGTTGTGAGGAAGAAGAATTGAACTCTAAATTTGAAGATGATAAGGAGGAGGAAGACGAAAACATGACTCAATATGGCAAGAAGACTAAAATTTACTATGAATAAATATTTTGCTTGGTTTGATTTCCTGTGAACATATATACGTATTTGCTATGAATGTTGTATTACAATTGATTGATAGATTACCTAATATAATGTGAAATATTAAAAATTAACAGTTATGTGATTTTTTTGAGATGAACGTAAAATGTTCTTGTTGTGTGATGTTATTGCTATGAATGCAGATGACAGGTTCTAGAAAAGGTAAGGAGAAGGTCGCTGGTAGTGGAGGAGGATCCACCCAACGTGGTCTCCACATGCCCCCTACGATGGACCTACACATCCGAGATGATCCATACGACGACTCTCACCATCACACATCAGCCTATAGCAAAGACGAGCCAAACAGTGATGGTATGCCGATTGAGACTTCCAATAATACTAGAGTTGACGGAAAGTTGGTTATTTATTCACGGGGACATGAGTAAGTTTATTTTTGTTCTTTATTTAAGATATAATTATTCAAATATAGATTATTGTTTATATATGATTTCTATTCATTAGGTTCAATCATGCCTTGGAGACCGTGAGGACGATCACCCGCATTTTCTCCAACGGGTATACAGAGGTATGGGAGAGGTGGAAGGAAATCCCTATACAAACTAGATACCTGTGGTTTTCCGAATTTCAAGTAACTCTTGATACATATACAAATTTTTTTGTATATTTTTTTCCATTCATTATTTTATAAGTTATACGTTTCTCATTATAAAGAGAGTGTACTATTTGACAGCTGACCAGCATGAGGCCATTTAAAAAATATTTGAGCACAAGAGATCGGACCTCCTAAAGAATAGGCTTAACAAAGCTCATCATAAAAATAAGAAGCCTGAGTGGATTGGTGATGGCGCTTGGCAGGAGCTGCAAGCAATGGGGCTTACCTAGTTTTCTTAAAAAGAGCACGGTCAACAAAGCTAATTGTGCTTCAAATTCTGGTGGAAGAGGAATAACCGACCACAAAAGGGGTTCAAAATCTCACCTCACTCACAACGACGAGTTGGTTAGTATATGTATATCATAAGTACTTCAAAATTATGATTGATATATAGTGATAGCATTTTTATATATCGGATTAAAATATTACATCTCTTATTACAGGAAGCTCAAATAGGGGAATTTCCGATCGTGGATCAGTCGTTTACCCATCTCTACTCTTATAAGGATGAGAATAGGGACTTGAAATGGTCTGATGAGAGAGCAGAGCGTTCATTTGTGAGTATTCATTATGTTTCAAATTTAATATTGATATTTTGACTTTGTTGTTGATGTTTCAACTTGAAAACTTGTAGAACGCATTTAAGGAGAAGTGGGACAATATTAATTCCCAGTCGCCTTCTCAATCTACTGATGGTACGCCCCTACCACGACCATCCAAGCTCGATGTAAGTCAAATAACTCGACTTTCATATTCTAATATTATATATAGATACATAGGAATAATATATTACGGCTAAATCTAACTATATTCACGAATTTATAGGTGTGGAAGAAGACAGTGGCTAAACCAAATAAGGGTCGGTGGTATGGCGTACCAGGTGGATCATCATGTAGTACGGGGACTTTAGGTTCCCATACTTACCCCCGAAATGGGAGGATTCATCGACGCTTGAGTTGAGGCAAATGTTTGACAGGTTTGAGGAGAAACAATCCTCTGAATTGACTGAGATGAAGCACACACACCATGCCTTGCTTCAGAGCATTCAAAGTTTGACTCAGGGGACTCTCGTCTCTTCGCCTAATTAGTCATACCCATCAGCTGGTTCACCGCATGTGCAGCCCATCCCTAGCCAACAAAAGGGATCTCGTGCGACTTCATCGGGAGGGCGTCGATCCACCTCTAGGTACACTCCACCAAATTACATACGGGATGACGAGCATGGCGATGATGATGATGAGGATGATGGTATTGGACCTTGTTAGACGTTGACACCTACTAACATTTTACTAACTTTATTATGACAAATGATTTGTTTCTACATTTAGACCTTAATTGCTTAAGTTTTATATTTGTAATTTATTAGCAACATTTGACTCTTTCTAGTTTATTTCATGATGTAATTTGTCTTGGACGATCCGTGATCATCATTTTGAATGGATAATTGGCATGAATGATGTATTGTTTTGAATGTTTGTGTTTTTTGATTGGAAAAATAAAAATAGGATGTAGGTTGGTCGGAAAAAATATGGGCAGAATGCTGCTGAAATCTGACAAAATTAGCCACGGACGTACCTTTGCTAAATTGCCATGCACATCGACTAGCCATGGCCAGGCGGTGGCCAATGCCTGGCCAAAGGCCACGGACCAGCCACTTCCTTCAATTTTTCAAAAATTTGTGGCCAATTTGGCCACGGTTGATCGCGGCTATTAGACACGGCCTGATCGTGGCTAATGTCCGTGGCTCTAAATTCGTGGCCATTAGGCCGGCTAATTCGTGGCTGAGTAAGGTCGTGGCTAAGATTAGCCACGCCACTTTTAGCCACGGATTTTATCCATGGCTAATTTTCTTGGCCACAGATTTTTGACAAAATTCGTGGCTAAATCTAGTTTTTCTAGTAGTGTTATAAGTGTTTTACATTTCTTCCTTTTTTTGTGAAGACTAAAATAACCTTATATGAGTGATAGTAAATAATATTTATTCACGGCCTTTAAGTAATTTAAAAATTAATAGTTAGATTTCAAATTGAACGCTAGATGAAATAAATACATAACTATGAATAAAGAGTTGGATTTTTAATTTGACTCTATAGTATTCATTATACAACAATAAATTTTACTAAATAAATGATAATGTAGAAATGGAAAACTTAAATATGTCGGTGGCAAAATAAATATAATAAAATTAAGTGGAGAAATTATGTTACACAAACTTCGCATTGAATGAAGAATCAATCAAGAAAAGAAAAAAAATAATTTGACAAAATAATAATAATAATAATAATAATAATAATAATAATAACTTTTAAGTGTATTACGTTTCTTTTTTCTTTTTGTGACAATTAAAATAACCTTATATGAGTGATAGTGGATAATATTTGATTTACTATAAACTAGAAGTTTCACAAATATAACGAGTAAGAATGATAGTTAAGCTATTATAAATTTATTACTTAAAGAATACAACACCGAAATACAGTACAGTTAAGAATTAATTCAGTCAAATTTTATTACAAAAAATCATTTGTGAATGAACTTTAGACAAATGATATAAAAGTTTATGGTTATTCAATATTATCTTAATATATGTACACATGAAAAAAAGAATTTCAAATTTTATATTATCATATTCAATTTCAATAGGAATGATCTTGCTATGGTTTCAACGCCCTTACCAAGTAGTGATGAGTTTTATGCGCTCTAAGCCTGGCCCTAAGACAACTAGGAAAATAGGCATATGAATTATGGTTAATAAATTTTTTTGACAGGCACTTAAAAAATATTTTAAACATACCTAAAATCAATAATGAAGGAAAAAACTATTAGAAATACTTTAACATAGAAATGTAAATAGTTATCTTTAAGTAAATATAGGTGATAAATAATTGTATAAGTTAATAGTAGTATACATGCACATCTCTTGGTTTGCAAATACTGAAAGCAAGTACCAGCTACTATCAAACTTGATAATTATTTTTCTAAAAAAATTAAAATGTGTATTTGATCTTGCAAAAACTTTCAATTATAATATTTTAAGTCTGTGATAGATTAATTTTAATAGCTTACTCATAAGAAAAGCTACTATCAAGCAAAAATTTATAAAAAATCAAAATAATCTTAAAAAAAATTATTATGTGATATGTATAATAATAATATAATAAAGTGACCAATTTCATTAGTTTTTATTCATTTATAATATTCCTTTGGAAAAATAAAATTTTCTCAATGTATTTATATTATACCGCAATCAATATTTTTCTTTTCTTTTTTGGGTAATAATCAACATTTTCTAAAAAAATACGATAAACGTAAATGGCCACGGGCAAAGCACGTGTTCTTTACTAGTATGGTGCAAATTTGTGGCTCAAATGATGCTTAAAGGGTCACCTTGATTTGTGCTTCTGCCTTGACAGCTCTCTCTGAGATGGTTAGTTTGTCTTTTAACTTCTGCGTCTCTGCCTGCAACATAGAGGCTTAACAGTTAAGAGAAAAACCAAAAGCATCCAATAAATCTCTAAACCAGAAACATTTAGGTTCAACATATGCTGAGGAAAATCTTCAACATCATCAAGATCCAAGGAGACTGGTACTTGGGCAAGAACACATATCGTTTCTTGGGCATACCTGCAATATTCTTCTCTCTTCTAACCATTGTTTCACAGGCATAACTTTGTCATTGTCATCCTTCCACTCATTAGCTACCACAGAAGCTATTCGATGAGCTGAGACTTTGGCTCTTGCTGGTTCCCTTTCCAGCGTCCTTTTCTCCTCCTACAAAGTTGAAGAAGAATTAGGTCAGTTGACATCAAATGTGTAGAGCCTACTATACCAAGATTGCAATTTTAATTTCCTGAGGTTATGTAAGTAATCATATACTTGCATAGAACTGAGGGACTCAATGGCTGCATCATGAATTCTTACATTTAGTTCTGAAATCCGTCGTCTATAATCACGAATTGTGTTGGCTGCAGCTCCACCAGCAAGTATGGCCTCCTCAAGTTCGTTGATAGTTTGGCTAAGCTTTTCCACCTCCAAAACCTTCTGCCTGTTTGTCCTTTCGAGTATTTTATTCTCCTCCTGGTGAACATATGTATGCATGTTAGTGTTTTGAAAATTAATTTGCCGATAAGCTCCATAGGTACTGACCCAAAATCAGGCCTGGCATATCTCAAATTGCCTCCTAAGTTCGAAGTTTTGATTTTGAACCTCCTCGACTATTAGTGCCCTTTCTAGGGCACTTCTCAGTAGTTTCTCTGCTTCAAGCAATGCTGCTTCTTTAGATTTTGTGAGACGTTCCAGTGCCCTCTTATCCTCCTGTAGTGCTGCAATCTTAAAATACTCCAGGAAAATGATTTCAAAGTTCATATAAATTCGAAATTTGAAATTTATCACTTATCTTTAAGATCATCTGATTACCTCATTCTTATGCATCTTAATTTGTGCCTCTAGAGGAGCAATGACCAACTCAATAGGAACAGAATCATCATCCTTTTGATCGGCATAGACCCTTCGAAGAGTCGCTTCAGCTGCATATTGTGCAGCCAAAGCTTCCTTCTTTTCATATGTTAGTTTCTTGATATCTAGATTCTGCAACAACCAGAATCAAAACACTTGAACATCTCAAGTTCAAAGTTCATTGACACAGAGAGGGAAAAGAAAAAAGATGTATGAGGAAATCCGTTAACACCTTTTGTTGAATGTGGTCTTCGCTGGACCTTAGCTTCTCTTCCAATCTTTTAAGTTCTTCTCCAAGCTGGAAAAAAGAATAGTACATAGATAGACCTTGTCAGAAAGGATAACGCAGATACATGAGTAATGACTAATACTGCATCTAGCCAGGTGAGCAACTCTTCATATCATCAACTGCAATGGTATAGTGGTTCATTTCAGAAAAACACTAACACGATAAAAGCGAACTGCTCGGTTAGCTATATATAATGCTACTATAGAATTGGAATGATATGATAGTAATTGATTTTTCGGCAGTATAGTGTTAGGCAATAATGCTCGTCATGTATAAATTTATTGCATCTTTTGTGATAAAACTGATTTTGGTTGCGCAAGTGCATAGTTTCTTCGGGAGATAGGATTAGTCAATGATTGTGGATGTATAAATATAAAGTTTTCACTATTTCTAATAAATTTATTAAATTAATAATAAGTGAAAAGTTAAAAAAAAAAATAATAAATTAAGAAAATATGCATAAATAAAATAAAAAAAATATGAAAAAGTGAGAGATAAAAGAGAAGAGAAGGAAAAAAAATAAGGAAAAAAAACAGCATATAATAGAAGATAATATGACACTTATGGTGCTTAGGATATACTAAACCATAAATAACTTTAAGGGGAAGAAAAACTAAAAAGTAAAAAGCAATGAATGATTATGAAGCTTTACAGGACAAAATTATGACATATATATCCTGGCAGCTGTCTTTAGCGACTTTCCAGTAATCTGAATGCAAGGTCAGCATAAATTGGACATTGAGAGCTAAGTAACTAAGTGCAATACATGGCCCATTCTCATCAAAGTTACAGCGTCAAATTAAATTCCTACCCAAATTGACACTCGGTCAAATAAAAGAGAAAAAAGATAAGAAGAGAAAGTAGACATCAACTAGACATCGGTGAGTAATCCGATCTTTTGTTATATTTTCGTGTAATATTTTTTATTATATAAAAGTATACATATTGAATTATATAAAAATGTTATAGAAGATTTGAATTGGTTTGTGATGGGCTAAATTTGCGCATTAATTGAAGATTTTTTTTTTTTGGTATAGAGGCTGAATTTGCGAATTAATTGAAGATTGTAACTGTAAACAATTTATAAGACCTCGGAAGACGTCGTCCATGGCTCGCCATGTGGGGTGCCCGCACCATATATAACCCACTTTACCAAATAATTAATATACAAAATTCAATTAAAAGCTAATACTTGCCTTGTTTCTCAATGCAGTTGAAATTAGCTATCTAGTAGAGTAATTAATTACTCCCTCTGTCTCAAAATATTAGTCGTGTTAGAAATTTTTTTTTTATCTAATAATATTTGTCACTTTGAAGATTTCAAAAGAGAATTAATTTTTTTCCTCCCTAAATTTACCCTCATTTATTATTTTTAATGGAATTTGATGAGGCGTGAGGAGGATAATTTTGTCAAATCATTTTAAATTCAGCTAAAAAGAAGGCTATTTATTAGCGTAATTAATTTGGGTGAAACAAGTTAGAATGATTAATATTATAAGATAAAAAGAATATTAATTAGAAAAATAGGAAGGTGAGTAGTGGCTATCAAAGCCAGCATATGCAAAAATATTGAAAGAGAATGAAGAGTCAGCAACCCAACCCAACCCATGCAAAAAGATTGAAAGAAGGTGACGAGTCAGTAAACCCAGCCCAACCCATTCAAAAAGATTGAAAGAAGGTGACGAGTCAGGAACCCAACCCAACCCCCTCTAGAGAGTGACAATTTGGATGTTTTCAACCCAACCCAACCCAAACCAAGCAAAAAGATTGAAAGAAAGTGACGAGTCAGCAACCCAACCCAACCCAACCCAATCCAACCCCCTCTAGAGAGTGACAATTTTGGTGTTTTCATGAGAAATTTCAACGTCAGATGTGCCCTCCTATTATTTTCCCACTCTCTTCTGCCCAATACTTACTTCATTTCCAAGTTTCTAACCCCAAAAGTCCCTCTCTCTCTAACTTTGTTATAAGTGGTTGCATGTCTAGATCTATAACTCAATAATTCTTCAAGCCATGGGTGGTGAGAAGGTATGCAATTCTTCATTGACCAGTTTATTTTGTTAAGACAAATTGGCTAGTAATTTCAAGTTTTTTCGATCACGAACAGGGTATGGTTCTTGATCATTTCTATACTGTTTGATCATCGTTCAGATTGGGTTTATTTTTCAAGAATTGATTATGAATTTGCCCTTCAATTGCTGTGTGTGTGTGTGTTTAATGAAACAGGTGACTGCTATGATATTAAAGGTTGATCTCCAGTGCCCCTGCTGCTACGAGAAAGTCAAGAAGATTCTCTGCAAATTTCCCCGTGAGCCCCTCATCTTTAACCTGAGTTAATAGCCATTGATCCACATTACATATTTGCGTAGCGACAATTGTGTAACATCAATTCATTATATATCCCGGATTAATTTCTTATTCATATTTTTATCGAATTAATTTTCTTATGGTGGCAATAATTGATGATTGTTTTTGTAATACCCCACCAGATGCTTATGCATCGTCACCAAACCATAAATAGCAATGCAAGATCTCACCACACATTTTTTTCTGTCACTTCACTTATTGTTATTTTATTCAACCTTTTTCTTTGGGAAAAATAAAAAAAAAGCTGAGTTAGGTATATTTCTATTTGTGATGTAAAAACGTTTGGGACAAGAGAAAATCGAGACCAGTTATACGATGAGAAGGGAAACAAGGTCGCAATCACCGTGGTGTGCTGCTATCCTGAGAAAATTCGAGACAAATTGTGCTGCAAAGGTGCCAAGGTTATCAAAAGCATTGAAATTGTACAGCCCAACACTGGAAAACCGTCGGGCCCGGACTCAGGCCCAAAACCTGATTCGGACCCGGGTCCAAAACCTGACCCGGACCCGACCCCTGCCCCGAGCCCGACTCCAAGAACATGCTGCCAACAGTGGTACTTGGTCTATGGTGGGGGCCCATGTCACCATGGGCATGGGGTTCCCCCGCCACCACAGCCATGTTATGGTGGTTACTATTGCTATTGCCATTGCCATTGCCATTGCTATAGCAGGCCATGCCACGTCAGCAGATGTGATTCCTATTGCAGTGAAGAGAACCCTCGAAGTTGCTCCTTCATGCAATAATGATGATTATATTGTTAATTAATGGGCTTGATATGACATGAGGGGTTCTTTTGTTATTATGTAAAGATATAACAAATTAATTATCGAGAATTGAGCGTATATAGAAAAATAATGACTTCTTGTGTGGGGGGCATATTGTTTGTTATATGTTGGGTATATTAATTTTCAAGTTGCGCATGATTTTGTCATTTGTTTAAATAAGACTGGTGAAATAACATTGATAGATGGTGGCTTTTGCAAACTTTTTGATTGTGGTTATATTTCTTGTTTCTTTGTTTTCTTGCGTTTCCTATTGCCATGAGAACATAATTGTTATGAATGACAAGACATGTGAGCTAGCGGATGTTAACGCATCACCAGAATTCAAGTTTTGTTTTGGTTTTTTTATTCTCTATCAATTTTTCACTACAGTAGTTTGTGCTCTCTGTCAAGGTTATGGTTTAAGTGCATAGAAACTTGGATCATTTAAATAAGCTTTCGCATTCAAAATTTATATGTATAAAAGATAATTAATGAGAGAATAATTATCTATATAAATTTTTATGATGCTCATTTCGTATTTAATCGAGTCTCAATAAAATGTTAGATATTGTGGTCATGAAGGGAAAAAAAAAAAGAGAGGTTATTGTACACGATCTAATCCTTTTTTTCTTTTTTTTTTTGGTTTTAGCCATTTGGTTCCGACCTATTGGTCGATTAATTCAATAAGGGGATGATCCTCCCAACCCAGTTGCTGTATTCACAACACCAGAATTCGAACTTTGTACGTTGTTTAACGAATCTAGTCTGAATGTGTACATAAAATGACTCAACAAATATAATAAGATTCATTAGATGCTACCTAATTAATAGTTTTAATAATAAAATTAAATATAATAATATAATAATTTCTCTCTTTAATCACATTTTGATATTATTATATTTAAATCTATCAATTAAAATTATCAATTAGATATCATCCAATCGACTAGCATCCAATTAGGCCCGTCAATGGGTAGGGTTTTTACCCTACCCATACCCATTTATTCTCTACTCATACTCTATCCATATCCTAAAATTTTAAAATTTACGCATACTCTACCCTAACCCAATACTCCTACAAATGAATGGGTTAGGGTAGGGTCCTACCCGTTTCTATTCATTGGATAATGATACCCAATGGGTATTCACACACTACACACATCATTACCCAATGGGTATTCATACACTACACATATTTTTCACACACACACACACACTGTGCACACATTGTTCACACACACACACATACTGCACACGCATTTTTCACACACACTGCGCACACATATTTTTCACACACACACACACACTAAACGCACATATTTTTCACACACACACTAAACGCACACAGTTTTCATACACACACACACACATTGCACACAATTTTCACACACATACATTGTGTGTGAAAATATACAATTTCACATACTGTGTTTGTGCAGTGTGTGTTTTCACACACACACTACACAATGTGTGTTTTCACACACACACATTGAACAGTGTGTGTGTGTGTGTGTGTGTGAAAACTGTGCGAGTGTGTGGGGGGGTGGGTGCGTGTGTGTGTGTGTATGCAGTGTGTGTGCATGTGTGTGGGTCCAGTGTGTGTGCAATGTGTGTGTGTGTGCAGTGTGTGCGTGAAGACTGTGTGTGTGCAGTGTGTGTAAATGCATGTGCATGTGTTAACTCCGTGTGTAAGCTAAAAAAAACACAATATTAAAAAAAAGCAAATAAAAAAAATATATGACTGGATATGGTCCATAAAAAATATATGACTGGATATGGTCCATACCCTATCCTAAAAATAGGATAGACCCAATATACATAGTCAATGAATAAATATTTAATTAAAATAGGATAGGGTACAAAGTATATATAATCGAATATTTTTAGAATTAGGATCAGAATAAGATAAAATCCTAACCATAAACAGACCTACATCCAATTGATTCGCATATAGAATTCCATATAACAGTTTCAGTGTATCAAAAAAAGGTTAGATAGAATAGTCCTAGGTTAAGCGGGCCTTTCATAGGCATGGAGTCCAGTGAAAAAGATAATAAATAATCGTAATAAAAGTTGAAGGAGAAAGCTGAATTGACAACTAATTCCATCAAACACTATCTTAGTACTTTTAAGTTTTAACTGACTTTTTCAGTTTATTTTAAGAACTTTTTTAATTTTGATAGAAAAGTTACTAACTTTTTATCCTCTCTTTTTGTTGATTTAACAATGACCAACGATTGATAAAATCACCACAAATGCATGATTCTTCAAAAATATATATCCCAGAATTGTTGTTGTTGTTATTATTATTATTATTGGAGTTAGGAGCATAATTTTTCTTTTTTTTTTTTGATAAGTATTAGAAACATAACATTCGGTGTCAAGAACTCTAGTTGCTTATACCTTGTAGTTTTATATCATGTTTAGGCTGAGATTGGTTGATTATCATTACTACTACTAAGATTCTGATGGTAAGGGAAAATTCGAAAAGATAAAATTCACGAAGGATGCAATTTTCCACCAATTATAAGGGAAGTTGGATTTTATTTTTATTATTATTATTATTATTATTATTATTATTATTATTAGATAATAAGGGAATGTATATTTATGTTCAACTAGTGAATGTTTATGCAGTTGATGTTGCCCGAACAAAATCCTTAGGCCACAGTAGATTCCGATAAAATTCCATTTGTACTCCCTCCATTTAGGGGGACTAATTCCTGAATTATCTTGTATTATTCCTTAATTTATCGCATGCTTATATTATACTAGTAAGGAGATAGGCAATGCGAGGTAAATATTGCCTGGTAGAATTATTTATTAATTTTTAATGATCATTATATGAGGTATGTAGTGTTTAATATTATACATGATCAATATCATTGCTATATGGAGATGGAGTCAACAATTTAATTGAGAGGGAGGCAAAAAATTTTAAAATTATTAGTTATTAAAATATATAAATATTGAATAGAGATTCATTTCCTTTCTTTTGCTATGAAAATGAACTGATAAGTTAAATACTATTTATCCTTAACTTTTCTTAAATTACATGGGTCATTCACCAATCATCTATCCTCTTTTTTTTTTTTTTTTGGTTAATTAACGAATCTTTTATCCCTTTTTTAATTTTTGCTTAAAATGAATATGTAAATAAGCAAAGAAATATATAATATTAGAGGTCTCTACATATGACACACAGGTTATCCCTCAAAATCTGACCAAAAGTAAGAAAAAAACAAAAAAAAAAAGGTGTCAAATTCATTTTTAAAAAATAAGGATGTGCTAAATTATTTTCTAAAATCTTAACAGACTTTTTTATTTTCAAGAAAATTAATTACAATAACATCTTATTAGCTATTTCTATCTTATTTATGAAAACATTTAATAAATTATTTTGAAACTAAGATCCAATATTTTTTTTTTGTTGGCAATAATAAGATCTAATATTTTATAAGCTTATAAAATATCTTATAAGATATAGGAATTTATAAAATATTTAAAAAAAAACTTAGCCAAACATCCTCTTAGTTAAAATTAGAAGAATTTTTTTTAAATCTTATAAATAAAAAGAACTCTCTACTTGAAAAAAAAACTAATAATAAATTTTATTTTATCACCTTATAAGCTCAATATTTAAAAATTGATGAACATGTTGTGACAACTTATAAGTAAAATTCGAACATCTTATAAAATATTTTGATAAGCATATAAACTTAGCCAAGCACATTCTCAAATCTTGTTTCGATTACAATTGCAAATGGCAACACGTAACATCACATCAAAAATTTATATAATTAGTTAGGGAAAAATGCACTGTACTCCCCTGTGGTTTGCGAAACTAGCACGCTAGACCCTGTGTTTTTCTAATTGTTATAAAAAACCCTATGGTTTTAAAAATCAAGCTTAACGAACCTTTTTAGCTACTCGTGTGATGCACGCGCGTTTTGTGCAATTGGTCTTCATTTTTTTAGGATAAAATGACATTTTTACCCTTATTAATTTAAATTATTATTAAACCTTTTTTTTAATTATTAAATCTTCTTAATTATTATTAAACCTTTTTTTTAGTTATTAAATCTTCTTAATTATTATTAAACCTGATTAATTTAAACATTTTTGTCCTAAAACCCTACATAATTTCAATTTTCGTTTTTTTATCTTTTCAATTTCCACCATCAAACCAGCGCCGGCGCCGCCCTCCACCACCGCCGGCGCAGCCACCACAATCCACCACAAAAGATAGGGACATAGAGAGAGAGAGAGAGAGACCACCACTACCGCCCACCACTACCGCCCACCACCGTCGGACAGAGAGAGGGAGAGAGAGACCGCCACCACCATGCCTTCCGCCGCCGTCGCCTAGCCGTCCGCAGCCGTCGCCACACTCACCGCCACCACCCAATAGAAAGCTAAAAAGAGGGAAAGAGATTAAGAGAGACCGAGATAAATGGGGACAAAGAGAGAGTCCACGGGAGAGAGAGACATGAGAATCGGGGAGAGAGAGAGGGAGAAGAGATCGAGAGAGAAAGAGAGTTGGGAAGAGAGTTGGGGAGTAGAGAACGCGACGGCAGGTGGCGGCGGAGGCAAGGCAGGAGAGAAATCATAGAGAGAGTGAGAGAAGACGGGCGGCGGCGAGGCGGCCAGATCTATCTGGCGGGCGGCGGCTGCGACGACGAGATCTATCCGGCGAGTGGCGGCGTCGACGAGATCTATCTGGCGAGTGGCGCGGCGATGAGATGACGGGGATGGTGGCTTCACCGGCGGTGAGAAGACGAGGGAGATGAGCTGTGAGAGAGAGAGAGAGAAAGAGAGAGAGAGAGAGAAGTCAGATGAAGAAGAAGGAAAAATTGGGGAAAAAAACGTAAAAAGAGGAATGAAAAAGAAAAAGAATAATTCAAAAAAAAAAAGGGATAATTCAAAAAAAAAAAGAAAAAAAGTAATATTGAAATATTAGTAAGGGTAATTTGGTCAATTCAACTAAAAAAATTGACTAATTTTATCAAGTGGGTGGTGAGCAACTTTAAAAAAGTATAGGGTTTTTTATAACAATTAGAAAAACACAGGGTTTAGCGTGCTCCTTTCCCAAACCACAGGGGAGTACAGTGCATTTTTCCCAATTAGTTATGGTGGTATATGATGAGCTTAAAATGTATACAATTTTTTTAGGCAAGCTTTGTATGTTTTTATTGATCTTTAGTAAGGTTTTAAAGTTCTCATGATGAAATTTGTGCTATATTTAATAGAACCTTAATTTGATCAATTTAAAGTGTTGTTGCACCCTTAAAGCACAAATTGTTCAAGGTTTTGATGCTTATATGTACCCACAAGAGTTTCATGATGTTATTGTAGGAAATCGGGACCGAAGTCAAGCTGAGAAAGTACCATGTATACCGAGACGGCCAAAGCCGTAGCAAATCCAAGAAACCGTCCCAATCCATCTAGTCGCCGCCAAAAAGGTTCGATTCGGGATGGCTTAAGCCGTCCCGTCCAGCAAAGCCGTCCCGATGAGATCCGCCAATAAGGAAAGTTGTTTCCTATTAGGATTTTGACAACCGTTGCCCTACGCCTATATAAGGACTTCTTGTGCACGACTTGGAGGACACTTTTCAGCTGAGATTTCAAGGGGAATTCTAGGGCAAAAGCTGAAGAAGGGTGACAATTCAAAAGCCAAGCTCTTCCATCTCTCAAGACTAGCGTTAAAAGCCGAGTTTGCTTTTATGTTTTCTTTTATTTTCATGATGTTCTTGTTTTGTTTTCTTTTCGCTATGTCTAGCTAATTAAATCATAGGGTTCTAGGCTAGTTGTTGATGAAACCCTTGTGATTTTTGTTGAACCTCTTTGATTTTAATTTTACATACTTCCTATCTATAATTCAAGGTTTTTATTACTTGTGAATTTTTGGCCAATCTTTACAAGCTTTGAGATTTTATATTCGACTACGAAAGAGTGTGTATAAAATCTGACTATTTGTGTTATAGACATAGGGGACGCATAGATTAGAAATAATCGTACTCTTGTGCGATCGGTTAGGTTAACTAGCAAGGATTTTTTAACAAACACAACTCTTGTTCGCAATGGGTCAAGGGATCCGTAAGTGATCACGAAAGTAGACACATAGCATTCTTTGGCACGTTTGTTTTACTTTTGAAAGGAGATTACAAATATTTTCGTGAGTTGGATCGTGGGAAGGTGTAATAATTAAAATCAAGGGGGGTTTAATTGGTTACAAGGAGGGGATTCAATCGACGATGCCTAGGCCCTAGCTTGTTCTTATTAATTTCTTCACTTTGATTTAGTTGTTATTTTTATTCAACCTTATCTTAATCAATTTTTGAAGCTTAAACAATAGAAAATTTATAAGTTTGGTGCTTGGTAATCCGTTCCTCGTGGGAACGATACGCTTACTTTCACTTTATTACTTGAGCGATCCGTACACTTGCGAAAATAAGCAACAGTATAATAATTAAAAATATATATTTATATTAAAATAATAATCAATAAACATGATTCATACAATGATTTGAAATGATTATAATTTTTTAGTTACATTTTGGTAAAAGGTATATGAATTTTGAATGACCATTTAGTATTTGTTTTGAAAGTCGAAATAGTCTCTCAAAACAAAATCAAACCCTACCTAAAATATCATGTTCCCAAAGCAAAGAGTGACCCGTAATTTTCCCCTTCAAAACTATGTGAAACTATATTTTATATTTATATTTTTCATTACAGTCTGTAGTCTCGTTGCAGAAAAGAGGTCTCTTTGCCCGGCTTTGGAAAATGATGAATATCAATTTCATAATCTATGAAAGTTGGCTCAACCAAAACAATACATAAATACTGGATTTGTACAACAGTAATGAACTATTAACACATGAATCATGCACACTTATTATTTACAAAAGCCTTCAAACTAACAACAAATTAATTAATGAAGATGGGCTGCAATGCACAGCCCCAGCTATAATAATCACCAAGAAGCTTCAATAAAACTGATACCCTCTCTGAGGAGAAAAACAGAGCAACGAGAAAAGCTTTATTTATGACGTGACTCAAAAGAAAGAATGTCTTCTTCATTCTTTGTTTTGCTTGGTGAACCTTCTTCACCATATGGGCTAGAGTTTGCCGGACATATAGAGGCAAACTAACAATCCTGCATTTCCAGCGCTCGTCGGTTGGAGCGTAACTGGCTTGTCTCTCACCCCACCAAAACTCATGACAAGACTTCATTTGATCCTTTAGCCAGTCAGGCTCATAATTGAACTCGTCTTCACCTAGTAAGGATTGATCTTGCTGTAATTCATATCTGTGCTCCAAAAGAAGGGGGGTAAAGTGATTTTTAGAAATGTAGATTCCAAAAACATATGCATGAAAGAACATGGTTCTGATTCTTATTTGATGGAATTAGAAGATGAAACAAAGCCTAAACACATTGCACAATGTGAAAGAACTCTGAAACTATTTTGAGTTCCAATTGAAGCTCACCTCAGTAGGAGCTGGTCGTGAGCTTGAGGGATCAAACAACAACTATTTCCAAAGTACCTGACCATATCGCTGAGAGTCTGCATGAGTAACCAAAGCGATATTAAATTAAAGCATCTATCTACCAGCACAAGTGAGAAAAGTTTACCATTTTTACTTTTTTTTTGAATTTTCTTTAAGCAACGACATACGTGATTAGGCAAATTAGCATCACCAGAGAGAATTTCATTTAATCCCATTCCCCACCTTGCCGCTCCACAAAAAAAAAAAAAGGAAAAAGAAAAGCACGTCTCTGATATGAAATGTTGATTATCTTCTTTAAAGATAAGATCAAGAAACTCAGGTAAATGGATACAACTTTTGAGCAAACAAACTAAAGAAGAACCATGGAAAAAGGGAAGGAGATAGCCGATTTCCATGTGGACCTGCCCATTCTATTTTGAGTTATTTTCCTGAGCGATCAACGCTTTACTCAAAATGGAGTTGAGTAGCTTACCCAATTACTGCTCAAAAGACATTGCAAATTACGATCTTATCAGGAGCAAGAGTGAGAGGTCTAACATGAAAGGCATCCAAAGGTCTCTTAAAATGGAAACTGTATGCTTACGCTACCAATATAAGATTTCTCGTATACAGAGATACCTACATGCAAACAACTGCATTTGAAGCCATATTTGGATGAAAAAGTTTACCTCTGAAGGAAAACCTGATTTTGTTGATTTCTCTGTAATTTCTGGAGATAAAATATGATTTGGGTTCAAGGAAAAGAAATCGAAAAACTTTGCGAAGGAAATTTGTCAGCAACTAAACTGTCCCAAATATACTTGTTACACTTGCTTCACCAATTGGAATGAGTAATCTCATACCTTCCATTTCTCTTTTGTGGTTCACCTGGAAGTTTTGCTTGAACACGAGTTTTTGTATCAACCAATATTGGAAGTCTTTCGAACTCAGACACAAGCAGCCGAATTTCATCTATTATTCCCACCATCCATACACCTTCTATGAAGCCTACTTTGAAGGCACAAAGTTAAAATCCATCGTATCATCAGAATAAATGACTCACAACCGGATGCAAAGAGCAGAGTACAGATATCACTTTTCATTTTTTTTATACAAATGCAGAGTGCAGAATATGTCTACATTTTCCTGAAATAATTAATTAAATACATTTTGTTTATCGTGTGTCATGTTTCGTACACTTATGTAATTTTATTTATAAATTACAATACAATTTTAGCATTTTAACTCCCTAAATTAACTATAAGTTCTTTGGTAGCTATAATAAATAGTTTTTAATTATAATATGGAAAAGTAATTTACTATACTCTTTCTTGTGGAATTGAAGTCTTGATTGAAGCAATCCAATTAATTTCCTTTTCTTGACCAAACATAACAAAAACCAAAAATTAGAGGGACAAAAAAAAAAAAAAGCAAAACAAGAGATGCTTTTTTCGGAAAGCTCAAAGTTTTTTTATTTTAAAAAAAAATCTTTTAAAATATTTTAAAATTAATGCATTCCGAAGCAAATTTATTTGATTTAAAAAAAAATTATACTATAAAAAAACAAGATTTAACAAGATTTGTTTTTTCCAAATCTATCCAAAAGTAAAATATCTAAATTATTACAAACAATTTTAAATTAATTAAATCAATTAATTACCTCTCTGTGGTACTAACACATTGATTCGCATGAATAATTGCGCATGACAACAAATTTGTCAGTCACTGGGAAACTGGTTTCGACCCAAAAATTCGTTGGAAAATAAACATGCGACTCTTTATTTATTACTGATATTAATATTGAGGAAATAATTTTTAAATTACCCTTTTTTTATTTTCAAATTTTTAAAATAACCCACTTTTCTAAAATATTTCCAAAATACCCTAAACCGAACTCTAAAACCTCGGTTTTACTGTTCATGTGGGCCGGCGTGATTTCTTAAAAACCCACCTTTTATTCTTTATTTCATTAAAACCCATTCCAAAGTATTTTTGATCAATTTAGTCCATTTTTCCTATAAAGTTTCTTCAAAACATATGTTTGAAATAAAAAACTTCATAACCATCCTTATTTACATTAAATAAACTCAAATTATAAAATTTTAATTATTTATTACTTTTCTAAAATTTGTTACATTAAATTAAGTAAAACCCCCGCTTGTTATTGGTATCAGAGCCATAAAGATCAAGAAAAACTTATAAAATGGAATATTTAGACTTGATAAAATTATCAATCATCACTCTTCTAATAATTAAAGAATTATTTATTTATTTACAAGAAATAAATGATAAAGAATTTAGTGATAACATAAATATAGAAAGTTTATCTTGCGATTTCTCATGTGATGAAACTGATTGGCAGTTATCTTCACCATGAAGAATAGACTGTTTCGACAAACTAAAAGGTATCCAAAGGTTGAGAAGTACTACAAAATTTTGATGTCTCTAAAGAAAGAAGCTAAAGCACATAAAGATGCTGAAATAAGAGCATTGTACTATAGAAAGTTAGAAGAATATAAAAATCGTAGAGCTGTAATGATTCTACTTAGTAATGCCTAATTATACATTACATAGGCTTCAAGTAGAATTGTATCTATATCAAAAGGAGTTGGATTATATATATAAGAAGCCAACTTATCATAGAGGAGATGCTTTTAGAATTAATTTCTTGAAAAGCAAAATAACACAAATAAATGAAGGACTTGATGTTTTAAGTCGATTATGAAAACAAATAAACATCTTAAAAGATGGATCCATAATATAAATTTAATTCTAAATTTAAATATAATTCTTGAAGAATATAATCGAGAATATGAACACATTAAAACAAAAGAGAATAAAGCAAAAATACAAAGTTGCAAACAAAAGATAAAAGCTACACAACAAAATGCTCAAATATCTTGGAATAGATATAAAAAATATAAATGGATAAAATAAATAAAAATATTGAAGAATTAAATACAGGAATGAATAAAATACTTGAGGCACTATATATTTTAAATCAAGAACTTAAAGAATTAAAAACAGAGGTTCAAATCTTAAAGATTTGTAATTCAAATGTTGAAGATTTAATAAAAAATACTTGTCTTAAGAAAAATAAATTTGACAAGAAAATAAAAGAAAGAGAAATTATAATAAAACAAAAAGAAGGTTTCATAAAAAGAAGTATAAAAAATATACTAATTTTCAAAAGAAAAATATAAAACCAAAAAGAAGATATTTTAAAAGAAAACCTACTTATAAAAGAAATAAAAATCTTTCACAATGTCAATGTTGGAATTGTGGAGAAATTGGACATAAATCACCTGAATGTAAAAAACCTAAAAAGATTCGAAGTATAGAAGCTGAATTTATAGAACTTCAAGATGAATTATCTGAAGTTTCAGATATAGAAAATTATTTAGATAAAGAAATATATATAGAAGAAGAACCATACTTTAGTCATTCTGAAAATGAATAAAGATATAATTGAAACTGAAGATTCAGATAAAGAAGTAGAAATATATGAAGGATCTGAAGGTTATGCTCAACGAATAACCTTTGATCAAGAAACTTTAGTAAAAATAAAAGGATTAAAACTTGATGCTACTAACCCTACTAAAAGTATTTTTAAATCTTTTGGTGATTTAATAAAAAGAGAAAAAATAAATATATATGATTACCATGCAGTTGAAAAATCTATAAATGTTGAACATACTAAAGGGCAAATTAGATTAAATTTGCTTACTAAATCCGCAATAAATCAAGCTTTAAATAAAATCAAAAATAAAGAAGTAAGAAAGAAAATAAAATATGTCTATCTTGGTAGGATTCAAATCCTTGTTAAAGCTTTATTTAGGGATGGCATAGATAGTCCTATGGTTATATCACTTCATGACCAAAGGTTTATAGATGCTAAAAATAGTCATTTAGGAACAGTTGAAGGAAATTTAATATATTCACAATTTCGCTTTGATTGTTATCCAAAATATAGTGTTGATATAAATGATCAAAATATAAATGATACTTTAAGTTTACACTTTCAACTTTTGAAAGATTTAAAACTTAGAGATAAAAGTCAAGCTTTTACCTTTTACTATAGAGCAATTTATGCTTTTACTAATAGTAATTATGGTAAAATATATCAAGAAAAACCATATATTGAAATAGATAATGAATGCAGGGAAATAACAACAATAAAGCTACCTATGATAGAAGAAATTAAAGAAATAAAAGATTATGAAATTAAAATAAATAGAAAACCCATTTTAGAATATGGATCTAGTAGTGGTACAATACCACAAATAGATTTTGGGAAAAATACTATATCTAGAAAAAGTGTTAGTAAGTTGCCGCTTACTAATGTTGAATTTACTAGACAAGATATAACCAATACAATGATTATAAATGCTAAATATTTTAATGGTCAAGAATATATTGAAGGACCAAATATATTAATTGATACAGGAGCCAGTGGCAATCACCTTGCGAAACATAAAAATAAAGGTTTAATTGCAAAGGTTGCTTCTACTATATTTCAATATAAAAACTTTGAAGGACAATTAATAACTTGTGATCAAGAGGTACAAGTTTCAATAATTTTTGAAGAATTAAGAATAATTGTACCTTGTTACATAGATAGTGATATGGCAGGAGACTATTACGATATAATCCTAGGTAATAGTTTCTTAAATCAATGTGATTACTATAAAATAGAGAAACATGGTGTTACATTACAAATAGGAAATATAAAGATCTTTTGTAAAAAACATGAAGGGAATTAATTTTCCTTTGAGTGTCTTTGTACAACTAACAGTACAAGATACTAATATAACAACATGCGCCTTAATAGATAATGGTTCAGAAATAACTTTGTTTAAATCCTTTCTCTATACTAAATGGCAAGAGAATGGGAACATAAAGATAAAGGGTGTTACGGGTCAAGCCGAACACATTAATAAAAAGGCAGATAAAGTAAATGTTATATTAGGAAGTAAAATTATTACTATAAATACTATATATGATTATAACTCCCTTGAAGCTGACATATTGTTAGGAAATGATTTCCTACAACAATTTCAGTTTTATTCACAGAATCTTTACTCTGTTATTCTAAAAACTAAATGTAATCATTATTTAAAATTACCCCGAATCAATGAGCCGTTCAGAGTTCAGCCAGCGAAGCTTGGTGGACCGTATGATAAAATTTCGATAAAAATACATAATATAATAATAAAACGGATAACTCTTGAAGATGTAATAAAACAATTAAAAGAAAATTATAATGATCATCCTCTGGCTTTTTATAAAGAGTCAGATTTAAAGGCAAAAATAGAACTAACTGAAAACATAGTTATAAAAGAAAGACCTATGTTATATACAGAAAAAGATAGAAAAGAATTTGATAAACAAATAAATGAATTATTATATAAAAATCCACCTTTGATTAGAAGAAGTAATAGTCCTTTTAGTAGCCCAACTTTCATGGTTGAAAATGAAGCTGAGAAAAAATGAGGAAAACCTAGAATGGTAATAAATTATAAAAGACTAAATCACTTTACTAGGTCAGATAGTTATTATCTTCCCAATAAAGAAGTTTTACTAAACCTAGTTAAAAGAAAGAAATATTATTCTAAATTTGATTGTACTTCGGGTTTTTGGCAAATAAAAATAGAGCCTGAAAGTATACAATACACAGCATTTAGTTCCCCTCAAGGACAGTTCGAATGGTTAGTTATGCCATTTGGATTAAAAAATGCTCCTTCTATATATCAAAGAAGAATGGATAAAATCTTTAATAAATATAAAGAATTTCTTGTTGTCTACGTTGATGATGTTTTAATTGCTTCTAATACTTTAGAAGAACATAAAACTCATCTACTATAATTTGCTAAAACTTGTAAAGAAAATGGTATAGTCTTATCTGAAAGAAAGGCTATAATTTGTAAAGAAGAAATAGAATTTTTAGGGTTAAAATTAAATAAAGAAGGAATTAAACTTCAACCTCATATATCTAAGAAAATTTGTGAATTTCCAGATAAATTGGAAAATAGAAATCAAATTGAAAAATTTCTCGGTTGTTTAAATTATGCTGAGGGATTCATAATAAATCTTGCTAAAAAGAAGCATGAGATTCAAAAATTGCTTCGAAAAAATAATACTAAAGGTTGGAATAATCAACATACAGAGATTGTTAAAACTTTAAAGGAAGAATGTAAAACTTTGCCAGAATTAAAACTTCCTAATGAAAATGATAAATTGATTATACAAACGGATGCGTCAGATCTATATTGGGCTGCATTACTTAAAACCGATCTCAATGAGATATGCAGGTATACAAGTGGTACTTTCGGTCAAGCTGAAGTCAACTATACAACTCATGAGAAAGAACTTCTAGCCATCATAAAAGGAATTCAGAAATTCTCTCTCTTTTTATATCAAAAGCCTTTTAAAGTTCAAACCGACAATACCCAAATACAATCCTTAGTTTTCAATAAATTACCAAATACACCCCAATACAGAAGGCTACATAGATGGCAAGTTTTCTTGTCCTTTTACAGTTTCAAAATAGAGTATATAAAAGGTTCCGAAAATTTCCTAGCCGATTTCATTTCTAGAAATACAGAATTTGGAAACGAATGAGTTCTCCAACTCTAAAATGGATAAGATGGGTGTGCATTTCCCTATAAATGCAAATAGAGTGATTGTATGCACTATACATACAGCTAGTCCACTATCTAACGGTTGGTGGTAAAGACTTATCAAATCCGTTGATGGGTGACAATTTCCCAAAAATTGTATTGATGATACAGATCATCTTATAAAATTCTTATTTTTCTGCAGGAATAAAATAATAAAGAACAATGGATCTTGAAGAGCTAAAGAATGAGATAGACGATATTGTCTTGGTCTGTCAAGACATTGTTGACAGTAATAAAGCTCTGAAAGATTTGATAGAATTAAATTTTAAAACAGTTACAGATATCTCTCAAGAAGGACTTAGGAGAGCCCTTTTCCTTCAAGAAAGTCTAGATTTGTTCCTTGAATCTAGAAATAAAGAAAAAGAAAAAATGAGTGAAGTTGAAAATGAGAGTGATAAAAGGGAAAGCAATAAAGGTAAAGAAAAAGCCGAGTCTTCTGGAAGTCAAAGTACTAAACCAGTATCGGATAAAGACTTTTTAGACTCTATGAAAAATAAAGAAAAAAGTTCTAAATCTCAAAGTGATGCTGAAGTCATCGAAATAAAAATTAATAAACCTGAAAGCTTCAACAACAGGGGATCCAATGAAGAATTTGTTCCTACAAATAAATGGGAACGAGAATATAAAGAAGTTGCTGAAGAAGCCTATAGATGAAAAAATTCCAGGACGCTTTTCTACTCTAAAGGATATAGTGTTCATCCAAGAATCACCGCCATATTTGGAGCTGATCCTCATAAAGTCTTTCAGCTTGCAAACTATGGATTTCTAGATCTACTATATGTGGGAAAAGATCTAAAGGAAATTTCAGAATTTGATGACCGCTTTAAATCCCAGGTCAGTCAAGTTGCTAGAAATAGAGAAGTCGTTCTCAAGTTCTATTCTATAGCTCCAGAACCTGAGATGCGCATTTGGCATGAAGTCCAACACATGATTACCATAGATATTATAACTACAAACTTAAAAATTGAAACTGGTATAAAGAATTTTCGATCTTTCAAGTTCACCAGTTCATGGATCACAGAGAGAAGAGCCATGGGCATTAAAGCCATTCAATCCATTGCTGAGTCTCTATGGGAGCGACAATATGAAACTCTCATGCAGGCCAATAATTGGATATTACTAAAGAAAGGAGGACAGATAAAATCTCCATTGCTAAGGGAGTTCCTCACTAAATTTTTCAGACATGAATTTTATTGCACAGAGACTACAAGAAAGAAAGCTTGCAGAATGATTGGCTGTTGTAAATCATGATGTAAGCGCTTACGTCAGTGCAAGGAGTGACGGATGCCATGACGTCATCATCCACTAAAAACATTATGGCAGACAGCTGTGGACGCAGCTTTTGACTTCTGAGGCTAAAGATGATAAAGATCCAGCTGATAAAGAAAGAGACAGCGGACGCCAAATAAACTTTTGAAGTCCGAATAGTTAGATTCTAGATCTATAAATTATACCTAGATTTTATTTGTAAAGCATTCGAAAACTCACTTCAAAAATTCAGATTGATTCTCACTCTGAAAAGTATCCATAGAATAGGAAACCAGCATTTCTAGATATTTGTAACCATCTTCTAAATCATGTTTGTATAAATCCTTTTTTGGAGAAAATAAAACCAGATTATTTTCATAAATATTCAAGTCTAGAAATTTTTCTATAGAAATCTTTTAAGCTTATATTTCTCCTATCTTTTCCAAAATTCTCCAACCCTACGAAGGCCGTAGTGATTACACCGTTTGAGACAGTAGCCGTTTGGAACCGTAAGTCCCGTGAAGCCAGGAGGGCGTTTGGGCGAAAACCAGTCAGGCTTGTCAAGGTGATTGAAGACGAGTCCGGAAGAAGGATTAAAGAATTAGGACGTCAAGGAGGTAATATTCTTTTAAAAAGATTTAAATAGAAATATTTTTCTACTTGATGCTATGAAAGTATGTGGTTTTAGAGTACTTCATCAATTATTTCTGAGATTTGTGCAAATGTATGATTATTATTTGGTATAAAATAATGGGAAAAGATTTTGATATCATAAAAAACCAGTTTAAAAGAAAAAACAATAATAAAAAGAAAATAGCAATTTTAAAACCACTAGAAGATCTACCCGAAGATTTAAGAATTCTTATTGCGACGTATAATAATAAAGAAGATTATGTTTTTGATCTAATCAATAAAACTATAAATCATGAAATTCTTAAAACTTATGTTAAACAATTAGAACAAATAGACAGAGAATTAAAAGAACTTTGGGAAGCAGATAGAACATTAGAAAATTATATTCTTATGCAGTGTAAAAATCTAGAAAGAGTAAAACTAATAAAATTTATATATGACGAAAATTGGGACATACCGTACTTTTTCTAAATATTAGAGGTATAAAAACATAAAGAATCAAAAGTTTGGATCATAAAGCAAATAAAGAAGTTTTAAATAGTGAAATTACTATTCAAATAGTAAAATTACTATTTAAAAGGGGTAAAATGAAAAACCTTTTTCAAAAGAGGACATTTTGAAAATAAACATGGGCAAAATAAAAATTAAATCTATTATTGAGGTTAAACGTACATCCAATATTGTTCATTATTCAATTATTTTTTTGGGCTGAAACAGATAAAACGATTTCAGTTCCATTGCCCATCCTATAAAACAACGCGAAGAGTGTCGCTATTATCACGATTTTAGGACAAAACTCTCTGCACTAGACAGCATCTGCCGTTGGTGTAACAGTGATACCTTCTCACTGGAGCGCTGGTTGTGTTCAAGAAACGAGAGAGAGAGAGAGAGAGAGAAATGGGAGAGAGATTAAGGTGAGCGAAACCCTAGCTTTGGAGTAGGAGGTTGGTGGATTGGGAACTTCAATAATGGCGGCGCTGGGTTCCGATGCTGCAAATGCAGGTAAAATTTTTCCCTCCCGAACTGTTCTTTTGTTGGGATTTCTTGGGTCTTTTTTGGGGTCCTTGTCGCATCATCCGGAGAAGTTTTTGCTTGAAAGAGAAAGGATCAAAAACTGTGCTTTAATTCTCAAGATTCTTCTGATTATTATTTATTTTTTTTGTTTTGCTTTCATTGTGCTATTCCGTGTTCATGGGTCTTGTGCTTCTCGTTGATCAATTGATGTTCAAGAACCCATGTCCGAAAATGAACAAAAACTTCAAGAACAGGCATTGATTAGTATAGCTAACCTCAAAATTCATGAAAATTGGATGAACCAGGAGGTGAAGCAGTATAGCGCGGAAGAAAACAATCAGTAACTTGTCAACCTGCCATGGCTGATTTATCCACGTGAGCGATGAGCCCATTTGCAAAACGGGCTGGACTCAATTGGCCCATTTCATTGGCAGTGATTAATACATCACAAGTTTTCATCACAGATGCAGACAATAAGTGTCCTTATTGCTAGGCGGCCTGCAATTTTGCATATCTATAAAAAAAAGAATAATAATAATAATAATTGTTTGTTGGAAAATTAATAGTTGTTGTTCAAATGTCATGGGAGATCCACCAAGCTAGTGGCTTTGACAACTCACAATCTCTGAGAACTGATGCTTTAAGGGAAGCGTAGCTGATTTAGAGGGAGCAGTTCATTCGTTACATACCGTGAAGCTCCCAGATATTTACAAGAAAGAGAGAAAAAAAAAAAAAGAAAGAAAGAAAAAGAAAATCCCAAATCTATTGGAACTATATTTTGGATGGATACATGGTATAATTTTTTTTCTGAAAATGGTGTGGCACGATTGAAAGATTTATCTTAAAGTAAAGACTGTATGTGTGTATATCCCATGTAAGGTTAAATTGTTGTGACCCCATTCAACTCATCTTTCTCTTGCAAAGCCCCTATAGGATGTTGTGTATTTTTTTCCCATGCTAGTGTGTTGTAACGGTTCCAAAGATATGGACAATTGGATGCACATTGACTTGTGCGGGAAAATTTACACAATTTTGGTTAAAACTCTTTTCCCCTTCTTGCTTTGGGTCACACACCACCAATTATTGGTTATTCATCAAGTTTTAGGAAAATGACAGGCATGCTGTAATGGCTCATGGCCTATCACTATACAGAGTTAGTGCTACTTATTACATTAGGTTTTCATATTTACGGATCTTAAATCAAAATTTAACTGTTAACTGTCGTGAGATTTTGATCAAGACACTCTGCTTGCTAATCTAATGCTTGTGCTTGATTAATGTTCCAACCTTTTAACTTCTTCCCCAAGCTGGAAAAAAGAATAGTACATAGGTAGACCTTGTCAGAAAGGATAACGCAGATGCATGAGTAATGACTAATACTGCATCTAGCCAGGTGAGCAACTCTTCATATCATCAACTGCAACGGTATAGTGGTTCATTTCAGAAACACACTAACACGATAAAAGCGAATTGCTTGGTTCGCTATATATAATGCTACTGTAGAACTGGAATGATATGATAGTAATTGATTTTTCAGCAGTATAATGTTAGGCAATAATGCTCGTCATGTATAAATTTATTGCATCTTTTTGTGTTAAAACTGGTTTCGGTTGCACAAGTGCATAGTTTCTTCGGGAGGTAGGAAAATCAATTGCAGGTACCTCTTCCACAGCCTTATCCTTCTGGGCTTCGGTTGCTTTCAGTGCCCGGATTTCACTTTGAGCCTTCCCCAATTCCCCCTCCTTCTCTGAAATTACATAAAATTTAGTTTGTCGTGTCCCTTTCATATGCGTGATGATCCACTCCAAAGTTTATCAAACTGTGTTATGATCTATGGATAATTGCATCACAGTTATTATATATATATATATATATATATAATAACTGTTTTTCTTGAACGGAACTAGATGATTGATAGCTTATTTAAAATTTTCAGCAGTATAATGTTAGGCAATAATGCTCGTAATGTATAAATTTATTGCATCTTTTGTGTTAAAACTGATTTCCGTTGCGCAAGTGCATAGTTTCTTCGGGAGATAGGCAAATCAATTGATATATTTGCAAGAGAGAGAGAGAGAGAGAGAGAGAGAGAGAGCTCTATATTTCTATACATTTCTACATATTTGATACATTCTTAGTTTTGATTGAGTTGATTCCGCTTCCTGTCAATTTACACGTGTACCTGGTGATGGCACAATGGTTTAGGAACCAACTCAATTCATATCATTTTGGATTGGGTCTGTTTTATTTTAAATTGAGTTAGGTTGGGTCCCATTTAGTTGATGTTAATGATGAATGGTAGTTGGATTGATTACGGGTTATAAATGAGTTATCCTATAAACAAAAAAAATATATTTAATTTCAATTTTTTTTAGAATTTTAAAACCATTTAAAGAATATAAGAACTAATAATTTAGATTTTTTTTTTTGCCTTGATTAAAAATACAAGAATCATGCATTGAATCGCTTAAAAACCATATCAAACTCATTTACAACAGCCCCCCTACTCATTTCCAGCCCATCTTTAACTAATTTTTTGAAATTCATTTTCAACCCAACTCACTATGACCAAATCTAATTCCAACCCAATCCATTCAATTGCCACATCTATGTGTACCCTCTCAAGAGTAGGGATGGCAATGGGTCGGGTTTGGCCAAATTCAGGACCCACCTTATTGCATCCGTCCGGTGTTGGTAGACCCAGATTAAATTTTTAAAACAATTAAAAAATATTTTTTAAAAGAAAATTAGTATTATTATAACTTTATAAACATGAAAAAAATAATAGTACTACCAAAGTACTAATTATTTATAAATTTTTATGAACATATTTTAAGTTTTATTATATATTTATTTGCACATAGTTCGAAACTATAACTTAATTAGTTAATTATTAATATTATATAATTATTTTCATATACACGAGTATTATATTTATTTTTTAAATAATTATTTATATAATATATACTTTTATGTATAAAATATAGATATACATTATACAAATTTACATAAAATAATAAATAAAAAATATATATAAATTATTAAAGGGATAGATTCAAATTTTAAAATCAAGATTTGGGACTTGTTCTGAACCCAATTAAGAGTCTTAAAACCAATGGGGCGGGTCCGATCCGGATTTGGGACCCGGACTCATTACCATCCTTACAGTCAAGAGTCATGCCTCTCATCCTTCTCCAAACACCCCAAAACGTTATACTCACTTAAAAAATAAAATAAACTGTGAAAGGCCAAAAGAATAAGGGGAAGAAAAAACTAAAAAGCAAAAAGCAATGAATGATTATGAAGCTTTACAGGACAAAATTATGACATATATATTCCGGCAGCTGTCTTTAGCGACTTTCCAGTAATCTGAATGCAAGGTCAGCGTAAATTGGACAATCATTAATAAAAATTAGTTCGGAGCTAAGTAACTAAGTGCAATACATGGCCCATGCTCATCAAACTTACACCGTCAAATTAAATTCCTACCCAAATTGACACTCGGTCAAATAAAAGAGAAAAAAGATAAGAAGAGAAAGTAGACATCGGTGAGTAATCCGATCTTTTGTAATATTTTCGTGTAATATTTTGTATTGTATAAAAGTACACATATTGAATTATACGAAAATGTTATAGAAGATTTGAATTGGCTTGTGATGGGCTAAGTTTGCGAATTAATTGAAGATCTTTTTTTTTTTTTTTTTCGGGTTTAAGAGGCTAAGTTTGCGAATGAATTGAAGATTGAAACTGTAGATAATTTATAAGACCGCGGAGTGACAATTTATAAGACCCAACCCAACTCTTGTACAGAGTGACAATTTTGATAATTAAAAGCTAACATTTTGCCTTGTTTCTCAATGCCAGTAGAGTCATTAATTATTAATTAGCAAAATAGGAAGGCGAGTAGTGCGCCTAGTGGCTATCAAAGCCAACACATGCAAAAATACTAAAAGAGAGTAAAGACACCAACCTAACCCGATCTAACTCTTGTACAGAGTGACAATTTTGATAATTAAAAGCTAACATTTGCTTTGTTTCTCAATGCCAGTAGAGTAATTAATTATTAATTTGCAAAATAGGAAGGTGAGTGGTGGACCTAGTGGCTATCAAAGCCAGCACGCGCAAAAATATTAAAAGAGAGTAAAGAGTCACCAACCCAACCCAACGCCCTGCAGAGAGTGACAATTTTGATGATTTCATGGGAAATTTCAGCGTCTACGTCAGACGTGACACGTGCCCTCATATTATTTTCCCACTCTCTTCTTCCCAGTACTTTCTTCATGTCCTATTTTCTAACCCCCCCTCTCTCTCTATAACTTTGTTATAAATGGTTGCATATCTAGGTCTATAACTCAATAATTCTAGAAGCCATGGGTGGTGAGAAGGTATGCAATTCTTTATTGATCAGTTTAGTTTGTTAAGACAAATTGGCTAGTAATTTCAAGTGTTTTCGATCATGAACTGGGTATGGTTCTTGATCATTTCTATACTGTTTGATCATCGTTTCAGATTGAGTTTATTTTTAAAGAATTGATTATGAATTTGCCCTTCAATTGCTCTGTGTGTGTGTTGAATGAAACAGGTGACTGTTATGATACTAAATGTTGATCTCCAGTGCCTCTGCTGCTACAAGAAAGTGAAGAAAATTCTCTGCAAATTTCCCCGTGAGCCCCTCATCCTTAACCTGAGTTAACAATCATTGATCCACATTACATATTTGGATACTGACAATTGTGTAGCATCAATTCCATATATATCCCTGATTAATTTCGTATTCATATTTTTATCGAATTAATTTTCTTATGGTGGCAATAATTGATGAATTTTTTTGTAATACCCCACCAGATGATGATGCATCGTCACCAAACCAAAAATAGCAATGCATGATCTCACCACACATTTTTTCTGTTACTTCTATTGTTTGGTAAGAGCTGATTACAAATAAAAAATAAAGTCGAGGCAGAATTTAATTTTCTGTCTCTAAGATAATTTTGCTTCATATAGTGCTTACGGTTTAAACGGTAATTGTCTTTTAAAATACAACGATTTTTCTCGAAATAAGAGCACTTCAAATCTCAAGAAGGACAAATAAAAAGCATCGAAAACTCTTGAAACAAGAAATAGAATAGCTTTGGACAATATGTGTACTAGAATGCAAGAAATTATAAAATGTTGTTGGATGTGAGTGAATGATTCTAGCTAGAGCGGGTGTATTTATAATAAGTGAAAGGTTGTGGCCATTCAATGAATAAGTGCTAGTTGCACCCCTTAGATCAAACCAAAAACTGCTTCGGCTGGACCACACCTGAACCCCGAACTACACCGACCCGAGCCTCACCCGGTCCGATCCGAACCCTTGATCCAAATTGGTTTGATTTGAATTTGGATTTGGTTCGACCCAAAATTCAATTTTGACTCAGCACAAAAAGAATATGTTTTAATTAGTCCAAGTCCAGGCCAAGCCTGCTCGCCACGTCGAGCCAAGCCGCAGGACGATGGCGGCATGCGGGGGCTTTAGCTCGGAACCCATTTGAACCTAAGTCCTTACCTGTTTACACATTTGGATATGGACCCCAACCCCTTGTGAGTTTTTGGGTTATATTAGTAGTCAATTTCCCTTCACTTTTTCAACGTGGATAGTATTCTCAAATTCTTTCCCAATCTTAGCTTCAACTATTTTAAGTGGCCAACTGCAACATTAATTTATCATTCACCCAAAATTATATTCATTGAGTGAATACACTATTCATATCTACTTTCGGAGTAAAATTCACTAATGTTAAATTCAAATTGTAACCCACTTAAATAATTTCTCAAAATTGATCAAATACCAACTTGTTAGGAATATAATTTTCTAACAACTTCACTTTGTTATTTTATTCAACCCTTTTTATGTTTTTTGGAAAAAAAAAATGGCTGAGTTAGTTATATTTCTTTTGTGATGTAAAAATGTTTGGGACAAGAGAAATTAGAGACTCGGTATACGATGAGAAGGGAAACAAGGTCACAATCACCGTGGTGTGCTGCGATCCTAAGAAAATTCAAGACAAATTGTGCTGCAAAGGTGCCAAGGTTATCAAAAGTATTGAAATCGTTGAGCAAACCAAGCCCAAACCGCCACGGCCGGACCCGGTCCCGAAACCTGACCCGGTCCCGAAA
>CM047870.1:6756915-6938194 GCA_026212405.1 Petrea volubilis
GGTAAAGACGGTGGGGGGGCCGTAACGAGTCGAGGATCGCCCAAGTCTGGCCCCTACGCCCTCCATTAATGAAAGAAATAACGCGTGCGACGGCGACGGCGATTCACGGCGGCGATTTTACTGATTGGTTCTAGAAGGGGGAAAGCTATGCGATTATACGTTGCGAATGAATTGAATGTTCATTGTATTGACGTATGGTTTGTTACCATACAACACCAAAGGCGTGTGTTGTGCTGATAAATCAAAACGTTCCCTATATATAAATATTATTGTGTTGTTTACTTATTTTTATAATATAAATATAAGGTGCTACACGGTTTTTACAGCGGCGTTTTGGCTACAACTGTAAAGCAATTTTGTATGGACAAGTCAACACACTATGAGAAATAGCACTTTATTACCAAATAATAGGAACTTTTTTTTTTTTGGATAAATAACCAAATAATAGGAACTTCTTTCGTAAGTCAGGATGGATTTGAATCTCATATATGCACCAAATATTTTACATTACACTATTTATTTAATTCACTTAAAAAATAAATATATAAAATATAATATAACTATTTGATTTATATGTAGAGTCCAGGAAAAAAATACTTCAATTTACACTTTATTATTATTATTATTATTATTATTATTATTATTCATTAGATTGTGCTATGTAAAGATTATGAAATTTGCTTTTTATTCTCTAAATTCATTTTATAGCAAGAAAAATTATTAAATTATCATACCGCTGCCACTAGAGATACTTTCCTACAACATTATTAGATGCGTCTCTCCATATTGTGCAGAAGTCATAAAATAATTGTAACTTTTAACAACTCATTTGTCAATCAAATTTACTTTTAATGTCACAAAATAAATGCTGCGATCACATTCCAATGACTAATTTAGCCGAAAAATCAATTCATATAACAAAGTACAAATCTTGTATATTATATATGACAAAGTGTATATATATACATAAAAAGAAAATAATAATATTAATAATCAATGTAAGAAGGCCATAATTCAGAGGGCCAAGTAATTTTTTTTCACCCAATTACATATCTAACAAGTTTCTCTCAAATCCCAAATGCTCGACAAAGCTTAAATCTATTTTAAACTCTTGAGGGTGTGCGGGATTGTTTAAAAAAAAGTACTTTGGTGTTTTTGGCTACAACAAAAATTATTTTGAGTATTTGATTAGATAATTTTTGCTTAAATTAAAAAGTAGAAGTATGGGGTAGGGGCAGTTTGGATTTTTTACTACAAAATCGTACTACATATCCTCCTATACTCATTAGTGTATGCCAAATATATTGGTGAGCGATTGAAATAAGAAAAGAAAATTTTCAAAAACTTTTCCATATCATAAGTTTTTCTTTTTCCTTATTTCAATCACTCACTAATATATATAGCATGCATTGATGAGTGTAGGAAAAGATATTACATTATTTTATAGCAAAGGATTGGACTTAAGAGGGGGAAAGTAGCTTCTATCAGTTTAAAAGTGATTTTTGATAGTTTTGTAAATAAATTGAACTTCTTCAAACTATCAACCACCAACTTTTAACTATTTTTTACTTTTATTTTCAAACACGTTTCATTTGTACTATCAATTTTTGATTGATTTTTTCTTTTATTTTCAAATATTATCCACTTTTACTATTTAGTTGTTAACTTTTTCAACAACTTTAACTTTTTTCAAAAGCAATAATAATGCCAAACACGCTCGTTGTACTTTTGTACTATTTTAGCTTTTTTTAAACATTTCAAACGCAAAAGTTGAGAAATAAAAAAACTCCCTTGGAGCTCTTTGGCAATCAAAAGCTCAAAAGTAATAAGCAGAAGCTCCTCTAAACGCTCTCTCTAAATGCCGAAGCTTATCCTAAATATATAAAAAAAAAAAAAAGTGTATAAAACGATGGGAACATGCGCTTTGGCCCTTGAGGCAACAGTAATTAGTAAAATAACGTAGTATATAGTATTATGCACCATAAATTCGAGTGGGCTAAATAACTTATTTTCATGCTTGACTTTTTCTTTTTGTTTAAGTATTTTATTTGACTCAAATATCCACTTTGAGCTAACTATTATTATTATTATTATTATTATTATTATTATTATTATAGTTTAATACTTATATATAAAAATATGATAATATGATTATTTGAGAAGTACAAGATAAAGTTCCCAAAATCAAAATAACATATTAAAAACAACCGGTCATATGGGGGTTAATTAATGTTATACAAAATATAAACGAAATCGCTATATCTATATATAGATTAATTAATTCTAAATTTTGATAAAAGTATATACAAAATATTGCTTTTCTTTTTATTTTTGGTTACAAGAGAATTGAGGCCTACTAACAAGCAACTCAAGAAATACCCAATGGCATCAGTAGGTCTTGAAGCATCATCCCTTGAACTTCTGAAGTTCGGTCCTCCCAAATTTTTATCGTCTCCACTCTCCACATTGATACCCCATCCTTGCAAGCATATCGGCACACCTGTTGCCCTCTCTCTTGGTATGCATCACTTTTGTTTCTCATGGCATATGTAGGAATCGTTGGCAATCCTCAATGATATGCCCCTAATCTTAGTGGTCCACAAGTGTTTTTTTATCTATTTTTGAGTCTAGTTCCACACTTCAATCTCTTGGAATCTCCGTTCTCATGCAAGACAAGGTCTTCTGGGAGCCCAATTAGCAATTCAGCCATATTGACGGATACCTCCCCAAGTGGCAGGGAGAAGCCTGCAATCCATCTTCCCTTATCATCCCGGATAATTCCTCCTGCTATGCTAGTTTGTTTGCACACGCTTTGTCTGTATTCAATTTCACCCACCCTGTTGCGGGGCTGGTTGTCGGTTTTGTTGCCTTCCTTTTCCTGTTTGTGGGTAAGCCTCAATAAAGTCCATAGCTAGATAGCCATTTGATGTTCATGACAGTATCCTTGACACTTTCCTCTTTTCGCTGGAACAAGAAGAGGTTCTTGGATTTCCAAATCGCCCAGATTATGGCAAGAAATATAATCTATCAGTTGCACTCAGGAAGGATTAAGTTGTTCAAGTTTGCAAGTATATGGACCTGAAACCCTGGTGACGTATCAAGTGAGAGGAACTTGTGCCACTCCATAGGACTGACACGCAACTCCCAAACCTTTCTCGCTTTGGGACAGTGTAGGAGTAGGTGTTGGATATCTTCTCGCTCTTGTTGGCATCTTATGCAAACATCACTGTCCGCCATCTTCCTATCATGTGTCAATGCGTCGGTGATGAGACTCCCATGATTGCAAAGCCAAACAAAAAACTAAATATTTTTAGGACATTGTAGCTCCAAATCCATTGCCATTTATCTGTATGCACAGGGTGGTTTCCCTCTTCTCCGTCAACACTCTATACGCGGATCTGCACGTGAAAATGCTCGTCGACTCTACCGTCTAGACACTAATATCATCCACATCGTGGCTAAGTGGCAGTGGGCGGTTCAAGATTCTGCCTCTCATATCATGAGAAATACAAGTCCTAACACGTGAGAAGTCCCACTTCCCATTCTGATCAAGGAGTTGTCTAACTTTTAAACTCCTATCTTCCGTTTGGATCTCCCCTTAGCCTGAATACATTCATGTATTCTAATCTTACTCAACCACCTATCATTCCAAAAGTTAACCTTATCTCCATTCCCTATCCTCCATCGGATGGGGCTTTCAACCTCTTTGATACTAGAGATCACCCCTTTCCGTACTCTTGAGGCATTAGATTTTGTCTTATGCTCCAGAATGTCGTCCCCTTTTAGATATTTAGCCCTAAAGACATTTTCCCAAACCGTTGTCTCTCCTTTTAGCATGCTCCACCAGATTGCTAGGAGCACCATATTTGCTCTACGGGTCTCCCTCGAGCTAAGCACGCCATCTTTCTTGCCTCTCATAACCTTCTCTCGGCCCACCAAGCGGACTCAGTTTAGTGTTAGAGAAAATCCCTATTCACTTTGTCCAATTGTTTGCACACTTTAGCAGACATATAGCCAGTCATTTTGCATCGTATAGACTGGAATCACCGATGTGATTGATTGTATCAACGTGTTTCGTTCAGCTAAGTTCAGGTTCTTTGCCTTCCAATCTGACAGTTTTTGAGAAACTCTATCAATTAAGCTAGCATAGTTCTAGCCTCGCAGACGCACGGCCTCTAAACACCTTAATCCCAAGACACTTACCAAAGTCTTCTGTAATTCCGATCGAGCGGAAATTTCAGACTTTAGGTTTGTATCTGTCTTGGGCGAGAACAGCACCTTTGACTTCTCCAATTGATTATAAGTCCTGAGGTTGCGCAAAAACGTGAGAGAATGGAACGGATGCATGTTGCATTCACGGCAGAGGCCCTCGCAATCAGAAGGAAATTTATCATCCGTGAACATTAGGTGCAATAACCTTGGCTCATTCCTACAAACTTGAAACGGTGTCCTTGCCTTTTGATCCACAGCTTCTTGAATCATGTAAGAGAGTCTTTCCACACATAACACAAACAAATATGGAGAGAGGGAGTCCACTTGTCGCAATCCAAAAAGTGTTTGTATTGGTTGCAACGGTTCCCCATTCCATAATATGGCCAAATGGTTGCACGTAACGCACTTCATGATTAGGTTGATAATATTCCCGGGAAAACCAAAGAATTGCAATGTCTATCTCAAAAAGACCCAGCTAACTTTATCGTACGCCTTCTCTAAATCTAGTTCGATGACATGTTTCCTTTTCGACTTTTGGTGGAATTTAAGGTATGCATCACTTCTTTGAACACAAGAATATTATCTTATCTGCTCCTCCTTGGTACAAAGCTACTCTGTAGTGGGCCTACCAAGGATCCAATAAACGGTTTGATCCTTAAGACTAAAGTCTTGGTGATCATTTTGAACAAAACGTTACACAAGATAAAATATTGGGTTAATTATAATTTTGGTCCCATGGGTATGCATTTGTCCAATTTTGGTCTCATTTCTTTCAATGTTCTCAATTGTGGTCCCATATGTTTCAAATTTTTGTAATTTTAGGATTTTTCTGAAATTTCATCTAATCTTTAACTCTGAAAGCACATGCGCCTCACGTGGGATCAAAATTACGTTCCAATTTTAGTCCCATTTGTTTCAATTTTTTCAATTTTGGTCACTTATGTTTCAAAATTTTGCAATTTTGGGATTTTGCAAAAATTTGAAACGTATGGGATTTAACGGCCACGTGAGGCGCACTTGCTTTCGCCGTTAAAGATTAGACGAAATTTCTTAAATGTCCCAAAATTGCGAAAATTTAAAATATATGGGACCAAAATTGAGAATATTAAAATATATGGGACGAAAATTGAGAAATTTGAAACGAATGGGATCAAAATTAAATCAAGACATACTTAGTGGACCAAAATTACAATTAACCCTAAAATATTGCTTCTTATACATTAGGGATCAGTTATTTGACCATCACCAGTCCAACAGAATTTCCTGGACAATCATTATTTATTTATAAGCCGCTAACACATAAATTGCTCAACAACAAAAACTATATAATACCTCGCCATTGCATTCACATGAGCGGCTCAGGTGGTTTTCATTTTATCCGAGTATTTCCTTTTTTATTCATCTTTTTCTGTTTTTTTTTTTAAAAAAAAGTTTTAAAATATATTAGAAATGATGATAATGATAGTAATATTAATGATGATGGAATATGTGAATAATAATAAGAAAAAATGTATGGTACCATAATAGTAATAATAGTTGTAAACGGATCAAATAATATTGTAGTTTTATGTGATAATACGATAACACGTATATAGTTTGAAAAACAACAATACTAATACATTTTGATTCAGTAAATTATATAAGTTACATTAGTGTAAGTATCAAAATTATATATAGTATTAGCACAAGTGTCTAAACTATTTGTTATGGTAATTCATTTTTATAATATATACATGTCAAATATCAAATTTTTTTATTAATTTAAAATTTATAATAAGTTCTAGTAGAAGTGAGCTCGACTTTGAGCTTGAACTAGAATAGACCCGATTGCAAATGATTTGAACTTGAACTCAAAATTTTTGTAGTGAGCTTGAGCTTGAACACAAATTTATAAGCTCGATGAGCTTGAACTTGAGCTTGAATTCAAATTTTTTAGATGATTGTTCAAGCTCAAGCATAAAATTTTTAAAAACTCAACTCTTTTACAGCCCATGGGTGGATTCTAATTGAAACTCCTTTAATGTTTAATACAGAATTTCAATATTTCATTAAATATAAAAGTTCCACAGAAAGTTATTTACATCTTACTAGAGACATTTATACCCTATTATTTCTTAATCTGGTTAGTCCCCATTTAGTGAATTCTTTCTTTAGTGGCTTATCAAGCGAATGGCCGAATTAGCACATTTGATAACTCCAAGATTGGGTCTAAATCCACACACACACACACACACATATTATATCAAAAAGTTTGTATAGTCATTTTTTGATAAATGAGAGTTCAATACAGTCGGGGGATCACTAAGTTACAAGAGATATAATGGGTCAACGATTGAAGCTCCAAAACCATGCAACATTAACTTTGGACTGACCTTTAAGAAAACAAAAAGAAAATAAAAAGAAAACTAAAAGTTTAGACTGAACTTACATTTTATTTCATGGGATTTAACATATACACCAAATTAAATCATATACAACGACTATAACCCCATAATTCGGATCGCAAGAATCATTACAAAATTTTCATTATTTTAATACCACTCCAACAATATTGCTAAGCATCCCAAGTCTAACCACACAACTTCTTTCTCCAATTCCATCGTCTAGAACAAAAAATAAATAAATAAAAATGTTCCTATAAATCATAAAATCATATTTATAAATGTATTTACATCGTCTTGCATATTATTATGATCATGGCATCTATCGGGCAATCGCCATTTAATTGCATGAGCTCTTCATAACTGATTGATTCTCGATCAGTATTATAAAATAGGAGATGAAGCATCATTAATTAAGAATCCTATCTGCTCAATATCTCAAAAAGGCTGAAAAACTTAATGCTCCTTACTTCTATTTCAGAGCAGCAGCCAAATTACCAATTCTAACCCGGCCAGATGTGGCACCAAAATCCCCTCTGCAATACAATGACGAAACCCCAGGCGCCGCCGCCGTCACAAAGCCCACCAATCTCTCTCCGGCCAAATTCCGGCCAACGTACAGGCGGCTTCAGGGTGGGAATCTCATTAGTGGTCCGTTTATATGGGCCAAACCACTTAGCTTGCATGTAGGCGAGGCGGCGCCACGGCGGCACGTTCAAGTCCACGCTCTTCATGGACTTTCTAATGGCTTTCGACATTATTTTCACCACCTGCTTCAGCTCGTCGGGTTTGCCCACAAAAATTGTGGGGAAAATCTTGAGCAACGAGGCGTAGCGAGTCGTCGGACGGGCAATTGTGAACTCTCCGGCTAGGAATACTTCGACTGTGTAGCGTGTTCCGCCGGAGTTCACGTCGATGTACTCGTAATCCCCCGATGGGTTGCGGCCGTTTTTCTCCCATTTTGATTTGCAAAGCCCTATATATGTTATCGGAATGAAACAAATTAGATAAATACGAATCAGACGGGTGCTGGAAAGTGTAGTCATTGACATCAAGTCTATACACAATTAAACAAATTATTTTTTAAGCCTGATTTGGATTTATTATCCGGGATTGAAATCTTATTTGATTTTAATTTAATTATTAAATTAGTTAAATTCAAATGAGCTTTAATTAATCAAATCGAATTCGAGTAATTTGAAATTTATATATATATATATATTATTATATTTTAATTAATCGACTTGAGTTCAAATTGAATTTCAAATTTTATTGAATGAAAAAATATGTTCCAAGTTTGGTTTATTATGTTGAATAAACAGAGCTCAAACAAACTTTTCATAATTGATCTTGAGTTGAGTAGTTTAATTTATTTTTCAACTCTATATACAATCATATTTTATATGTATTTTTATTAAAATTTGATATTTCGCCAGAAAAATAATATATATATATATACACACACGTGTGTGTGCGCACGCGCATATCATTTTCTATTCCAATTTCGAATAAAAGTTTATGTTGAGATTAAAAAATGTGTATGCATAAAAGTATATTTTTAATATTTGGGTATGCACTAGAGAATCAGGGAAGAACCCGGAATGATGTAATTGATTGCTCCGGATTGAAAGAAACATCTAGAAATATTGAATGACACGTCACAATCAATTAATTTTCTAATATAGTAATTAACGTTGAATTTGGACTTTTGGGATTTCACAGAGCTGCAATAATATGACTCAAAGCCTCATCAGCAAATTAACTAATCTCCATTAACCAAGGACTTTTTTTACCAGTTATCATTTTCTGACATTAATTAATTAATTAATTCATAATATAAGCTACTTAAAAGTCAATAAAATGGCAAGAAATTAATTCAGAAAAGTAATATTAATTACTAACCGGCGTCAAAGCCTCTGTCACGCAACCGGGCCATTAGCCGCCGTTTGAAGTCGGCCGCCGCCGACGAGAACTCGTCGGCGGCAAGTTCCACCTCAGCACGAATGCTTCTTTTAACACTGTCATTATGATCACCGTCAAATAATTTCTTCAAAGAATCTTGAAATTCTGAGTTGCTCTGATCAGATTCCTGATTAATACTAATAATCTCACTCCCATCATGATCTATATCGTATAGATCAAACTCTTGATTATCACTTGTTCTTTGTTCTCCAATTTCTCTCTCTAGAAATGAGTTCACGAGGCCGGACAAATCTGCCGAGTGCTCGCTGCCGCTGCTCTCATCGCATGACCTATTAACCCTACCCACCTCATCGACCCATTTGAACTTCACCGGGATTCTCACCATTTTATGGCTCTCCAGATTAAATTTTCCTTTTATTTTTTTGATTCCTCCCTTTTTTGAAACTCTTTATTGCTTTTGAGAGAGAATGATGGAATGGAGGACGACCCTTGTGGCTGCGTCTTATGCTTTTATAGAGAGAGAGAGAGAGAGAGAGAGACAGAGACAGAGACAGAGAGAGGGTGGGCGAAAGAGAGCTGTTTAGAATTTGATGAATGATGTATAAATGTCGAGATTATGGCAAAATGGTGTTAACATACTGTGTATCTGTGTGGAAGAAATGGAGTCACTCAAGTGTATGGATGAAGACATTTTGTCGGTATATATATATATATATATGTATGTATGTATTTTTATGTGTATGTGATATATGGAGATACGTGAACAAAAAGTTTTAAAGCTCGCGTTTTTATTGCTTAATGGTGAGTCAAGACTCAGGAGTGAGTTTAAGGAACCGGGACGCGAAACCACACCAGATTCATTATGAAAAAACAACGTTATCACAATAATTCAGTATTTGGGAAAAATTGAAACCAAATGACTTGTATCGATTTTTACTTGTGCGAAAATGTATAAAATAAAACAGAATTTGAGTGACCTTGACTAAGCGTGACAATTCCAATTCAAAAGGGTATTGGTTGACTCAAATTTAATTACATGATCCATAAATTATACTTGTAATGTGATTTGGTCTGAACCAAATTTTTCATTTAAAATAAATACGTTTCTTGTATATATAATTGAATCACAAATACTTTTAACTCATTTTTATATGTATTAACTAATTTTTATACTTTTATGAACATGTATTGTTGATTCCCAGGCAATGTTAATGGCAACTTAAAAGTAATTTGATTAATTAATTCAACTTTCTAAATAATTACTGTTTGTTCTCTTTACATGGTAATAAAAATGGTCAAGACTCAAGTATAATTATTTGTAATATAGACATGTTCAAGTGCAAAAATGGTGACGGTGATCAAATTGTTTAATTAATAACCTATTTTGTGGTCTTAATTACCATTTCAGAGGGCATGTGGAAACTCGAGGCCGCAAATGTAATCACTTCAGTCCATTAATGTCCAGGTTCAATGAACCTAATTTTCATCCATATTCGTTGAATCTTTTTAGGTTATTTTTAGATCGATATGACATTATAACTTTGATTAGAGAAAAGAGTTCAAGGAAATAAATTTAAATGGCTACATACTAATTCAAAATTCAAGCTACACGTTTTAAGTACCACGGTAATGTAAAGTTATTTAACAAGTTTATCTATTAAATTTGTAATTATTAATTTGAAAACCTTATAATTTTTTAATCAACCGATCCAAACATAATCTTAATCCTTAAGAACTGTAGGGATGGAGCCAAGAATTTGATTGAGGAGGGGACGAAATTTTTCGAGATACTAGGTATTAAAATGTATAAATATAAAGTTTATAAATAATATTAAGATATAAAATAACAAAAGTTATCATATTTATGCGTATGTGGCTAATTAAAAGTGCTACAACCAAAATGATATAAAAAAAATGATATTGAAAAAAAAAACAAGGCATTATCTGTTTCAAAAGAAACAAATATAGTGGATAATGAATTGCTTTTAAAAAATACTTAACAAAGAAATTTTTAATAATAATAAATAAAATTGACATAAATCCACATATTGATATATAATCAAAACTTCAAAAAGTATTAAAATATTTCTCTCTCTCTCTCTCTCTCTCTCTATCTCTCTCTCTCTCTCTCTCTTTGTTCTCATAATCAAAAAATATATTCGAAGCTCAAAACATATATTTTTTTTTTCCTGCCATCACATTCCTCAAATCACTCCCAATTAAATATGAAAATGTCAAATTAGTAACATTCATTCAAGTTCAATAACCCAACAAATTAAAATTAAGTTTAATATTGAACAACTACCAAGATTCATACCAACAATTCTAAGATTCAAATCTCTATACAAAAATCAATTTCAAAAAAAAATAGTAAAAAGAAATATAAGTATGACTCTGTATATTATAAGTATGACTTTGGGGGCTATTTTGTTTGCTTTTAATTAATAAAAATTATAAAAAGGCCTTCATTACATGAATGCATTTCAAAATATAAGATAAGAAAAAGAAATAAAATTACTTTTCATGTGTACGCTATGAACTTGGACAAGTTCTTGTCTGCATACAGTCGTGTCCCCTATATAGATAAGAGGGCAATTAATACTATTCTCAAGGCACAATATTATATAATCTTCTTCCAATAATAACATTTGATTATTCGCCAGCAGGTTTTTCAATCTTGATCATTAAGTTAACGAGTTGATCCAAAAAAAAAAAAGTTATAAAAATGAATCAATTATACCTACAATTGGTTAAGAGGACTTTATCCATCTACATTAATTCTAAATTAAACCCAAGAAAATAATGAAATAAGCCTATCGACATTTTATCCTACTTCAATCAAATATATATAACATCAACAACCTAATCAAATACCCATCCGATTGGAAACCAATAAGTCGAACCAGTTTTAATTAAATAATGAGCCAACCACACTAATTGGTGCATAATTTGGTTAGGGCAACTAATTATATATAGCAAGTGTTATACTATTTGCTCCGTAAAATTTATTTCGAATTAGAATTTTTTTACTGATTAGTAGTTATTTCGATGCAAAAATTTTTCATATCTGAGTGCCATACCATGTCAACACCTAATTTATTTCCTCAAGTGTGCAGGCTAATGTTTTTAAGAGATTTCAAACATAATGAATCGCATAATGAATATTCAAGCAGATAACATGTTAAATGATTGTCTCACTAAAAGCTTAAGTTGTTAGATATGAGAGTTATCAAAAATTTATTATCTTCAACATGCCTCCCACACGAGCAGACGCGGTCTTCGAACTTCTTTTTGTACAAATTGGTGGCGATAAGATTTGAGTACAAAATCTCTTGCTTTGTTGGATTCTGATACCATGTTAGATTACCGTCTCATCTAAATGTTTAAGTGAGTATTCTGAAAATCGGACTATATGTTGAACCGATAGTCTTACTAATTATAGGTTCGACCGGTTCAATGAGTATGATGTTATAATATGTAATAAATATATTTAATATATAATATTATTAATATTAACAAAAAATAGGGAAAATTACAATTAATTAATATAAGAAAAATAACAACATAAGTTCTTCAATTCTTAATCATTACATATTTTTAACTCTTGAAAAAATATAATTTCAAAATTATGTAAGTGTTAATATATTATTAATTTGATTGAAAACTAATCATTAATAAATATATACAAAATTTTTTTTGAGAACATATATAATTATATTTTAGATATACACACACACAGACACAGACACACGCACGAGCACATTGCCACGCACATATCATCTAGATATGTATTATGAATAGTAATATATAAATACATATATGATATATATACACACACAAGCAAGTTGGCAATATGCCATATATGCAGCAAACTCAAAAAACAAAAATAAAAAAAAGAGTCCATGTAAAAGAGCCCCTAACTAATCCTAATTGGTATGCCATATCGTGTAATAATGTCAGACATGGGTGGAGCTACCTGGTCAAAAGTGGAGTCATTCTAAAGAATAAAAAATTCACTATGATTATATATTAGATGTTTGACTAATAATTCTAAACTATGTTGTTATTAGACTCCAAAAAATATAAAAAAAATTTATGTAGTGATGTTCAAATATCAAATAAATTATTATCTACGATATTATATATGTATGTGTGTGAGTGTAATTAAATAGTAACCCCACTATATAATCTTTTTGGTTTTGCCACTGCTCATAGAGGTCGACCTGCTCAATAGGCCCAATTCGTTCACTGCCCGCATAACTTTTAGGCTAAATTGCCAATTTCAAGGCAAATTTTTTTAACTGTATCAAAAAAGTTATTTGGTATTCTAAAATTGAAAAGGGATAAATTAGTATAGTAAGAGTAAATGGAGTACAACATACAGTACTAAAATTATAACTTTTCCAAGTGTGTGGAGTTGAGTTGTAAAAATTTTCACATGCAAGGTTGAGTCTGAAACAAAAAAAAAAAAAAAAAAGCCCACTGCAAACATGAAAACAGCGGTTTAGACAATTTTTGGGCTTTTTCCAAACACTGAAGTTTTTATTTTTTTGGATCATAACCAAATAAAAAAATGAAGCCCACTCCAAACATGAAAACAGCGGTTTAGACAATTTTTGGGCTTTTCCAAACAGTGAAGTTTTTTTTGGAAAAAAAAAAGCCCACTAAAAATATGATTTTTGGGCTTTTCCAAACATTTAAGTTTTTTTTATTTATTTTCTTGGATCAGATACAGACAAAAATGTCGAACGTCGACAGCAGGATTCGAACCTGCGCAGGCAGAGCCCAACAGATTTCGAGTCTGTCTCCTTAACCACTCGGACATATCGACGCGCTGCAAGTTAGTCAATGAAAACAATAATCAACGTGTCAACTCAATTCCATATGATGATTTTTTGTATCAATTAGAAAACACAAAACTCACACTCCAACCCATGTCAGTCCATAGTCTCTCATGCCCATATAATTAATTGATAAGATATAAATGGAACATATAAATCATAACATTACAAAATAATATCAGGGATTTCATAAATCTCAACTAGATTAGAGTTGATGCAACAAAGAAAAAAATTACTACTCATTACCTAAAGGTCCTAAATTGAATCCTAAGGGAGCTGGTCAGATTCATGTTTTCAAGAGCAAGAGGGTATAACCTTCTTATTCTTCTTGCCCAGAGTTTAATAGTAATGTTGATGATTTTTTACATTTCGAGAATAAGTTTCTTGTCAATTGATGAATTGGGAGAAGAAGAAGATGAGGAAATTGAGGTGCCCATGACGAGAAAGCGAGTGATTTTTAAGATGCCTGAAGAAGCGGATGTTATAATAATTGAAAATTAAAATAAAGTCGTTCTTGATTCATATCATACTCAAGCTAGAAAAGCCATGTGGATTATCTATGATTAATTCGTATGTTTTGACATAATGTTGCCCACATTCATAAATGACATATACTACGTAAATCTATTTAATATTATTAGTTGTTTTAGTATTATATATTTTTATGTCAAAGTATCGAGTCATTTTACTCTCAAAATAAGTATTGCTCACACAAACTATTGAAAAGTTTCAATAGTCATTAATAGGTGATGGTGTCGGATTCGGTCCGATGAACAGGTCACTCCGAGCAAAGGTATGGTTCGAGGGTGAGTGTTCAAAGTCATTTCAAATTCCGAGCAAAGGTGTACAAGTTGCTGGTCGGGGTCCTATTCTGCAAGGAAGGAACACACGTGAGCCTAGCCGGATGTGTCTCCGGCGAAGACCCTCCGACGCTCAAGTCAGTATTCGAGCAGGTAATCGGGAGGTAAAGATGTAATTTTTGTGAATAGTTACCGTGTTAATAGTAACGGTGTGCTATTTATAATAGTAACCGGAGGCGAATGGGCCGGATTATGGCAAGATTGGCTCAGCCCCGTTATCCGTACAGGGATATTCCCTGGTACGTGCCGGGGATGCGTCGGGTACGCTTTGTGTCAGTGGAGTACACCCGGTGTCAGAGATCGTTATTATTGGGACCACATCGAGGAGAGGGGAGGTCACCGACGGGGTAATAGTCTCCGAGCAGGACAAACATCCCGGTGAGGAGCTATTGACTCCGTGGAAACACTTGGGCGGCAGTGCGTCCTAATGTATTCTGATCGGACATAGATGGCAATGACGCAATCCTGGTCGGATCGATCTGACACATGACAGCCTTCAATCGGCGGATTAGGCTGAGGTGGCGCCGACGTGGCCTCGGGCATATTGGGCCACATCAATAGGGGCAAATTAGTTAAGTGTCCCATAGAAATTCTAACTATTAAATTCTCTTCAATATACGTAGTATTTTGTTGCTGGGCTTAATTTAATGAAAGGATTTGAGCTATCTTGTTAGAAGCTGGGATACGATTTGGGCAATCTGGGACCGGCTGGAAATTAAATCACCAATGACAATGAGCCCAATAAAACGCGACATCAAACGTCAATAATTGTAAGGCTAGGCCCAATCTCAAACCCAGACCCAAAGCCCCAAACTTCAAACTCATGGGGTCTTGAGTCGGGTTGGGTCTGAGCAACGGTTTGATTAAAATTTGGATATGGGTTTAAGTATAGTGCCACTGAATCCTATCGTACAAAAGGAACAGAAATATATATGATTCCGGTATTTTCTGGTACAAGTTGCGGAGCTACGTACCTAACAACAAATTAGCTTCTCCCTAGGTCTAGGTGCGCAAGTTGAGACGAGCCGGCTCACAAGGTCGGTGTCTCGGTGAAAATGCTCAATTCAAGACACAATGGTGGTTTGAAAGTTCATAAACCGGCTTGGGAATTTGTTGCATTTTATTTTTAAATATTTTTTATACAACATACATTATATTATACAAGATAAATTCAAATACAATCAACAAATATATATATATATACACACACATATAAAATAAATAATTCATAATAGTATCAATAAATTAATTAAAAATTAAAACTACTTGGTGCCTAAAATTCTTATTACACATTTTTTGAACCAAGTTAAATTTTTATCATCTAAAAGATGGATTAAAAACTTATTTACAAAATAATCATGAGATGAACATGAGCTAAATATTGATCTTGAGCTCGAGTTTGGGCTCATCTAAAATTGGGTTTGAGCTTAAACTCGAGTTTTAATTTCTCGTTTCGAGCTCGAGTTCTAAACAAACAATCTCATTGAATTCGAGTTCAAAAAATGAATCGAGCTCAGCTCCAACTTGACTCATCCACAAACCTGTTCTCCATCATCAATTGCACTAATACATCCGACGCGATTGTATTGTACTATCAGTAATTATTTTTTATCTCTCAATTTCGCTTTTTTTTTATTTTTTTCTTGGTAAAACTCGCCAAACCTAAAAACGAGTACATGCAGATAGGAAAATTAAGGAAGGCCCAAAAAATATCATCTAGAAACTGGTTGGAGGAGTCCTTTTCTTATATTTTTTATTATGTATAACAAGTGACAAAAGTATTGAGAGGATAGAAGGTTGGTTTCGTTGGTGAATGACAAATGGAGCGTGGAGCTGATGAGCGATGACCACATGTATATCACAACGTTACTTACGGGTCCAATATCCCCATCATCATCCCCTGCAATACCATGCAACCAAGTATTTTCAAAATCGAGAAGCCACATATAACTTAATGGTGTACATATATTTCATAATTTAAATTTTTTTTTATAAATAATTAAATTTAAATAATTATTCTAATTATTTTTTATAACACTTTATTTGATGTACCTCTGAATTTTTTTTTCAATTTAATAATTTATATTATTTATATTTTGTAGTAGATAGATGCAGCTTTTGACCCTGGGGGCAAGGCACCGTCATTGCTCACCCACGCACACCAACTTTACTTATTTTCAAAGATTTGAAAGAAGGACGTATCAAAAATAATCAGAATTTTATTTATTTATTTTTATGGGCTTTACAGGTTTTTTAGTTAAACTTAGTTATCCCATTATCAAATACAGTTTCAAACAAGCAGACGTGGCTTAATTATAGTGCATTTGGAATGAAATAGAAGTCAATAGATTTGAAATGGAAAAACTACGGATAATAATTGCGAGTTTTTTTTCTCGGATCTCCACCATGACATTCACAGATAATTATGAGTTACTTGTGAAACAATTTTTTTTTTTATTTAAACAATTGCATCAATAGACAATAGACTAATTAACTACTTATTATGTGGTAGAAGAACATATATATATATAGGAAAATTCTAGTCCAGACCCGGCTCAGTCGAACTAATATTAATTACGTGGCGAGTATTTTACACTTACCTTATGAATGAGTAATAATTTAGGGAGAGTGATCAATTATTTAGAAAGTGCAGTACACTTATCATATGATTTGTTAGGTTTGATCAAATCCGATTCGAATTAAAATTTTTCTATATATATATATATATATGTGTGTGTGTGTGTGCACATGCGTGCGTGCGTGTAAATCGAAATCGTAAAAAAAGAAAATTACGGACCTCTCCTTGTCAAAAAACCACGCATCATTGACAATTGTGGCGACAATGTTGCACAAAGCTAAACGATGGTTCTGTCCATTTCCAAGGAAAATCAGAAAAAGACATAATAAAATTTCCTTGTTTTTCATTTTTTGTTTTTGTTAGAAAAGACGAAAATTTTCAGAAAAAAAGTAAAAGTATGACATGCAATTGAAGTAGAGCAAACACGCGTTGTGTACGCGCGTCAGTATTTTCTTTGGGGTTGATAATTACGGCAATGATCCATAGTCAATCTATAGCAGCCAACCCATTGTTGATTATTCAATTCTCGCCCCACTAAGTCATTAACCCACCACGACACTCATAAATGCTTCTTATTTAATAAATCATCCCAAAAAGTGCCACATCATTTTCGCAATATGTCGTTTAAAGATTTTTACATAAATAAAAATAAATAAATTTAAAAATATACTATAATTGATAATTTTATCTGATTTATTGAAATTTTAAAATTTCAAATAAATATATTGAATATTGATATAAAAGTATTATTTATGTCAGGACAAATTTAAAAATATATATTAAATATTGTGTAATATTTATAAAGTGACAGATAATTTGAAACAAAATTAAATGCTAAAACGAAAATGGATGTAGTAGTATTTTATTCTGGATGTTATTATTGACGTTCTTAAAAGTTGATACAGATTACACTGCCTTAACATTTAGTAGAATTTTGTAGGTATTTAGGCTTTGTTTGGTTTTAAGATTTTAGGAGAAAAGGAAAAGTATTAAGGAAAGGAAAAAGAAATTATAAAAATTTTAAATTTTTTATTTTATTTGATTGTTAAAGAAAATAAGAAAAATAATTTTTCTAGAGAATTATTTTTTATTTTATTTGGTTATTATTGTAAATTATAGAAAAAATTAAAAATATACCCAAAAAAAATCCAAATAATTAATTAACTATATATAAAAAAAAGATTTTTATAAAATATATTCAAATAATCAATTAGTTTGAGCAACAAAAATAAAATGAGAGTTTGAAAAATGAGAGTGTGATAGACAGTGATGAACCCACATCCAATCTCCACCTAGTGGCCTCCAGCCCAGATACTGTCCCTCCTGCTGGCCATTAAGACGGCGAACCATTAGGCCAGGGGGGTTTTCAAAACGCGTCCAAGCTGTGGAGAGGACCTGGCACTTATAAGGCGCTCAAACACCTCGTCTCCACTGAATGTGGGACGAATTACGACATCATCAGACAGAATAATATAAATTAAAAAATAAATTTTTTCTTTATTTTTCTCACCTAATTAAAAAAAATATTTTTTTCTCAATTTATATTATATATATATATTATATTTTCCCTGTCTTACCATTTTTTTTCTTTTTTCTTAATAATTAAATATTAAAAAATATATTTTTTTTATTTTCTTTTTTTTTTCCCTCCTAAAATTCAAGAATCAAACACAATGTTAAACTTCATTAATGAGATTATAAAAGAAAGCAATAACTATGTGGTAGGTGATACGAACGGTGAATAACGACACACACCAACCTTGATTTTCACCACGCTATTGTAAAAAGTGAAAATTGGCACACAGCCACACACACCAACCAGTCTTCTCTATTAGCTTTATTTATAGGAAACTGCACCCTTTTTAGTTGCCCCATACTTTTCTCTTGGAGGAGCAAAGCCAGCTGCTTCCGCTTGTTGGAGACGAGTGAAAATATCCATATCCTTCAGTCTCTTTTTTAGAGAGAGAGAGAGAGGGTAGTGATGGCTGGAGTACTCAGTGCGTTGGCCGCTGTGTTTGTGGTGTTCGTTGCTTTGAGCGGGCCTGGGGTTTCAGCCCGAACCCACCACATCGTCGGCGACGACCGCGGTTGGGGGCCCGAATTAGATGTCAATTCCTGGTTATCGGGCCGGGTCTTCAGGGTTGGTGACAAAATATGTAAGCACCGCTTCAGCTTTTCATCATCTGTATGCTTTGCTTTTGTGCTTCTGTCTTGCATGTCTTTGGTTTATTTTTATTTTATTTTTTTCTTTTTTTTTTTGTGGGGTTCTGGAGTGAAAGATGGTAAAGTGATTGTGATGTACTAAATCTGAAAATATTAGTTTAACCCCCAAGCATGCAAGGTAAGTGCTGATGGATGTTATTTATTTGAGTGTTCTGGGATAAATAAATAAATAAAATTCTATTACTTTACCTAATACCTACTTACTTGGAACTCAGGTTTGTTCTTGCTTACTTGAGAAAGCTGGACAAATATTATTATTATTTTTTCTCTCTCAGATTCTCGAGGGTTTGCTTATAACAAGGCTTCCACCAATAACCCTTGAAAAGGGGTTGCTGAAAATACTAAAAAATCTATGTGTAATTTTATGCCTAACATTCTTTCAGATGTTCTTTATCTAATAATACCTCTAAATTGAAGCTCGGCTTTCTTCTTGATTACTTGAGAAAGTCGGGCAAATATTAATTTTCCTCCGGCGGTATCACGGGGGACTTGCTTGTAACGAGGGTCTCACCGGGATAACTGAGAATATATTACATTAAGTACCCCAATTTTTATGTTTTGTTTTTTGGTACCTAGTCTTTATTATTTGAGTTACTTGTGTACTCATGGTTTTTTGTTTTTTTTTTTTTAAACTATTCTGGGCGAATATTATCGGAATATTTGGGAATTTCCCAAAGAATCTTGCAAATTTTCTCTCAAAATGGTTAAAAAATAATACCCCAAAAATTTCTGAAATAATAATGTTTGGGTACTGCAGCTGCACATTTACAAAGGTTAACTAGCTAAGTGTGAAACACCCCAAAAATTGAGCTGATTAATGTAATTTATCCTAACTGAATCCTGGAATCTATCCTAAATTCTATGCCTAACACCCAAATAGAACAGCAGACAGTTTTCACAAACACTTCTCAAACTGATGAGCGGCTTTCTTGTTGAGAGCAGTGTTCAAGACTTCAGGAACAGAGGACAGCATCGTAGAGGTCGGGGACCTGGACGAATTCGTATCGTGTAATCTGACAAACCCCATCAGAATGTACACGGAACCTGTAAATCACGTCACCCTGGACGAGGAAGGGGATCAGGTACTTCACTAGCGGAAACCCTGAGAGCTGCAAGAATGGGCTCAAGTTACCAGTGCCCGTGCATCCGCCTACTAAATCTTGGCCACCCATACCTGATGATCGTCCTTATCCACCTTCTCATGATGTCAGGCCCCCTGGAGACAATCCTCCGCTCCCACCCTCTCATGATTTCAGGCCCCCTGATGAGCCTGTTTTCCCCCCGCCCGGGCCTCCACCGCCACCCTTTAAGCCACCGTCTCCACCCAAACAACCGTCTGCTGCCGCCGGTTGGAATCCGCTGTCTTTGGTTGTCATTACTGGGTTGTTGATTTGTTACATGAGCATATAGATGCAGCTTGTATGTCTTGTTGACTGAATGTATTTCATAAGTTGTGGTGTCGTAGAATATAAACGTGTAGTAGGACTTGTATTGGACTCTTCTTGTTTATTCTCCGCTACAGAGTCGTTTTGGATCGAGTCGCACTTCGTTTTTATGTTCCAGACTCGTTTGAAATTATTACAGTTCCATTGTATCTAATAAGGATGGAATAGTGTGCTTTATTATCCTGTTTAACTTCATCGTTGGCAAGGAGAAGAGAATTAAAGAATAACTCAAAATTCAGTATATGAGAGCACTCTCATATGCTAAATTGAAAGAGTACCACGTGTATTTGTGGATTACAGAGAAAATTGTAAGACATGAAATCAGGAAAAAGAAAGTAGTAGAAAGTGTCTGCAGAACTACAAATATAATGAAAAGAACATCCAGATCGACTGCAAAATACAAAACATCTACTAACGTCATTGTTAGCTATGTTTTGCTCATAAAAATAAACTCAAAAGTAGTCCAGAGAGAGTGAGAAGTGGGCATTCACTATAAGGTTATAAATATTTTCCTTAACCCATGTGCTGCGCACGCACAAAGTCTTTGTAGGTTTGAGCTCTTCTATATTTCTACAAATACAGTAAACCTTCGGAGAAAAAACCAAGCTCCCTGTTTCTCATTCAAGAGAAGGATACGGTTATTGAAGTTCAACATATCTCCTCAGCTAGGCCATTTCAGTTACAAAAGCATCCATGTATGGAGGGGTACATTAAGATTACATATGTCAAAGGCCAACAAATTATCTCTCTCTAAGAACTACGTAATTTGCACCATTAGTCTTCTGTATCTTTGACATCCTTCTCAATATAGCTGCAAAAGCATCCTTGTCCTGCATACAAAAAACTTCAATCACTACACCAGTAGATGTATACAATAATTGACGAGAACAAAATTTAGATAGTTGATTCAATGTTTGTATTACATGCACATTAAAGCATGGAATCCCCACAATTGGGCTTGCCACTACCCAGAGCTACCAAGACGGGCAGAACATAAACCCCTACGAACCCTTTGGTAAGCAAATGTATCTTTAAATGCTAGAGAAAAAGCTAGATTCATAAAGTACTTGGATTTAATCAACCCACTGCATTATCTCCCGATTTCAATTTTATCTCATGTGGGTGGCAACAACTATATCTTTGAAGCTTTCATGGAAAACAGGCAACGGGTGGGAGTGGCAAAGTCTAGGAATGTCTTGGACAAAATTTATCACTCTAGAGATCTGTATAACAGATCAGCGTACAAAAATCATAGGACTATTAGCCCAAACTCTATTTGCTAGGCCTTTCTAGCATGAAGTCTATCCTGCGATAAGAGTGCAAGTCTAAAATCAAATTCAGAAGCTAATATATCAAAAGAACATGCTAATTTACTCTGCACTAGCAGTAATTAAAACAAAAAAGTTAACTCATTCAGACCCCAACAATACGATTCGTGGTAAGGATGGTCAAGGACTCAAGGTCTAAATTAACTTCCACTCCTCTCACTTTTACCGCATAGTTTGATATATAATATAGATTTTTGGACATTCTCATTTATCAAATTTTTTGGGACTCCACACCAACACACCCGGGAAGGAAATGTTGAAGACAAGGAGAGGAGACCAAAATATTTCAAGTTCACAAGTCACCCAGTGAGAAACTATCAAATCAACCAAAATCTAATTTGTCAAAGAGTAGTAAAACAGAATTAAAAAGAGAAATTATGAAATTTGGAATACAGGGCAAGAGTCATAAAATTGTGACAAAATAAATCCTATGTACCTCTTTCAGCTTTAGTCTAGATTTGAATTTGGCTACAAGATCCTGTGTAGTCACTGGTGTCTTCTGTAATAGAACAGACCTGATTTCATCTTCAGTAACTGGCCCAGAGGGTGGTGCTGGCCCATTTTTGGACGACGATGCTGATGGTGCACCTTTAGTGGGTGCACTGCTTTTTGTGGATGCAGCAGTCTCATTTTTCACAGGTTTTACTTCCTGAATACAATGAAAGCTTCTAATGAATTGAAGAAAAGGGTAAACAAAACCCAGAATATATTAATAGAAGTTAGAACTGAAAATAATCACATTTTCGGTTTTCACTTTCTTCAGAGGTGCACCATTATTTGATTTTGATTCCTCGCCTTTTCTTTTCCCCTTTGAAGACTTCGAAGTAGATGGCGTCCCACGACCTGCTGTAGAAGTAGTTGCTTTTGCAGGACTGCTGTTATCAACTGGCTCTTCTTTAGGAACTTCTTTCTTCGGGGCTAGTACAGGAGATATATCATCTTCCGTCTATGGAAACAGGAAAAATTACACTCTTGCTGAAGAGCTTGTATTGAAAGATCAATCAATTTGAACAAATAACAACTTCAAATTTCTCAATACATAGGCAAGAACCAATACTCTCTTCTAAAGAATTTTGTTGACAAAACCACCAAACCCCATATTCAGATTGTTTCTTAACCATCAGTTCCAGGCCCATGCAAACCTTTATTGTCATATTATCTGATGTTCATGCACAATTATGAGTACCATGACATTTTCATTAGCCTCTCAAAATGTTAGAACATTCAACTGAGCAAAATAAGAAAATCTTTCCCCAAGATAACATAAAGAAACCGGCAACAAGAAGACATACATCATCATCATCATCATCGTCATCCTCAGCATCTGACTCATTCAGCCCATTGGCTCGCCCAAGCAGTTTCTTCAACTCTTTTCCAGATTTGCTCAGTCCTCCCTCTTCTTCTTCAGCTTCATCCTCATCCTCATCATCCTGAAATAAAATTGAAACAGCCAGATCGGTAACATAACCCAGACTATGGCTTCAAACACACAACAAAACCTTATGAAATGACGATGATGGAAGACTTGAGTGTTTGTTAGAATTTCTCATGTATAGTGAATCTCCAAAGAGAGAGAATATTTAAAACTAGTAATCAAGAAAGGAAGGTCAGGGGACAGAACACTTATTTCCCTTTCAAAGAGAGAGAGAACAATGAAAACTGGTTTTACAACATCCCAATAATTCAAATTCCCACCATCCACCAGAACTAGTGATCCCCTTAAAGAGAAATATGACAAAGAAGAACAAAACTGGTAGTCTACATTAATTTTCTAGAACTCCAAAAGCATTTCAATACATCATCTCTCTTGCACAGATTTGCTTTTCTTGGCAGGTTGAAACTAAAGGCAAATATTAAGAGCCTTAGCCCTCAGTAAGTGTTCCAACGCATGCTGTCTACTAGAACTTCTCCGCAAAGATTTCAAGCACCAACCAAGACCATATCTTCCGTAAAAAGCTTCAGAACAACTAGCATCTTGAAACAATTACCCAAACTTAATAAGACATCAATGATACTCCTGACAACTGACTGCCAGGAGATGCGCAACATCAGATCTTTTGCAGAATAGAGAGTAACCAAACTCATGATTCAGGAATTTCCCATCATCCCTAGCCTCTGCTCATTAATGTCAGCGCTACACAGCAAGATAGATTCTTAAATCCTGTTAGTTCCCTCAACTTAAACTTTATAACGGGAGGTGGAGGCATCAAGACCTCAGCTACTTTTTCTAAGATTCGATGGTTATTAATTGCCTTTGCATATTTCAAAGCTTCCGCCGAACATCTTTAAAAAGCTTCCTTTAATTTTAGTAAGTGCACTCACATCCACCAAGTTTCCATGACATCTAATAACTAGGCTTGGAAAGTACACAGCTGAAGAAGTGTATAATTACCTGCTTAATTTCGGGAGGAGCAGGAATTTCAGGGGCCAAATCTTCGCGTTCTTCGGGATCATTTCCAACTGCTTCATCATCGTCTGTAAAAATTTCTTCATGCTCCCAATCATCACCTAGAGAAAATAAACAGCAACATTAGAAGAGGAAAATGGATTTTTCCTTGTAAAAGGTACATCCTCTCACTATCATTTATCCAACTTGACTCAGCACGGAGGCCTGAATGAGAGTCGAAAAGATGAAAGTTTTGAGAACCTTTAAAATATTCCCCTGTAAAGTAATGGTTAACAAAGATCAGCCATCATCACCAAATTTCATTTGTCTAGCTATAAAAATCATCAATAACTCAGCAACAAAAACATAAACATACAGGCTCTTATGGCAGAATTCCTGTTACTTCAATTAAACAAAACACATCTCAGCAAATAAAATCTCCAGCTAGGAGAAAAAAGCTGATTCTCTTACTAATAGTTAAACAAGGTGTTACTCTAGAACCCGAAACAAATGATAAGAGTTGAAACTTTTAAGCAAAGTCAAAGATTAAAAGAGCAGATGAATTCTCACCCTTCTCGATATCATCATCTTCAAAGTCAAGGTCACCACCTCTTGGGCCTTCTTCATCATCATCCCCACCCTTTTTATTGAGTCCTAGCCTGCTTTTTCTTGCTGCCTCTTCTTCTTCATCTTCATCTCCCCTATCTGAAACATTGGCTTCATCATCATCCCCAGTGGTCTTTTTACGCCCCTTCGCACCACCAGCTCCACTTTCCCTATCATCAAATTTTTCAACTTCACCAAAGGCTGCAGCTCCATTGTTTGCTGCTTTCATCATCCACCTCTGGTAACCATCAGCAGTTTTCCTTCTATTTTTCATCTTTTCTTCAGCTTCCTCCAAAGTAAGTTGCTTATATTGGGCGACTTTGTTAAAATTGTACCTACAATCAACAGAAAGTATGACTTGGATATGCAAAACTCACACTAATATGGGTGAACAGTAACACTGATTACCAGGAACCAGCAGGAATAGCAACAAATTCCTTCCCTTGAAGCATTAGAAGGTAATATGTTGCTGACTGTGAACCCTCAAGCACACCATGATATTGAAACTGGCCTGTTTCATCTTCCAGAAGCCAAGGTTTATTCTTGTACTTCTCCTACGCAATGCAATCATATGATGATAGGAAGCAGCTAACAAATAAAGATAAAAAAGATTTACTAACAAGCAACATAAAGCCAACCATCCTGAGACAGAATATATCAACCAATCAAACTTTTATGCTGAAATCAATATATATATATAATCAAAGTATTTGTATAGCAACAGCTTTATTCAGTTCCAAACTTTGCAAAAGGGCAGTAATCCAAGAAATAATGGATTGTTACCAAACAGGGAACTTCCATAAAAACATAGAAACATGATAAATTATTAGTCCTGTTTTAATCTTAACTACAAGTCAGAAGAGCGTTGTGAGGAAACTCCATACCATTAGTCAACAAGCAGGATGCAAGTATTTCACAGGATAATTTATCAAGTGGGAGCAGGTCCACATCTCTTTTGTAATAGAAATACTAGGCAACAATTGCTACAGAATGAAAATGGGCATGTATTGGGGAAAAGCAATACCCGCAAGGCATCAGAAACTTGGCGCCCCTGCAGACCCTCTTTCTGCAAAGACCATTTATTCTCATTCTTCTTCTTAAAATTTGGCAATCCTGTAGCAAATCTTCCAATAAAATAATTTTTGTCGGTACTGGAACTTGCCCGAACATTATATTCCTAAACACAACAAATAAAAATCTGTTTGAATATAGATTAAAAAGGCAGTTCATTAGTGCATGTACAAACACAGAATTTGATGGATGCTTGGTTTGGAAGAATCTGTTACAAACATTCATCTTTTTTGGTGCCACGTGTTTAGCAAAATCATTCTTTTGACAGATGTGATATCTTTCAAACACGGATTCAGTTAAAGCCCACTAAAATACTTCTACTTTTGGTTACATGGAAACTAAGAAAAGAAAACATTCTTTGAATTCAGCTGCAAGAACATGCCAATTAATAGGCTACATTGAACCGCTTTAACATGTTGCGCACAAGCAAAAAAAAATATACTCAATGCAACCAAAAATCCATTCTCTTTAACTGTCTACCACGAAAATTCTCAAATGAACAAAATTGCTTAGCATTTCCCGAGGTGTGTTTTTGTATATCTCTATAAGTGTAATTTTAAGTATGAGTATAGAGAAAGTCTTCCCGAGACAAATAAGCAAGCTAATCCAGCACGATATTTATACAATCGTCTTCCAGTTCAAAGTGCTCACCCCCCCCCCCCCCCCAAAAAAAAGGCAAAAACAAAAGAATCAAAAGTTCAAATGATCAGCTAACAAGCTCAAACTTAATCCTCCCCAATTTTGCCAATCCTTTTACGCCCCGGAGTATGCCATCAATTAATGCTTAACAATCAAAAATTTCACGTAACCCCAGGGGAACCGACATCAAAGAAAAGGTCTTAACTACATGCCAGCCTGAGGCTAAAAGCAAAAGGGAATCGCGGATGCTCATGCCCGTTCAGTTATCAGAGAGAATAATTAAGAAGTTTTTTTTTTTGAAGAAATTCCGAACCCTAATTAGGCGAGTGATGGGGGTGCCACACTCGTAGCACTTGGCCCGATTCTCGGCCATCGTTTTGCCACAATTCACACAAAGCGTCAGGTGCTTGCACGTGCTGCCATACAGCTCCACCGTTGATCCACAACCGCTGCACGACGGCTTCAATACCAAATCAATCGACATTCTTAAATTCTCTTCCCTTTCCCCCTTCTAACTGTCCTGCATCAGAAACGAGCAAGCCTGATTTTGCAAACCACAATTAATAATGAAAAAAAGAGCAAATATCCTCGAACCAATTGCAACCCAAAACCGAAAGTCTAGGGTTCAAATAATCCAGAAACTCAGTCGAATTGGGAAATTGAAGTCAGAATTTTCAACCTCGATTGTTAAAAGATGCTCTGGGTTTAGAATTTTCCCAGAAAATTTTGAATTTGGGTTTAGGCGTGATTCACTCTTGATCGCATCATTGTCTTGCCAATTTATAGCAGCTCTGGGTTCTTCAACTCTTTCTAATCTGCAATCAATATAATTGTTGGACAGATTTCGGCCCCCGGGGTGCGTGTACATATACACATATATTTATAGGCGCCCCACTTCGTGTGTCTAATCTCTGGGGAACCGAATACGAGTTTTGGGATCGCGTTAAATATACGCGTTCGATGAACCCCTCTGGGAAGATACCGTGATATGGGCTAAATAGTGTACTAATGGACTGGGCCTTGAGCCACACCATTCACCCGACCCAATAAATGCTTGTCATAAATATATATGCATATGGTGGGATGTTTATTTGATCAAAAATAAAAATAAAATAAAAATGGTGGTGATGAGCACACATCCGATCAGCCATTCGGTGGCCATACGAGCGAGGTATTATCCTGTCTGTCAGGCTGAGCCGGGGGGGTTTTGTCCTGAAAAGGGCCCTCACAAGGTGGAGAGTGTACTTGGATTTTTATGGTGACCAAGTGACTCGTCTCCAACCGATGTGGCACGGATAATGCCTCATCAGAAGCCCCCCAGACGAGGGACTTGGGAGGAGCCTAGCGACCCCACGGTGGGCGCCAAATGATGAGCACACATCCGATCAGTCATTCGGTGGCCACGCGATGAGCACACATCCGATTAGCCACCCTGGTGGCCATGCGAGTGAGGTATTGCCCTGCCTGCCGGGCTGAACCGTGGGGATTTTGTCAAGTGACTCGTCTTCAACTGATGTGGGACGGATAATGCCTCATCAGATGGGATGTTTGGAAATATTGTATTTTTATATAATCATCAATCTTGATAAATAAAAAAAAATCGAACATTCAAGTTGAACAGATAAATATTAAAGATACAATTGCAAAGCGAAAGCGATTTTTCTTCAACTAAACAATCACATAAAGCAAAATATTAGTACTACTTAGAATTGAAAACCACATTAAATACATATAATTAATTTTACTTACTCAAATGAGGTATTTGCAAGCGATTATTAAAGATGTATCCTGCATCCATAATTTTTGCATAAAGTTAAAAGGCACACTAACTTTTAATGAACTCTTTTTCTAACTTTTTATACTTTTAATATTATTTTAATCTCACATTTAAATTTATACTCATATTTCTTGTCTACTTCTCATGTCTAAATGTAAGCATTTATTTGTGTTTTTTTTAAATAATAACTCACACTTTCGCAGCGACCCATTTTGCTCGGACCCAACCCGCCTCGCCGAGCCTTCGCATTGCATGCGGCAGCACGGGCCCCAGACCAACCAACCTTTCGCAAACAGTAAATAAATTACCACCCCAGCTAGCGACACGTCATTCCATTCTCTGCAAAATACCCTTACCTGTTTATCTTTTCTCCATTACTTCCGCTCTATTGTCCACACTCAATTCTCACATCAATATAGATAGCTCGCTCTGCTCTATCTCCTAACGACGCCGTTTTTGTCAGCCATGGTGCTCGGGTCATTCGTAGAAGTCCATCCGGACTCGCACTTCCCGATACAGAACCTTCCGTACGGCGTGTTCAAGGCCGCCGAACCGAGTTCGGAGCCCCGGCCTGGAGTTGCTATCGGAGACTATGTGCTGGACCTCTCCGTCATTGCCTCCGCCGGTCTCTTCGACGGTCCCTACCTCAGAAACTCGGATTGCTTCAATCAGGTCAGCCGTTAGTTGCTTCTATTGTACTTTCACTATCGAAATTGTTGAACTTTTTATTTGATCGTTGAAGCGAATAGAAAATCAGAACGTTGCTCGAAATCAAAAATTGCGAAGCATGGGAATCGGTACTGTAAAATTGACATATAATTGCTGCGTGGTTCAACATCTGTGTTGTTTTAGGTTGAATTGTTGGTCTCGTCTTGGCTCATGCAAACACTGTGAGTGATTACATGATCTAAAATAATTAGAAGTTATCAGAGGAAAGTGAAATCGAGTTAATAAAAATTTAAAGGAGTTAAGAGAGAATAAATTAATTGAAGACCGATACCTTTAATATTAGAAAAAAAATGGAAAAAAAAAGTAATAGAAGTCAGAAGATAATATGGATTGGTGTAGCTACATGTCTGAGGACTGAAGTAGTGACTTAAATCCTTATCTTTGAAAGGTAGACCATTGAGAATGTAATTACACATCGTGCTCAAGCGATCAAACTCGCTTCACTTGCTCTAGCAGGGTGGAAAATAGTTGTTTCTGAGTTTGATGAATTGACTATTATAGAAAACAGTGTACGGAATGCTAGTGCGTTAAAAAAAGCTAACTACACATGTTACAGCCTAATCTCAACAAGTTCTTGGGGTTGGGACAACCGGCATGGAAGGAAGCTCGTGCAACTTTACAAAAGCTATTATCAGGTTGGCTACTTGTATGTTCTTTAGACCTATCATGTTCATTTTCCTTGCATTTTTTGGAAAAGATAGAAGGCATTCTTCATGTCTTGTAGATTTGATATGCTCGGTTTGCTTTGTCAATGCAGCTGCAGAACCAACATTGCGTGACAATGCTAGTCTAAGGCAGAAAGCACTTCTGCCTGTGGTACGGCGTGCGTATAGTGTTAAGTTTGCATAATTGATAAAGTAAGATGTTTGTAATCCAAGCTGATGTGGCAGGACAAGGTCCAAATGCTTCTTCCCATTGCAATAGGGGACTATTCTGACTTCTTTGCGTCAAAGCATCATGCGAAGAACTGTGGACTTATATTCCGAGGCCCAGAAAACCCAATCAATCCTAATTGGTATGGCAGTTTAGAGATGCATACCGAAGCTGAAGCATCTCTTGCCCCCCTGTCTTTCTCATACATTTTGTTTTTCCTATGGCTGCGTAAATTTCAGGTTCCACATTCCTATTGCTTATCATGGGCGTGCATCATCTATTGTCATCTCTGGCACTGACATAATAAGGCCAAGGTTACAAGAATGGGTTTCTTCTTTACTTACTGCAATTTCTTATCTATTTTCAGAAGCACAATGGTTGCCACACTCTTAGTGTATCCTCATGCTTGGAGGAAAATTTGCATGATTACAGCTTAATTGCTTATGTGTAATCACAGATACGAGGAGTGTACTTGGAAGGGAATATATAACAAAATGCACCATTAAGATTCATGTGTCCTTACTGGATATTTCGATCAAATAGCAAAAGACAAATAAATACTACTCTGCTGAGTGGATCTTTTAACCAATACTTAACATGGAGTCACAAAGTGATTCAATATTCTACTTCTAGTTCCCAGTTTGCTGGTGAATTTGAATTACATAGGAAACTTTTGTGGATACCATGATTACTTCAGTCACTTTCCTTTATGGCATTCGCATGATTCTTATCTGTTTGTGCCTTGAAGTTCAATAGTCTGTTGCTGCTCGTATCATTTCTTTTTATCTTATTATTAATTTTAAATAAATAAATAAATAAAATACATCAATGTCTGTCAAAGTCCTGAAAGCAAACTGAAGACAAATGCCCGAAACATATGATTCTCACAGAGCTTCCATTGGTATTAGGGTGGGATTGCTTAAAAATCAGTGAAATCCTCAATTCTAGTTTCTGGATTTAGGTTAGATCATTATCCACCAACTTAATATTTTGGTGGCATTAATTTTTATGGTAATACTTTTCCATCTCTAGGACCTCAATAGAATAGCTTCAATCATCATAACATGCTTACACGGTCATATCTGTTTCTATAATCAGCATATTTACAGCATCCTTGTTCTAAAAGACTGCTTTGGTTCATACTATACTTAATTTTCGCTCCTTGGGTCATTCTTTTCCTTAATGTATACTGTCATGGCCCAGACAGGCTCTGTTAGTGTGTGTGTTTAGATGGCATTGATTGGGTCCCAACAATCTTAGACCTTCTTTAGTCCCAGAAATTTATAAAGGACTCCATCCTCATTTCTTAATGTGATCTATCTTATTTTACTTTTAGAATTTCATACTGACTCAAATGGATAGATGGCTTATCCTATAGTATTTCATGTGATACTCTAATTCGGTGCAACCGTGCAAGAATCACTACTTCAGTTGTTTGTAGTCAAAATTTTCATTTTGCTTTTAAAAATGAGAATTTATTGACCGGCTTCTGGAATGATGTTTAACCAGAGGACAAGGACATCCAACTGGAAATTCTCTACCATACTTTGGACCTTCTCGTAAGTTGGACTTTGAGCTGGAAATGGTAAGCTGTTTTGTCAAAAAGAGAAAAATAATGGTATCTTATTGATCAAGCTGTGTAGATTCCATCTATTTCTGCTGTCCTGGTTTTATTTGAGATATATAATTACTACGGCCTCTGCTTTTGGAACTAACTTCATAGTTATTTTGTGCAACTTGTTAAAATGCATTTAGGCTGCTGTAGTTGGTCCTGGAAATGAACTAGGGAAACCTGTAGATGTTAATGAGGCTGCAGATCATATCTTTGGACTTGTCTTAATGAATGACTGGAGTGGTACAGACAAAACTTTCTCCTATATACATACTCATCATATTAAACCACATTGAAGTTTGTCAACTCAGTTTTTATGCCATTGTTTTGCTGGTGTTTACAGCTCGAGATATTCAGGCATGGGAATATGTGCCTCTTGGTCCTTTTCTAGGCAAAAGTTTTGGTAAGTAATCTTTTCACTGACGGTGATCCTACTCAAAACAGAATCACAATCTCTGAATGGTACAATCTGTGTGTTGATGATATGCTCACCTATTGTCCTCTGGATAAAAGTAGCAGAAGCTTAACTTTTGTTTTCGGGTCCATTGTAGGCACGACTATATCTCCATGGATTGTGACCTTAGATGCTCTAGAACCATTTGCTTTGGCTGCTCCAGAGCAGGTACTTAATCTGCTGAAATTTTGCTAGCAGCATGCTGGTTTGGCTTTTCTTTTTGACTCTTAAGTTTTTGTGTAATGTTGATTGCAGAGCCCTCCTCCCTTGCCGTACCTTGCAGAGAAGGAATCGAAAAACTATGATATCTCCTTGCAGGTTTTTGGCTCTATGTTTCTCTGTCCTCATTTATAAAAGATTTTCTTCTTCCATATGATGCAAAGTGCGAACTACAAGCAACTTTACCTCCCCTTCTCCTTTCGTGTGAAAAAAGAATTTTTACCTTTTGTGTTATATGCATCAGACTAGTTTCTTATCTTACTTAAGGAACACCCTTTAGTATTTGTTTTCACCAAAGAGCATGATTTCTCTGCCACCAGGTGTCCATTATACCAGCTGGCCAAGAAAATGCATGCATTGTATCAAGAAGCAACTTCAAACACCTGTAAGTTAATTAGCCTTCTCTAGTTTGATGATTTCTTTCACATGATTGATGGAAGTGAATTTTGTGGTGGATGCTAATGACAAATGTGTTTACTTTCTGTGCTGTAGATATTGGACGATAACTCAGCAACTCGCCCACCAGACCATCAACGGTTGCAATTTAAGGCCTGGTGACCTCCTTGGCACTGGAACTATAAGTGGTCCTGTAAGATTTTCTTGCAAATGATGCCTTCAATGTAGTCTGCATCCTTCCTTTTTTTTTCCCCCTTCTTTCTTAATGGGCTTCTCAGCACTCATATGAGTAGTGTTCTACTGGTTGAGCAAATGTCCATAATCCCATAACTCATCTGCAGGAACCCGATTCTTATGGATGCTTGCTTGAGTTAACCTGGAATGGACAAAAGCCATTATCTTTAGGTGGAACTACTCGTACGTTCCTTGAGGATGAGGACCAAGTCATTTTCAGTGGCTATTGCAAGGTTTAGTTCATTGGACATGAATTACTTCTAAATTATGCTTACCCATTGCATCAATAACTTGACATATATAATTGCAGGGGGATGGTTATAATGTTGGCTTTGGACAGTGCTCTGGCAAGATTGTTCCATCACCACCTTGAACCTGCTTATATTTGCTGAAAGTGAGGAATTCTATTCCTATCCTAACCTCCATGTTTCTCAGGCTTATGTCAGCCAAGATTATGGTTAGGCGAAAGGATTTTCGTGCCTTAATCTTTGTATTACAATATCGTCGGATCTGCCATATTGTTGTATTATTAATGTGAATAAATGGACCTGATATTAATGTTGCACTGCATGTGGTGGTGCATTGGGGCTTAATGCTTGAATATGATTCCTAAGTTAGGCACAGAGAGAGAAGTCCTATCCATTGCTTGCATTAATTTTGATCCCAACGCACCCATAGGCCCAAAATCAACTCGAAGTATGGCATTTAAAGGTTTTTAGATAAGGAATTCTCGACCAACCCTTGGTTTTGTTTGGTAATTTTTCAGTTTAAACTTTAAAGTAACGCAAACTTAATTGTTTTTTTGTTTTTTTTTTTTAATAAAAAAATTTGGTAAGAAACGCTAACTTAATTCATACCGTATGGTCCGTATCTTAGGAACATGAAATTTCTTTATAAGAAGGGAGTGATATTGTAACCAACTTGGCATGTTTTCTTTACGTGGTTCAGTCCCATTTGAAAAATAATTATCAAAATTTATTGCTCTTCTCTGCTTTTTCTTTCTAATTCTTTATCTCGAAGACTCCAACCATAGTATTTCGCATTCTGTTTCCTCTATAACAATTATCTCTCTAGTCTTTTCCTTTTCATTTTCCTATTTAGAAAACATTTCGGGTAAATAAGTCCAACATAACTACTTTGAAATGACTAAAAATATACTGTTATGTGGAAAAATAATTTTTAATCATTACTAAAATTAGGATACATGGTCATTAAATTAAAGATCCGCAAATATTATTATGGCAAGTACACGTAAGACTTTGCACTTGTTTCTTGATAGGCCATCTTCAACTGACAAAACCCATCGGTCTACAAAGATTGGGTTAATTGTAGCACTAATTTCTTGATAGCCCATCTTCAACTGACAAACCCACTGGCCTAAACATCGGTGATAAATGGCTTCAACAGGAGCACCAGCGTCTTCGTAACAGCTTTGAGAATCACATTGCATAGGGCTATAGGGCGAAACTCTGAAACTGTACTAGGCTGGTGGACTTTGGGAATTAATACAATGAAAGAGTCACCAATCGAAGGTTAAGTTTAGGGAGGGTTAATTTCATGGTTTACGCAGGCCGATAGAGAGTATAAGCAAGCGTTTACTTCGATATTTGACTATGGTTTGTTTTACCTGTTAATAAATGTTATGTTTATGGGTGTTTATCATGGTATTATTACATTTGTGCCCTTCTCATTTAATTACATGGGAATGGATAGGAACAATCTGACCACTCCTAAATTCCCAATTTAATTAACAAAGAACAAGCAAACTCCTAGATGAAATTATAGTCCAACGAATCTGGATTGATTGGGTAAGCACAAATGAGGCATCTTCCAAACCAAAAAAAAAAAAAAGAAAAAGAAGAAGAAAGATGAGGCAGCTTCTTCATTGTCGCTGAACTACACAATACCTTGGCAAGAATTAGTTTTCGATTGCGAGGACATACACGGCCAACCGATCAGAAGATTAATCCCAGCAAATCATTCAAACTGGGATCCAAAACAAATTAAGGGAAATAAAACGCAAAAATATCCAAAGGAACCAACGGATTACCAAAACCCCTACAACCGAAGGAAGGGGAAAGATAAAGGAAAAACAAATTAAAAATCAACAAACCCAAAAAAATGATTTAATCAAAAATAATATGCAAGTATGAAACGAATCGCATCTCCATCCCATCGCTACAAGGTTTTGCTCAGTTTCTATCAAAAAGTGTCCAACAAAATTGGTTTTCGAACCAATATCCGATCGCTTACACAAAGCAGGGTGGAGGCGCCTACGGCAGAGTAGGCCGAAGGCGCTGATGGCAGAGTGGGTCGGATATGCCGACTTCACGCTACTTCACAAACCTTAGAGCAATAAATTTGGGAAAGACTTCTGTCGTAAAAAATCTGAGAGTGGATTTTGTTTGGATTTTGAAGGGCATAAAGTGGTAATTTTCAATTAATAATGGGGGTCAATTTCGTAAATGTATCGAGCCAGCTTCTTGAAGGTTTATTTTAACTACTCAAATTGGGAGGTCAAATTACCCATCCACAACCATTCATTGACTCAGGGCTCCGGGTTTAGGGGAGTTTGTGACACCAAAGAAGTAAATGCTTGGGAACATGGGTTAAATTAAACAAACCACCATTAACCTAGGAAGTAAATAATTCTTTAAAAAAAGAATACAAAATGATGTCTAGTTATCTTTTTGGGAGAGTCTTTTGCCGATTTATATGAGAGTAGGTCTTTGATTTGACGTAGTTAATGGTGATTGGCCAGCTGATCTGACCAATAGAGTATCATTGGACATATTTTTTTTTATCATTTTTTGGACTCTAAAAAGGCGGTTGGGCCCCTACTCTCATTAATAGAGACTTTATTTCATATTAAATGCATATCTTGTGCATTTAATGCCAAAGATGATCTTTATTAGAGAGCATTTAATGCTCCTAGGACATGTGCAGCAAGTACAAGCTTGGTAGCGGTGGGTGCAACGCTTAGAAGGATTGCCAACTAAGATTCCTGTTTGGGTCTTGTTGGCAAACTTGAAGGCAATTAACTAGGAGGACTCATGCCGTCGATAAGGTGAACCTGCCCTTGAAAGCTTCCTTACCTCTCCGTGCCACATTCTTTTAGTTTTACTTGTTTGGCAAATAGGGCCTTGAGGGTCCAACAGGGTCTATTTTAGTGGCTTTCTGGCTGTGGAACCAATCTAGAGGTAAGCCTTGGGGTATATCTCCTCTCGTGGAATTCACTTAGGGGCTTCTTATTTTATGTAAATACTCTCTCGAGAACATTAAGTCTCCCGAGCGTATTGAACCTCATACTTGTGAGATTTTTGTTGATTGATAAGGTGTTGATGTTTTTGGATGAGAGAGCGCCTAGCACATCAAATACACTATCTCAAAATCTAGACCATTGATATAAACCAAGTGGAATGTGGACCATTAATCATTATTAAATAAGATCTCAACTATTTATTTTGATAATGAAGATATCCAATAGTTGATATTTAATGGGCATAAACATTATTTTATAGATACGAAACCATAAAAGTCGCACGAGTAGTGCGTGTAGCGCGTGAAGGTTTCTCTACACCATTTTCAAATGGTCAAGGGAATTTCTGTTAATTTTTTTTATAGATTTTTTTTAACAATTAAAAATTTCAGAAGAAGTGTGGTGCAATTAACTCTAAAAAGATTATTTATCCAAAAAAACCAAACTCTAAAAAGATTAGATTTGCGTCCCGTAAATAACGGGCATTGCTCAAACCCATGCGTAATACGCGCCAAAGATAAAAATTTCATAAACGTCCACATTCGGCGACGTCACTCTCACACCTCTTTACTTCTTTACTCTTCTATTCTTTGCCTTTTTAATTCTTTCCGTTGGTAAAAAATGAAGTCCTCTCGCAGCTCTCGAATTTTCTCCTCCGCCTCCGCCGCCGCCACCACCACCACCACAGTTGTCTATACTTTCCCGAATGACCACTCTGCCACTGAGCCCCTCTCCAAAACTACGGAAATCCCCATACGGTCCGCCTCTAATGATGAACCCGTCCCCATAACTGTTGAAATACCCGTGCATCCACAATTCGGCGAATCCTATGCCGCCGTTAAGATACAGTCTGCCTACAGATCTTACGTGGTCCGCACCCTCGTCAGGAAGATCTCCGCCGTCAATTCTGAAGCCAATTACTGGCAGAGACTCATCCAAAGCCAGGCATGTTTTCGGATCCTTCACTTTTTTATTAACAAGAGTGAAATCCAATCGCTATGCTGATCGATGTTTGTTTTTATATAGTAATCTCATCTAGAGCAAACTATAAAATTTAACTTTCGACCAAATTTTTTGTGCTGATGGATTTCTATGCGCAGTGAAGAAATTGGTTTTGGTAACTGTTTATCCTCGATTTTGGATTTGAAACATATGCCATTCTAATTATGTCTTAATTTGTGTCTGGCAGGAGACAGTTGATGCTGTACGTACGAGTGAGCGGGAACGAATCAAGATCAACGAGGCATTGATGGGATTGTTATTCAGGCTTGATTCAGTGCCTGGGGTTGATCCAAATGTAAGGGAGCTGAGAAGGCACGTGAGCCGCAAGATTGTGGGGTTGCAGGAGATACTTGATGCAGTTTCTGACAGCAGAGTTGAGTACTGGGATGGATTTTTGAGAGATTGGGATGACGTTGTCGCAGGGATCGAGAAAGAGGTTTGCAAAGGAAAGGGTGATGGGTATGAAATGGAGAGGTTCTGTGCTGAACATCTAGGTTTCCAGTGTCTCCAGAGGTTCCTGCGCGATCAATGATCTTAGGTAAATATGCATATTATACGTCTTTTACTTTGTAAATTGATAAAACTATATTCTATAAGTAACTATAACCTTTGCTTGCCGCTCCTATCTCAAGGATTAAGTTCTTGTTTAATTCCTTCCCACCAAACTTCCCATTACACTCGTTCAAAATAGATGCTGTAAGAAATTAAAGGGTCTTTTGTGAGGAGCTGATACCTTGAAGTGGGAATAATTTTTGATATGGTATTGTCGACATCAGTGAGATGTTTCACCAAAACATGTTTGGACCTTCACTTGTCCACCGAAGGAAAAAGACTACAGGTACGAAACAGAAGGGAGAAAATAGTTTTAGCTCAAATTTGGTTTAAATTCCATTAATTTCTCTCTAGATGGTGCCTAGTTTCAGGCCCAATATCTGTGCTTCTTAACATGATTGTCGTATTTTGATGAATAAACCTGCATTTACACAGAAAATCCACACACACACAGAGTCAGAAACACCACCACACACGCGCGCGCGCGCACATGTATAGTTAGTCATTGTACTTTTGTTTTGCCGGGCTGCTAATTTTGCAGTAATAAGTTGTAGCCCACTTTACCCCAAGCAAGACCCAAATCCTTAACAAAGGCACCCACAGCTGCTGGCTCTTCAAGTGCTCAGTCAATTACACTGCTCTCCAGCTGCTCCGACGGGGACAACCTCCCACATGTGCCCATCACAAAGCGAAAAACTAATGCCCCATAATTATTTGGGGCGGTTGCCATTTACCACGAATTTTCCTTGCTCTCAATAACAATGCTGATCCCTTGAACAAGGAAGAACACAGGGGTGCCCCTTCCAAAACCTCACACGGTCTGCATAGTAACACAAGATTTCACGCATTAAGTCTGACTCCACAAAGGTGGCCAGCACTACTAGAAAGGCAGCCCATTTCCAGCCCAGCACTCGTGATGTGTAACGTAGGGTGGGATCGAATATGGTTGACCGTAGACTACTTGATGATACACGGTTCCACCTAGGGCCCCAAAAGTCTTGCAGCCACTCCTAGCATCACTTCTTATGTGATATGAAGGTAGATACTAAATAAGAAAGATGTTTGATGAAGTCTGTCCTTAAAATTAGAAACTGAAATGATCAAGAATATCAAAACCAAGCCCTTTTTAGCTAAGCGACGGAAATATGATTTTTTGTTCATACGGTCACTGATTAGGGACTTGTCCAAATTCTGTTTACTTGGAGATTTTGAGGTTGTGGGTTGTTGGAGCTTAATGGGAAACAAAGAAATTAAAACGAAATGGAACCAATAGAGAGACGGGTCGGATAATGGGCTGGTCCCAAAAACCAAGAGTAGAAGCTTGAATGTGGTTAGCCAAGTTGCAAAGAAGGCATTGGGAATAACCAAATTGACAAACTTGAATCTGAGAGGAAGAATAATGAAAAGGCAGAGCACCGGTAGGAACATGAAAAATCTAATTATACAATTTAGATGTGGCATAGCAATAGCATGATGAGATAAGAAGTGAGGACCATACCATGATGAAATTGCTTAACTCGTCCTCCATAATACTCTCTATGCCTCTCTCTCTCTCTCTCTCTCTCTCTCTGCTCTTTTCCCTCAGTAGACTGAAAAATTGGAGAGGAGCTCACTGAAGTTTCATATGTCACTCATTGGTCATTACATGATTGATTATTTCCAAAGCACGTGATTGTTTAAACCATTTGTCTATATCTCAAAATCTTTCCCAAATCCTGAAATGCACTAAAAAATAGTTAAGCAAAACCGTCCAGCAAAGGCCAATCTCATTTGCCTCATGCCAATTATTTATTTATTAACCTTTTTTAGAAACCTAATTATATTTTGGATTATGTAATTCTTTGCAACTAATTAAATTACAATGATTAATTAGAGTTTGTAAATGATGGCTGATAACCTAGCTTGGTGGCCACAACCCTGAAAAAAGCTCAATTTGAATCATCATACAACACAACTTTTCTCTCATTAATAATCATACACACGATCTTTCATTCCACAAACAGTTGAACGAACAAAACTTTAGAGGTTAAACGATATCTGAGTCGGGCTAACGAGTCGGCCCGTCTTGAGGAACTTCATGAAGGCGAGAACCTCCTTGCATCCCTTAAGGTCAGCCTTGGCCTTCATAAATGGCTGAAAGAAGAGCCAGAAACTGGTTCAAATCACATACACCAGCGTCAATGGCCCCGAAACAATTCCAGGCAGACAAAATTTTCCTGACAAGGCTTTCTTGACGATGGTTCCAGCAACAAAGATGCCCCGCCTAACCGAAAGAAGCACATCATATCTCCAGTGGGCCTCAATCTTCCAAAGGTATACAAAACGTTCTCGTGCATCAGGCCCGAAACCAGAAAGGTAGCCAGAACTGCTGGGATTGCAGCCCATTTCTTTCCCACGAAATGAGCCAAAATCGACCTGACGGGCTGGTACACAGTGGGATGCAAAATATTTGGGATCATCAAGTTCCATTTTCTGCTCCGAAAATCATGCAAAGAGGTAGCCAGATAAGGCTCGTTGAATTGCGGCTCGAGCTCGACCCGAAGTAGCGCTTTTAGCCAGGGTACCGAAGAGGACAAGCAACAAGTAAGTATGAACACAGTACATGAACACCGCAATATTTGGATGTATATGTTTTTTTGTAGTCATGGTAAACGAATGTAAGGATTACCTTAATCATGTTGCATATGTTGATACATGCATTGTTGTATACTGATTTATTTGTCACTTTATCTTTTTTATTTTTATTTGTCACTTTATTTAAAATATAAACTAATGGCATGATAAATATAATCCATTTATCATATAATTAATCATAATTTTTTTTTATAAAAATATGGTTTGAACTAGCTAGAATTTTTAACTTTTAATTTATTCGATTTAATATTGTTGGACATCTTCTCCTCATTCCGCCATGTTAAACAAAACGGCATTATTTCGGCATTTCAACCTTTGCTTTTTATGTTAATGTCACTAATGATTTTAAAATTTAAATTTCAGATCATTTGAATTCCTAAGTTTAAATTCTGACATTTTAATCCTTCCACAAGGTGTTAATTAAGGTCTTTTCCCCTCCTCGGTCAATTTTAAAGTAATTTAGTTGTTGTAATACGAGCTAGAACAACAGTAGTATTTTCACCCGTTTTTTGTTTAAAAAAGGATGAATGAGGTATTTAAGTACAACTAAAATATCACTTAATAAAAATATCCTTAAAATAGGTATTTTGTGATAAAATTTAGCTGGATACGTCATCAAATGGACAAGGTGTTACTGGAACATGATCATTTGAATTTGAATGATTTTAACTTTATTTTTCAAGAATATTAAAGACATTAATCCTAAATTATTGGGACCGCAATTTGGAATAATTGGTATGTACGTGCACAACTTTAATACCCCAAATTAAGTGGATCGGTCGCCATTCCTAAATTAGGAACCAAGAATTATTCGAATGTGTTGGGGCTGGACCAAAGTATTTGTCAAATATTTAATTAGCTAGTTTATCAAAAAAAAAAAAAAACTTTAATTGTGTGGGATCAACTAGGAGCAGGTCCAATTTTCACCTTTTAGTCATGCATCTTTGTTAGTACTATTTTACCAAGCAAAAGGACTTAGCAAAAGGAAAATTCTAACCTGAATCTGGTTTGGCCGAACCCAACAAATTATATGGCAAGCGTATTGCACTTACCAAGTGATTGATCACTCTCCCTAAATTATCGACCATTCATAGGGCAAGTGTAAAACACTCGCTGCATGATTAATATTGGCTCGACCGAGCCGGGTCTGGACTAGAATTTCCCATCACACACACTAAAAAAATTCAAACTTCTAAAAATATATTTTTCATGTATTTAAAGATGAAGAACGTATTTAGGCCAAAGAGGCCCGTAGACATGTCTCATCATTTTCTATGCCACATAATGCTGCCATAACTTCTAACTTCTATCAATATTAAATAAAAACCTCCTCTGCAACTAATGACGCGGGTTCAGGATCTCGAATCTCGTCTAATTTCTTTCTTCTTATTAGTTAAACATCAACATATAGGTCTCGTGACAACTTATTTATGGCAAGCATGCTAAGCTGACAACAAGTTCAAATTGATCAAGTTGAATATGCCAACCATACATGAAAATAAACAATTGAACATCACCGCTTTATTTTGCGATATTAATTTCTCATGGGGGATTCATCAACTTATGCATCAAATCAACCATAAGTCGAAAACGAAAAAAAAAATAAATGAACAATGATTGATCAATTATTAAATAAACAACACCAACTCAACGTTAGAGTCTAGGCCCTAGAGGTTACAAGATATCTGATTGGGGCTAACGAGCTTGCCCGTCTTGACAGACTCCATGAAGGCGAGAAGCTCCGTGCAGGCCTTAAGGTCACCTTCGGCCCTCATAAATGCCGGAAAGAAGAGCCAGACACTGGTGTAAATCACGTACGCCAGCGTCAAAGGCCTCGTAACATTTCCCGGCAGACGAAATCTACCAGACAAGATTTTCTTGGCGACGATTTCCGCCGACACAGACACCCCATGCAACAGAAAGAACCCCATCATCTCTCCAGTGGGCCTCAATCTTCCAAAAGTATACAAAACCAGCTCGCGCATGAGGCCTGAAACCAAGAAAGCAGCCACGACTGCTGGAGTGGAAGCCCATTTTCTCCCCAAACGGGCCGAAATCGATCTTATAGGCTGGTATACGTACAGTGGGACGCAAAATGTTGGGGACCATAAGATTCCATCTTCTGCTCCAGAAATCCTGGAGTGAGGTAGCCAGGTAAGGCTTATCGAACTGTGGTTCGAGCTCGACCCGAAGCATCGCTTTAGCCAGGGTACCGAAGAGGGCCAGCAGCAACTACAGCGAAAAGTATGTATGAATGCAGTACATGAACAATGCAATATTTGGATGTATATGTTTCTTGTAGCCATGATAAACGAATGTAAGAATGATCAGAAAGATTATTTTGGTGGCGTGATTTGGAGGTGAGTGCTGTTGGTGGCTTTTCTTAGCCGAGTCAGAGTGTTGCTCAACTAATTTGATGGGAAAACAAGACAGGGTAACGAAACGGGAAAGTGGGAGTGGTGGATCTGAATATAATGAGCCTTTGTTGAAGGCGAAGAGCATGAGCTTGAAGTTTGCGAGCCAGGCTATGAAGAATGAGGTGACGCCGCCTAAATTTACGGTGGTGAGGCGGAGGGGAAGAACGAAAAACAGGCAATTTACTGGAAAAATTGCGAGGCGCCGCCGGATACCTAATCGGAAGATTTTGCCGACGGCGTGGCAATAGCATAAGGATGCCACAACTGTAGACCACACTAGAATCCAGTTGTTGACTTCGCCTTCCATCTCTCTCTCTCTCTCAATACACACACAGACACACAGTTGATGGTGGAAGAAGCAACAATGGAGGCACTCAAAATTATGGTTTTCAACAAGTGGGCTATTATTATTATTATTATTTTATTGTTAAAAAGAAAATGTCCAGACCAATCCAAGAGGTAAGGATTTTTGTTTTCACCCTCCAAGTCCATGAAAAAGAATACCAGAAAAAAGAATCTATATTGGGTCCTGCTAATCTTACAGTCGACGTTGGTTTAGTAGTACAATATATTTCATCTAATTTCGCACACCAAATCCTTAATTTATTTATTATGTGACCCCCAAAACTTGGTAGAAAAGACACTTTAATTATTCAACCACACACAGCACTAAAAATCCAAGTCCAACGCACAATATAGCACTGTGTTGCTTTTATTTATTTATTTTCTTTACTCGTTTTTTGGTGGAACATTTCAAGAACACACTCGTGTAGAAAATCTACATATCTAGACGCATATATATATAAGTTATTAAAAACATATAATAATATATTAAGTAACTATTAAAAGTTGTCACCAATTATATATAATTATTAAGCAAACAAAAAAAAATATTTTTTCCCTCAAAAAAAAAAAACAGAAAAAATAATTTTAACTAAATTAATAGTTGTCTTAAATTCGCACAACTGACAATTCATGAGATTCTTATAGTAACAAATATATGATAGGATAAATCTTATCGCAATTGACTGTGGCAATTGTAGAATTATATAAGGGTCACGAAAATATTTAGATAAAACAAATGGTTTGATGGATTCTGAGTTTGCGCTTCATGTAAGAAGTAACAGCGCTGATAGGGTGCTTATCGAGTATTAATGTTGGTCAAATATTTTAATAAGCTTAACAGAGAAAAATTTTAGGCTCTTTTGTGTGTGGAAACTGTTAATTTCCTATTATTAATGTGCATCAGGATTAATTACTGTTTACTTAAAGAATTTCAGGCCCTATGTTTGTGCTTCTTAACGTGTTTTAAGTTTTATGATGATAGAACACACATGCATTTACACAATTCATCAAAAACACACACGTTCGGCCCATATTATAGTAAATTAGTAATACACGCCCTCATGCATTAAGTCCGTCACGATAAAGGTGACCAGCACGGCTAGAAAGGCACAAGGGCCGTCTCAACGTTTAGTGGTTGATATAAATTCGTCTATCCCGCACAGTCCACTCTGAAATAATCGATTTGTCCACAAATTGCCGATTGTAAAATTTTAAATTATAATTATTGTTGAGCAATATTGAAATCCGCCATTTTTTAGTGATGGATTCAATATCTAAAATCCGTCTAACCCGCAACCCAACCGTTATATTTATACACATATAAGATGTATATATTCTATATGTATATATATATGTAAGTGCGTAATATATTTATGTAGGGTATATATATGTTGTGTGCCTATACAAATTACGAATATATTTATATTGTGCCTTCATAGTAAACTTCTTCTATCAAGTTAGATTTTTACATATATAACAACATTCCAACATAAGTTATTGAGTAGTATTCGTTTGCGCCATATTCTTCCATCTATTGGACTTTTATTTTTGCTATTTATTTTGATGTTGCAATACATAGCAATATTAATAAGCTTTATCTTTTCTTTTTACCATTTATATTGGATGTGTTGGTAAAAATAAATTAAATTGTGAATATTGTACATTAAATCCGCTAATCCGTCCAACGGACCACTATATAAACCGCACCCGCACAACTCGAATCGCTCAATTTGAAAGAGTAATTGTACGGTTACGGTTTATAATTTTGTTAACCCATATATGTTGGATTGTGTTAAATTTTTTTTTTTTTTGAAACCGCCTGAACCCGATCATGTACACCCCCTAAAACAAAAACTTAAAATAAGACATTTGATTGATTTATCACTAATTTAAAAACATATGATGCACTTCTAATAAAAAAATATTAATGGCAAAATAAAATAAAATCGATTAATATTCAACTTGCAATAAAAAAAAAGGAGAGAGCACAAAATTAGGAACACATGTATGAATGTAACAATTTCATAAACATAAAAGTTAAAAGAATAAATTAAAATAATATCTTAAGTTTAACTATCAGATGTACTTTTAGTTAAATTAAAAAAAACGAAAAGTGAACGTTAATTGTGCAGCAAAAGAGCTTAAAAATTAAACAAAGAGAGCTAAAGAAGAAGATTGGTAGAGAAGGGAAAAATGCATAAGAAAATATGATGAGTAAAATAAAATTTGAATAAAAGGAAAATAAAGTTCCTTCCAAAAATATCCGTTAGACTTGTATGATATTCCCACATGGACTATCTTCTCCTAAAATTACTTTCTAAAATATTCATTTTGTTTTTAGGTAAATGTCCGTCGTAATATTTATTTGGTTTGAATTTTTGAAAAATAATTAGACTATTTTATAAAATGGATTGATATTTATACTTTCAAATGAACTCATTAAATTTATATTAAAAAAAATATATGTATATATATGGGCGCCCTGGGGGCCTTAAAGGCCTTGCCTGGGCTGCTTTGGGCTGGGGACGTGTAACATAGCGTGGGATCGAATACGGTCGACCGTCGACTACTTGAGGATACACGACTCCACCAACGTACGGCCCCAAAAGTCTCGCAGCGAGGTCGCGAGGTACGGCTCCAGGAAAGGCGGCCGGGTCGACCGCGATCCCCAGCAAGAATTGGCCGATCCGATGTTAGCATTCACCCTGAGCGTCACTTCTAAGTTCTAACCCCATATATATATATGCATGGATACATACTACGAACAAAGAAGATGTTTTTAGGAAGTCTAAGTCCTTACAATTAGAAACCGAAATGAACAAGAAAATCAAAACCAAGCCCATCTTAGATATGACCGTTGGCCGATATGGTAAGTAATTTGGGACTTGTCCAAATTCTGTTTACTTAGGAGACTTTGAGGTTGTGGGTTGTTGACTTATTGGAGCTTAATGGACGATAAAGAAATTAAAACAAAATGAAACAAAGAGAGAGACGGGTCGGATAGTGGGCCGGTCACAAAAAAACTTGAATGTGGTTAGCCAAGTTACAAAGAAGTCAGTTGAGATAACCAAATTGACAAACTTCAAATTGAGAGGGACAACAAAGTAAAGGCAGAGCACAGGGAGGACCATGAATAATCCAATTGTGCCTTTAGGAAATGGGAACCAATTTAGATATGCCATAGCATTATGATTTAAAGATTGAGTACCGCACCATGATGAAATTCATCAACTCTCCCTCCATAATCTCTCTCTCTCTCTCTCTCTCTCTCTCTCTCAGTAGACTGAAAAGTTGGACGAACTTTATAAAGTTTGAACTATTATGTCACTCTTGACATGGTTGACAGGTTTCAACTTGCAAAGGACATTATAATTTAAAGTACAAGTCCATATCTGAAAAATCTGCCCAGATCCTGCAATGCACGAAAAAGTAGTTGATAAGACCAACATAATTTCTCTCATACCGATTGCTTATTTATTTATCAACTTCATTAGAGAACTTCAATCATTGTGATCATGGACGTTACTAAGAAATAATTTTTGGGTTGTATGTAAGTTTTGCAACTAATTATGATAATTAATTAGAGTTTCTTAGAAGATGGCTGATAAGCTAGTTCAATCAATAACATACTTCATGGAGAATTCCTACACAAACTTAATTTGATCTAATTCAAAACATTACATGACAAGTGTAATATAGTTGCCAAATAATCAATTACTCTTTCTCATTCATCAATCATTGGGTATATATAAAATACTCGATATATAATTAATACCGATTCAATTGAACCAAATTTGAACTATAATTTCTTCAAACCTGACAGGACCACGCACTAGTGCCAAATAATCAATTACTCTTTCTCATTCATCAATCATTGGGTATATATAACAACTCAACATATAATTAATACCGATTCGATTGAACCAAATTTTAACTAGAATTTCTCCAAACCAAACAGGACCACGCACTAGCGACAAGCAATTAAATGTCTCTTCTGTAATTAACGAAGCGGGACCGCAAGACTGTGAATCTCATAATTCTTTCTATTTTTGAATTAGTCAGGCATCAATATCCGGGTGCCCTATAGCGGTAGTAATAATAATAACTCAATTATGAATGAAATGCTAATTGGTTTGGAACTGATATTATATACGAAAATTTTAGCCTAAATCTAATTTAATCGTACTTAATTAATTATTTAATAAATATTAATACACTTGTCATATAATTTATCATTCTTTTTAATTTATACATCAATCACAAACAAAAATATATAACACCCATTATATAATTAATTTTCGTATGACTCAACTTGACGAGGACCAAAACATTGAATATTACCACTTTTAAGTCTTTGATTTAGGATATTAATTGCTCTGCCAAAGTCAAGGAAACTACTTTTAGACTAGGTAGTCGACCTTCGCGAATTTTGTATATTCATTTTTCCGGTAATCATGTTATACATCAATATGAAACAAAAGGTTGAAACCAAATAGATTTTTTTTATATGCAATTTTTTTTTCATATAAATTTATTTTAGGTTAATATTAGTGACGTGGCATACTTCCGAACGGGCATCCGACCTCCTTCTCAAAGCAAGAAGCCGTTTACCCCCCGATCGATTCCCCTCGAATCCCTCTGATCGGACTGTCCGACTCCGAACGACTCCACTAACTCCTCACCCTGTCGACCCTCAGGTCATAATCCCCCCGGCTCGAAACCAGCTCCTCGGTTCTTCTGGTCGACACACCTATCGACCTGGTCCATGCCGGGTCCAACGGATCCCTGTTGGCATTAAATATTCCGTTAGACGGGGTATGGGGAGCCACCTAATCCCATACCTCATTAATGGGGCGCCAGCTATTGCCTATGGACCCTACCCCTGGGTCTACGGGTCGCTCACGTCGGTCCTCAACGACCTACTTGGCCTGGTGGGTCCACAGGAGCGTGGTCTACCTGGACATGGTATAAATACCCCCGCATTTATGGTAAGACATACACATTAATTACACATAGCACTCTTACTCTGCTCAAATCACCCCAAAATCGATCAATTGACTTAAGCATCGGAGGGTCTTAGCCGAAACCCATCTCGGCTAGCTCACGTTGCCATTCCCTTGTGGCAGGATCAACTTCCCGTTCAAATATTAGCACATACACACTCGACTAGAGGAATCGATCGATGTCGACCAGCTCCGAAATCGACCCGCATCATTTGGCGTTGTCTGTGGGAAACAACTTAGCTGCAATTGAGGAAGAGAAATATGGTAACTACCAGAAGAAATCCTTCCGGAGCACGAAGCACCCCAACGGCGGGTGAGGACCAATATTCGGTCCATGATCTCCCCCCGCCGCTGCCACCAATGACGAACCTCCCTCTAGCACAAACGGATTTGGCGGGTTCATCCTAAGCGCAAGTGAACGCCCCATTTGCACCAGCTCATACCGACCGTAGAAGTCGGGCCCGCAATCCTCCTGTGGAAACGGGCATGCCCGCACCCAACACGGAGGAAATGATCACCATTCCCCTCGAGAGGTTGAGAGATTTTATGGGACAATGCAACCTGAAGGCCTTTGAGAGGCTCAAAGAAAGCGTAGTCCAAGCACCTTCCGGACCGAACCGGGTGGCGACCCCTGCCGATCGGATAGCTCAGTCCCGCCAGACTTTCGGTCGGGAGGCAAGTTTTCGACCATCCCGGTTGGATGAGGAAGAGGCTGAATCAAGCCACCATGATAGGGTTCCCTATCGCCAGTACTCGGATCTGGGGCGCCCCCATCGGCCCCCATTTTAGGGAATTCGAGGGCCAATCCGGCCCTTGGGGAATTCGAACAGATGAGGAACCAGCTCTACCATCTTACCCAGAAGATTGCTGACCTCGAGCATCCCGACGACAGGATTTAACCCTATGACAGGCAGGGATCCTCCTCCGATCGATATCACAGTCGAAGGCAGAGGGCCTTTGCCCGTCATATCCGAGAAGAGAAGATCGGTCTCCACGACTGAGTCCCAGCCAACCTCCCCCACAACGACGGGAGTTCCGACCCTGACGACCATTTGCTACAGTTTGAAAACGCCATCGACGTCTACCGTCTCTCAAACGGGATGATGGCTAAGTTTTTTGCAACCACCTTCTTCGGTGTAGCTTGATAGTGGTTCGCCCGGCTCGAGCCGGAGTCGATCCACTCTTTCGAGGAGTTGACTGATCGGTTCTTGCACCATTTGGCGGCCAAAAAAGACACCAAACTACCTCACACCCCCCTCCACGGGATTCGCCAGCAAGAAGGAGAGTCCTTCCGTGACTTCATGACCCGCTTCAACAACGAAGTTTTACGGGTCGACGATGCCCGGATCGATTTTGTCAACTTCGATCTATATATTGCCTTCCGTCACAAAGACTGTGCCAAGGAAATTGTCCTCAAACCCCCTCGATCGATAAGGGAACTCCAGACTCTCACTTCCAGCTTCATGATCTCCGAGGAGATACACCACATAAAGCACGGGGATAAGGAGAAGAAGAAGAAGGAGAAGGGAGGCCATAAAAAGGACAAAGAGCATTGGGAAAAGAAGGACTCCCCGATCAAAAGATATTCCGACTGTCGCTCCTGAACTCCTCTCGCGATCATATCTTTTCGGTCACAGATCAAAAGCTGTTCAAGACACCGAACAAGATCTCCGAGGGGAAGGGGGCTAGAAAGTCGGGCAAGTACTGTGCTTTCCACAAGCAGTACGGGCAAGCCACGGATGACTGTTACGCCCTGCAGAGCGAAATCGAACGCCTAATTCGAAACGGCCTCCTCCAGGAGTTCGTTGCGGCCCACATGGAAGCCCCAACCCAAAGGGAAAGGTCGCGATCTCAACGATCCCCCCAAACAATCCACAAAGCGTCTCCCTCCCGAAGAAGCGACAAGAAGCCGGTCGATCACAACCTACCGACCCGGGGGTTCATCAATACGATCGTCGGAGGACCGAATAGGGGTGACTCTCGATCGAGCTAGAAACGCACATCGCGGAAGCTGGAGCAAGGAAGGACGGGATCCCCGATTGCTACTCGAGTTCACCAGATCAACAACATCGAGTCCAACACTATTGTATTTAATGATAGGGATATTGATGTAAACCGCCCATCGAAAGAGGGTGAGTCACCCGACGTCCCGATGGTGATCACCACTGACGTGTCAAACTTTGTTGTGGCACGCACCTTAGTTGATAATGGAAGTTCAGCTAATGTTCTCTTTTACTCCACCCTCCAAAAAATGAACTTAGGAAGTATAGAGATAGCCGGTCCATACCCCTCTCGTCGGGTTCGGGGGATCAAAAATCATCCCGATCGAAGTCGTGTGGATGCCGACCTCGTTGGGAGAAGCACCCCAAAGGCGAACCCTGCTCACAAACTACCTCGTCGTTGAGGCCTTGTTCGCATACAACTTGATTTTGGGAAGACCTGCCCTCAATCAATTTCGAGCGGTAGTTTCAACCTACCATCTCAAAATCAACGTACGGGATGTCAAATGCAACGTACGGGATGCTTGGAGATGTTACACTGTATCGTTGGAAAAAGAAAAGCGAGTCCCACAACCTTCCCCATCAGTTGTCCCGTCGATCAACATCGACCTCGATCCGCACGAAGGGTCTTCCTCACGAAAATGAAAAAACGATGAGTCCCGGATCGAACCAATCGGAGAACCTAAAACCATTAAGCTAATCCCGGGAACCCCGACAAGGCAACCTGGATCGGCTCACACTTGGGGGAGGGAGAAGAGATGATGCTGATCGAATTTCTGAGGGAAAATGTCCATGTGTTTGCTTGGAGTCCTTCGGATTTCCCCGGGATCGACCCCAAGGTGATCGTCCATCGCCTCAATGTAGATCCGACTGCCAAGCCGATCCAGCAGAAGAAAAGAACTTTTGGGGAAGAAAGGAACAGGATAATTGCGGAAGAAGTCGACAAGCTTCTTGAGGCGGGGTACATCATCAAAATTCAGTACCCAGATTGGCTATGCAATGTGGTCGTGGCCCCCAAGTCACTAGGAAAATGGCGCATGTGTAACGACTTCACAGATCTGAACAAAGCCTGTTCGAAAGACCCATACCCACTTCCTCGGATCGACCTGCTCGTCGACTCGACCGCGGGGTGCGAAATGTTAAGTATGATGGACATCTTCCAATGGTACTATCAAATTTACATGGCGCCCGAGGGCCGGTCGAAAACATCTTTCGTGGTCGAAAAGGGGGTATACTGCTTCATGGTTATGCCGTTCGGTCTCAAGAACGCTGGCGCGACCTACCAGAGGCTCGTGAACAAAATATTCAAGGGGCTGATCGACTCAAGCATGGAGGTCTACGTTGACGATATGATTGTCAAAAGTGATAGAGATGCCGACCATCTCGAACACCTGAGAAACACGTTCGCCGTACTCCGACAGTATGGCATGAAGTTAAACCCCTCGAAGTGCACTTTCGGGGTCCCGGGAGGAAAATTCCTGGGATACATGATCAGCCAATAGGGGATCGAGGCGAACCCCGCCAAGATCGAGGCAATTCAAGAAATTGCGATGCCCCAAACCATCCGAGATGTGTGGCGCCGTTGCGGACGCATCATCGCGTTAAATCGGTTCATCTCCAGATCGGCTAATCGGAACCTCCCCTTCTTCAAAACACTCCGAGCCACGGTCTGCTGGTCCGCCGAAAAGGGGCTCTCCGATCGATGCAACGCCTGTTGGTGAGAAGAGCGATTAGAAGAAGAAGAAGCGGGACTTCAAATGGCCTGAGGAATGCGAGAAAGCCTTAGTCGATCTAAAAGCATACTTGTCGTTCTCGCCATTACTCGCTATATCGGTCGAAAGGGCTCCCCTGTACCTTTACATGACTGTGTCCAACGAGGCCATTAGCTCGGTAATCGTGACCATAATGGAGAGGGTCCATCGACCGGTGTACTACGTGAGCAAAGTCCTCCAAGGCGCAAAAAAGAATTACTTGGAGATCGAAAAATTTGCGCTCGCCTTGGTAATCACTGCCCGAAAGTTGCACTACTATTTTCAATCGCATTCTATCGTGGTTCTAACCAACCAACCGCTGAAGCAAGTGCTGTCCAAGCCCGATGTCTCTGGAAGACTGATCAAGTGGGTCGTCGAATTAGGAGAGTTCGACATCTCTTTCTAACCGCGAACGGCAATCTAGGCACAAGCCCTGGCAGACTTCATGCTCGAAAGGGTGGGGACGCAGGTTGAATCCGATGGACCAGCCGAACCATGGATTATACACATAGACGGCTTCTCGACCTCCCAAGGAGGGGGAGCTAGGGTTATCTAAGAAGTCCAGATGGCCTGGAGCTCGAGTTCGCCATAAAATTGGATTTCAGAGTCACCAACAACGAGGTAAAGTATGAGGCGTTGATCGCGGGCATAAAGATTGCGGTTGATCAGGGAATTGACCGCTTGCAAGCCCTGGTCGATTCTCAGCTGGTCGCGAGTCAGGTCTCCGGGGTGTACGACGCTCGAGAAATGTCCATGGTGAAATACTTGGAAAGGGTGAAGGCGTTGAAATAACTATTTACTTCCTTCACCCTGGACCAGTGCCGAGGGAAGAGAACGAGCGAGCGGATGCCCTCTCAAAATTTGCGAGTTCCCAGAAGGGAACAAGGAGCCGATCGATCACATTCATGGCGATCGATAAATCAGAAATCAATCAAAATTCGGCCAAGCGGGTGCTCCCCATCGAGTCGCGAGAGCTGTCATAGCAAGATGAGATCAGGGGCTACCTTCTGAATGGAACCCTACCCAGTGACGCCCTTGCCGCTCAAAGGCTCAAGTACCGTGCAGCTCGCTTTGCGCTCGACTAATCTGGTCGACTTTTCAAAAAGTCTTACATAGGACCACTTCTTCGCTGTCTCAACCAACAAGAAGCGAATGAGGTGATGAGCTTCATTCATGGGGGGAGTTGTGGGAACCATTCGGCCGGCCGATCGTTGGCTCATAAAATCAGCAGGAGCGGTTTCTTTTGGCCAACCCTAGTCAAAGACGCCGGACGGTTCATCTAGAAATGCCCGAATTGTCAGTACCATTCTAACTTAAGTCACCGACCCCCTATGGAGATGATAAGTATTGATGTGTCGTGGCCGTTCGATCAATGGGAAATAGACATTGTAGGACCTTTCCCCCTGGCCACCGGTTAGAGAAAGTACGCTATCGTGGCGATCGAATATTTCACTAAGTGGGTCGAAGCATAGGCGGTCGCAAAAATGACGAACGCCTCTATCCGATCCTTCATCTGGAGGAACATAATGTGCCGTTTTGGGGTTCCGAGAGTGCTGATCTCGGACAACGGAACCTAGTTTCAGAGCAAGAGCACGGTCGAATTGTGTAGAGAACACGGGGATCGAGCAGCGATTCACATCGGTAGGGAATCCTCAATCGAACGGCCAAGCCGAAGTGACCAACTGGATATAGGTACAAAACCTGAAGGCCATGCTCGGGGCTCATAAAGGTGAGTGGGCCAACGAGCTTCCCGGTGTGCCCTGGGCGTATCGAACGACCCCCCGATCGGCCACTGGACAAACGCCGTACGCCCTGATTTACGGCTCAGATGTCGTCATTCCTGTGGAAATAATGCATGCAACGGCTCGGGTCGCTCATTTCGACCCCGACCTAAACAGTTCCACGTGCGAGCACGAACTCGAGGTCATACAAGAGCTACGCGATCGCGCTTGGGTCAAGATGCAGAATTACAAAGCGGTTATCGCCAAAGCGTACAACAAGGGGGTGGTCCCTCGAAATTTCCAAGTAGGCGATCTCGTCCTCAAGAAGGTCGAGGTCTCACGCAACATAGGCAAACTCGACCCGAATTGGGAAGGGTCGTACAAAATAACGAAGGCCTCGAAAAATAATGCCTACTGACTAGAAGACTTGACCGGTCAAGAGCTTTCCCGACCCTGGGGGGCTGGGAACCTAAGCAAATTCTTTAGCTAACGATCGACCCTGCAGGTCGTGTCGCCCCCATAATGTAATCATTCCAGTCTTTCTAGTCTTCGTTCGAGTTTTTCATTAAAATTCCTGTTCGAATCTTTTCTCGGTCAAGTATCCTATTAAGTTCTTACTTAAGCCAACTTTTGGGTTAATGAGTTTCTACCAGGTACGTGCGTGCAATTTTAAAACAAAGTTGTTACAATTACTTATAATCGAACGAAAAAATATAAGCGAGGCGAACGAAGAGATTACTTAAGACAAGTAATATTTTCATTTCATTTCATTTCTGTGGAGCGATTACAAAGGCGGGGAGTGGGGGGGGGGGGAGCTAATATATTACATTTACATCGTCCTCCCGTCGCCAGGGTCTTCGACCCCTCATTCGGCACCTGCCGGATCCTCTCAACCGGGCCCTTGTACTTCCGCCGGGCTCTTGCCTCCTTGGCCATCCTCGTCCTGATCGAGCTCCCGCTCGATATCCTCGAGGGCTTGTTTCTAGACGAGATCGGCGGCGTACCCGAACTCATCCCCGACGAAGAGTGGAATGGAAGGGCCAACTCCTCCATCGGCGCCATCGATCGGCTGACAGGACTCATCTCGATCGAGCCCAATATCGTCCCAGTTGAACCCTTTGGGGACGAGGCCCAAATGTTCGAGCTGTCGCATGGCTAAATCGAACACTCCATTGAGGCGAGGAAATGACTTCGCAGAGCACACGACGTCGAAGACAGGGCTCTTGAGAAATCGCTCGACTGCTGCCCTTGAAAAGGCTTGTTCCCGATCGGCAAGCTTCAACAGTTCCTCTCGAACGCCATCTTAGTGCCCCTTGTTGTACCCCCGGCCGTAGGAGGCTTTCTCCTCTTGGCGGGCCAGGTCGCGGGCCCGCTCGACCTCACTGACCTCAGTGACCTTTTGCTCGAGAGATTTCTCGAGGGCCTCGTTGAGCTTTATCTGGGCCTTGAGTTTCTTCTCGATCAGTTCCCGCTCCGACCAGGCCACGACCAGCATCGTCTCGCCCTCCTCGACTTTGCACTTGAGCTGCCCGGGCTCGTTCTTGGCCGCTAATCTGTACATGCCCTCCTTGTACACCTCCGCTCACCGGTGTACCTGAAAAAATGCCTGGGTCGCCATTTGCCGATCAAAAGAGAATAGTGAGAAATGCACGGGAGATAAAGGTAGTAAAATCGATCGGGAAGAATAGTAAAATTTCTTACCCTAATTACTCCTCTCTCGAACCAACGGCGGATCTAGCCGAGGCTCTGGTCGAGGAGGTACTGGTGATCCACCTCGAACTGGCATCCTTGGGACAGGTGTGCAATGTGGGCCAGGTCCCTACCCCAGAAGGTGCTGATCGCCTGCCCCTCTGCTCGGCGGAGCGCTCGTTCGGAAGGGCGGTCGAAATCCATTATCCTTTCCTCCTCATCGGAGTCCGAGGATTCGGAGAGATCGTCTCGACCAACGACTTGCTTTCCCTTCCCCTTGCCGATGTGGTCGGGGCCTCTTTTCCTCTTCGTACCAGCAATGGGGGCACCCCCCTCCCGTATCACCACGCCGGTCTGGAGCGGCCTGGTCGGGGCTGACTCCATCTGAGCGGCAACGGCAATCCCGGACCGCTCGCCAGTCGCCTTGATCTCCGGATCAGAATCCGGCCTCAAATCCGACCTCGTTTTTGGTGGGGTGGTGGTTGGGACCCCGGTCGATATTCCCACCGGTTGCGCTCCTTGACCGCCCATCGGGGCCCTTCTGCCTTGGGACGACGAGCTCCTTTGGCTCAAAGACCGGGCTGCCGCCCTCTCGTTCTTCTTCTTCTGAGCGGTGACGAGACGAGTGAGCATGGCCTTGTGGGTGTCCATTAGCATTTCGTCTCCTGCAATAAAAGTCGACCGTTAGAAATAACACACAAAAATGCCAATATAAAACCGTTCGAAAACTCGTTCGGAAAATACATACCGAGAACGACCCTTTAAGGCTCTTCGACCGGGGAGATGCCTACGCGGTTTAGAAACTCCTCCTGCAGGAGGTAGCCGCTCCACAGCAGTCCCCGATCAAGTTGGCGGCTCCGAAAAAAAGGATCCTCCCAAGTCTGGTTCCCCACGCCATCAAACTCGATCTTTTCGATCTCATCGTTCCATGTGTTTTGGACAGGGAAACCCGAGGGGTGGTGGACGAAGAAAAACTTCACCTTCCACCTTTCCCCGTACGAAGACTGGCGGGTCTGTATTATTCTCGACCCGAACCGGGCCATAATGTAAAAGAAACCGCCTCGGTCGCCCGGACCCGACCGAGCGAAGTTTTGCACTTTAAAAAAGGCCGCAAAATTCTCTATCGATGAGGCCTGGCCTAAGGCCCTCATCATGACTATAAAGTTGTAAATGATGCAATGGGAGTTCGGAGAGAGCTGTGCAGGAGGAAGGTTCAAAAAAATTATAAATCGCCACCGCATCGGGTGAGATAGGGAACCTAAACCCGTTCCACAACGCCTCCAAGTGGATGGCGATCGTGTTAGGGGGCGAGCTTCCCATCCGCAAACCGATAGACGGCGCATAGGCGTGAAAGGTAGAGGGGATATGGAATTTGGTCACAGCATTTGAGACCTCGGTTGGAGTCATTGTCGATGGAATGTCGTCGTGCTTCCGTTCGGTACGGTACGAATGTGGAGCGCCGACTTCCTCATCGACTTCTTCCACCTCATCGGTCGTGTTGTGCTCGACCTCCCCCTCGACGCCTGACCCCGTTGGGTAGTCGCCTAAAGAAGTCAAGCTGCTGCTCGCACTACTCCCCTCGGAGCTACCCTCCGAAGAGTTATCTAATCCAACCTCTCAAATGACTCTACGGCTATCCATAAGGGCGATGAATAAAAAGAAATGAAGCTTTGAGTGAGAAAAGTTACCTAGATGAGAGTCGAATTGACCTAAAGTAGGAAGAGTTTCGAACGGCTGGGGAGACAATCGATTGGCAAAACTCTAAAGATTCTCGCGAAATGGTGAAGTCAACGCCCGGTCCACCACTCTTATTTATTGAAGGGTAAAAACCGCCCTCGGGAATAGCAAACGTCGTCATTATTACAGCTGTGACTTTTCAAATTCCCGTCGGTAACAATCCGATCGAACTCACCCCCCTGGTCGGTTTCACTACCGACCAGGGGAGTGGGGGGGCTAATGACGTGGCATATTTCCGAACAGGCATCCGACCTCATTTCTCGAAGCAAGAAGCCGTTTACCCCCCGATCAATTCCCCTCGAATCCTCCGGATCGGATTGTCCGACTCCGAACGACTCCACTAACTCCTCACCCTGTCGACCCTCAGCTCGTAATCCCCCCGGCTCGAAACCAGCTCCTCGGCTTTTCTGGTCGACACACCTATCGACCCGGACCATGCCGGGTCCAACGGATCCCCGCTGGCATTAAATGCTCCGTCAGACGAGGTATGGGGAGCCATCTAATCCCATACCTCATTAATGGGGCGGCAGCTATTGCCTATGGGCCCTAACCCTGAGTCTACGGGTCGCCCACGTCGGTCCTCAACGACCTACTTGGCCTGGTGGGCCCACAGGAGCATGGTCTACCTGGACATAGTATAAATACCCTTGCATTTATGGTAAGACATACACATTAATTACACATAGCACTCTTACTCTGCTCAAATCACCCGAAAATCGATCAACTGACTTAAGTATTGGAGGGTCTTAGCCAAGACCCATCTCGATTAGCTCACGTTGTCATTCCCTTGTTGTAGGATCAACTTCCCGTTCAAATATTAGCACATACACACTCGACCAGAGGAATCGACCGGTATCGACCAGCTCCGAAATCGACCCGCATCAATTAGATATTGTTAACATTTGAAATATTTAGGATTAGAAAAAAATGCGTCTTTCCATAAATTTATTTGCGAGAAAGTTTCAAAAAAAAAGGACCTTACTTAAACTATTTATAAATATGATAATTTAAATATAATTAGTGAAAATATAGAGTAGATCACATCTTTCCACAAACTCATTTGCCAAAAAAAAAGGTTTCCATTTATTTTTGGGACCTTCATTGGAGCACTACACAAGTATCAAAATTTAAATGTAATTTATGAAAATAAAGAAAACACCTTTTCGTAAACTCATTTATCAATATAAGAAGGTTTCCATCTATTTTGGGGACCTCGATTAGAGCACTGAATGAATATCAAAATTTAAACGTGATTCAAAATAAAATCACAATAGCATAACATGGACCACCATGGTATGCTCATTCTATACAAGTTACATATTAGTAATTGGTCTTTAGAGTTAAGACCTAAAAAAAAAATGGTCTTTAGAGGCACATAAGATTCTCTATTTTAAATCGTGTTTCATTTTCTATTTCAATCTATGGATATACGTCAAGTATAAAGATATCCCAGGTCAAATGTATAATTAAGGAAGTAATTTTATACACGTAGCATGAATGTAAATTATAAAAAATAAAATAAAATATTATTTTAGAATAGAGGATCATATCCGCTTTAGAAGGAATACATAGAAAATAATTAAATAATTTGGACATAAATAACAATTAAACGATTAACTTTATCATTTTTTAAAAAAAAATTATAGATATTAGGATCCAAAAAATCCCTTGCGTCCAATAGAAAATAGAAAAAATAAAATATTAAGGAAACAAAAGATAGAACATTTAAAGGATAAATTAATAACAGAGAACAAAAATAAAATAATTTGGAGATTACTAAAAATACAACTATAAAATCAAAATCATAAAAATGAAACACTAAATATCGTGAATTATATGAATTAAAAAACTATTGTCCGAAGCATTTCATAAAGAGAAAGGAAAGAGGACAAAACAACTCGAATCTAGAATCTCAATAATACCATGTTTGAAGCCCATTAAGCTATAGTCCTAATGGGAATTATAAACTATTAAAATGCCATCACGATTTATATAATTTAATAGTTGATAATTCACTAAACTAATATACACAAGCCAGCAAGTTGCATAACATGACCATAACCTTATCGATCGGCTTGTTTCTCATAGGAACGGACAGGACATCTCCGTGGGACTAACGAGCCGGCGAGTTTTGACGAACTCCACGAACGCAAGCGTCTCGGTGCAACCCTTAAGGTCCGCCTTGGCCCTCAAAAATGGTGGAAAAAACAGCCAGAAACTCGTGTACACCACATACCCCACCGACAAAGGACCCGACACAATTCTAGGCACCCCAATCTTTCCAGATAACATTTTCTTCACCACAATTTCCACTGTCAAAGACACCCCATGTAACACAAAGAACCCCATCATCTCTCCAGTGGGCCTCAATCCACCGATATTGTACAGAACCAGCTCATGCATCAGGCCCGAAACCAAAAAACAAGCCAGAACTGCCGGGATTGGAGTCCATTTCCTCCCCACGAAACGGGCCGAAACCAACCTGACGGGCTGGTATACAGTGGGATGCAAAATATTTGAGACTATTAAATTCCATCTTCTGCCCCAGAAATCTTGCAGAGAGGTAGCAAGATAAGGCTCGTCGAACGAGGGTTCGAGCTCGACTTGGACTAGCGCTTTAGCCAAGGCACCGAAAACGGCTAACAACATCTCCAGCGTGAAGTAAACATGAAGGCAGTAGAAAAACAATATGATTTGCGGGTGTATTTGTTTTTTGTAGTCATAGACGCGAATAAGAATGGCCAAGATTGTTAGTTTGGTGGCGTAGTTTAGAGGCGATTTGTGGCTTTTTTGAGGTGCTGTATCTTTATCGGAACCATTAGATTGCTGAACTTTGATGGGGAAACAAGCCAAGGAAATGAAACGGGAAAGTGGGAGTGGTGGATCTGAATATAAGGGGCCTTTGTTGAAGGCGAAGAGCATGAGCTTGAAGTTTGCAAGCCAGGCTATGAAGAATGAGGTGACGCCGCCAAAATGTATGGTTGTGAGTCGGAGGGGGAGTACGAAAAACAGGCAATTTATTGGGAAAATTGCGAGGCGCCTGGCGGTGCCCGACGGCAAGATTTTGCCGACGGTGTGGCAGTAGCATAAGGAGGCTACGACTAACGACCATACAAGAATCAAGTTGTTCACCTCGCCTTCCATCTCTCTCTCTCTCTCTCTCTCTCTCTCTCTCTCTCTAGTACAAACGCACGCACACACACACTTGTGTTTTGCGTCGGGGGTATTTATGATATACTACCTATGTTTCATGTTTTTTAAACCGCGTTATTTAAGATTTTTTTTTTTTATGTATCAAGTGTTTGAATCTAATTCATCTATTCAAAAGTCTATATTTAATATATTTCATATGTATTTTATTAAAAAATAATATATAATACGTAGTGAAATATAAATTTTTAAGAGCATACAATCGGTACATGTAAAAACTTTTCGTTATTTATCCAATATTTGTAGGCCTAGGTTATTGAGTATTTAATAATATTCGAGATCTTATCGTATCTATAAAATAATCTTGTTTTCTTTTTCTTTTTTTTTCAAAGGTGTATAATGTGATTAATTTCATAATACTTTTTTGACCAGCAAATTAGCCGACACTAATAAATTAGAAATGACTACAAAAGCATTATGAATCTTTATTAAGTTTAGCTTTGATTAATTAATTCACAACTAAAAAGTAATCTTTTCACTAATGAAATAATTATGATAAATAGGGGTTTTTACAAAAATCATTATTTAGGCTTCGTTTGGTAGGGTGGAAAATGGGAGGAAGGGGAAGGGATGGAAGAAAATTGGAAGGAAAATATGTATTTTCCCTTGTTTGGTTGTAGGAGGAAAAGGAAAGAAAAGAAATTGAGGATAGAAAAATAAGTATGAGGCCCACTGATATTTTTTTTACCCAAAATCGGATGGAAAAGGAAACGAAAATAATGCAAGGATATTTATAAAACAAGATTTTCAAAATTGTCCATATGTATAACTAGGTATTTAAATAATATTATTTCTTCTACTAGTATGAATTTTTGCATTTTTTAAATAGCAAATACGACGTGTGCATTTGTATAATACAGTAAAAATATATTTCACATATTTATTTATTTTATTTTCATTAAACTATCTACGATATAATTATATTTATAATTTAATTATATTTATAATTATATAAGATTGTAGTTGTCATTTGAGACAATATAAACAAATATTTCATTATATTAATTTATATATCTTATTTACATTATACTTATTTAGTTTAATTTTATTAATCTATTTTATTTAGACAAATTTATTAATCTATTTTAATACATGAATTCATAACATAATTATAATTTATAATGATATAAGACTATAATTGTCATTTAATACATAAATCATTTCTTTCTTTCCGCTTTTCCATTCAAACAAACAAGGAAAAATAAATAGATTTCTATTTTCCTTCCATCTATTTTTCTTTCAACCAAACATACATACAGAAAATTAAAATCCACTCATTTTTCTTTCCTCCCTATTTTTTTTCCTCTGCCAAACGCAGTGTTAAGGATGAGGTGTTTGAATTTTTGTTCTTTATATTTAAGTTTTTTTAATTTTCGTTATTTGTATTCCTAAATTTTTAATTTTAGTCCAATTTTAGACTACTTTGACACCTAAAACTGACCTACTATGAAAAATTGAAAATTTTTTAATTTTCCTGCCAATAAACTGATGTGGCGATGATGTTGGCTATAATATGTATATTTTGATCATATATGGATATAAATTGACATTTAAAAAAAAGAAAAAGCCACATCACATTTTTTTATTTATATATTTCACTATATATATATATATTAAAAAAATATATAAAAATATTATATAAATCTGATTAATTTAAATAAATACAAAATTTAATGAAGTTACATATTAAATAGTAAAAAATAAAAAATTTCCTTCCTTCTTTTAAAAAATTCCAAATTACATATACATATATATATATATATATATATATATATTAGTAAATTAATTGTTTTTTTGGTTCAAAAATAAATAAATTAATTTAAAAAAAAGAAAAAAAATTACTATTCACCATCTTCTTTAAACCCCCACCCCCTGACAAAAAAACCCCACCTCTCTCCTATCCCACCCCAACCCATCCACCCGTCCAAAATCCCACCCGCCCCCCTCCCCCCAATTCCCCCCACACTCTTTCTGATTTGTCTCATCTCTTTCTCTTTGTCTCACTCTCTCTCGTTCTTCTCTCTCTCTTCTCCATCTCTCTCTCGTCTTCGTGTCTCTCTCTCTCTTTCTGTTTGTATATGTGTGTGTGTACATATATTTGTATATGTGTGTATATGTGATTTTTGGGGGTAGGGGATTTGCGGGGGAATGGCGGCGGGCCGTGGCGAGGAAGATGTGGGAAAAGGGGGTGGGGAGATAAAGGGCGGTGGAGTTGGGGGGAAAGGGCGGCGGCCACTGGAGTTGAGGGGAAGGGGGGCTAGCAATGGCTGGGGAGAAAGGGTGGTGTGGGTGTGTGGGTGGCAGGGGCTGGGGGGCGGGTTGAGTGAAGAAGACGATGAACAATACGGATTTTTTTTCTTTTCTTATTCTAATTAAAGAAGTAATTAATTAATATAAAATTTAATTTTTTTATAATTTTATATTATGTAATATGTAATTTTATTAAAATTTGTATTTATTTAAATTAATTGAGTTTATAAATTTATAATATTTATATAAATTAAATACTTTTAAAAATATATAGTAAACTATATGTAATGTGGATTTTTGTTTATTTTTTTAAAATACCAATGCACTTCCGTATAGGATCCAAATTACATCTCACAACCAACATCATTGGCACATCAGTATATATGATGGGAAAATTAAAAAAAATTCTAATTTTTCATGTCACGTCAACTTCATGTGTCAAACTAATCTAAAATCGGACTAAAATTAAAAAATTAGGAAGATAAATAATGAAAATTTAAAAACTTAAACATAAAGGACTAAACTCAAACATTACTTAGAAGACAACTTTGTAAAAATTCCTAATAAATATGTATCATGTCACATATCAAATATCTATAATGAAATTATATTAAAATAGAATTAAAACAATAATTAATAATAATATATTTATCTACAAATTTATAATGAACGAAACTTGTTTTAAAACTATATCTTATGATTTCATTGACCCTATAATGAATTTTTCTTATTGAAAAATATGTGTCTCCGTTGGAAACATTCAAATGTGTTCTTAATTTATTAATCAATTGATGATGGAAGAAATCATGAAGGAGACTTGACTACGGGCCACGGGTTTAGGAGATTAGAAATGTGTAGATTTTTATTTTTATTTTATTTTTATAAATTAGGTTCAAGACCTACATATTCGCTTCACGATTGTAATTTAATGATATTATATATTCAAATGTTTTTTATAACATAAAATGACTGTAGAATAAAATCACAATTATTGAATCCATATACAGAGTCGACACCCGATGCATGAAAAATTAATTTCTGAAAATTTGTAGTCCATATAGTAGATTTGTCACGATCAATCAAAGTGGTGACCATTTTGTGTTTAACTTCCAAAAGTAATAAAAAAATCTATGTTGATTATTTGATCAGTAGAACTGGTCAGATAAGTGACAAGAAATAGACTAAGAAATATCAACAGATTTACTAACATGAATAAACAAATGGAGTAAATAAAATTGTAACAACCAGTAATAGATCAGAGCGTTTTTGTGGTGATACATGTTAGGCGTTGGTCAAAGATGGAGTCGTCATTAAATGATTAAGGCATGGAGATCCGATAAGTTCTTGATATTAGCATTAACTTTATTTGACTTTTATTATTTCTCAAATTTGAATTTATTATGACTGATGGGAACAAACACGTGTTCGAATTATCTTACAGAACTATTATCTTCTAACTGTAATAACTTGGAATGAGCACACCTTGTGTGAAGAACACAGTAAAAAATAAAAGATAAACAAAGAAAATTGAAAGTGAAAGAATAGTTAAAACTAAAAGGCAGATACGTAGTTTAGAAAGGTAAACAAACAGGGCATAGAATTATGTCTTTTTAAGCCTGTGGAATGAATAGGCACTGAATAGACAAATTGCGCAAAAAAGAATCACTCTTTACAAACTGTAAATATTTCTCTCTAGTATCAGTATCTAGGAAAGATTAGGGTGTCAATTAGAATTTGTCGAGTGGGTTCGGATTGAATTGATGTATGAGTCCGACCTGATTTGACCTTAACTCAAAAACTCAAATTTTAAATTTAATCTTTTCGAGAGTTGTATTCGGATCAACGAATTGGATTGATTTATGTCGCTTCTAGAAAAAATCTTGGGATAATCATTTTTTGTTAAGTGATTTAATTTGTATCCTGGATTTGTGACTGTATATGTATCACACAATTTAAAATATATTGAATTTTTATAAATTAATAAATCTTTTTCAAATAAATTGATAGTATGAATATGATACAATTTGAAATAGCTGAAAAAAAGAATATTTGTGTTTACAATAATAAAATGAAACCAAGTGTCAGACCGGATAATAAACATGTGGGTCAGAGGAGGCGTGCTTGAGCCGGTGAACAAAATCTCGAAGATGACGAAAATTATAATCTTTAGATATTGGGAACTGATGAGGCGCTCACGTTGCCAAGCTCGGGGTCCTACAACTTAATTGTCATTTTCTTTCTTTTTTGTTAAATATCTTATTCCGTTTGATGGAGTGCCATCACATGGATGATATCACAACTTTTTTTTAAAACAAGTAAATGGCATACAAATGGTTGTATCTAAATTATTTGTACAAAATGAAATTATTATGTGAAATTAAAATATTCTAAAAAAACGTGTAAATTGGTGATGACATAATAAATAATATTTTAAAAATCGAATAATTTTATTGATTATTGATTTGATCAATTCAATTGATTTGATTATCAATTTAATCGATGTAATGTCATAATAAATATAAATATATTTAATTTTCTATCCATATATATATATGTTATGAATATTAATAAAAAATAAAAAGAAGTGTTATTAATATCTGAAAAAACATTAAGTTTTATTTTAACAATTCCCAATTTTTAAAATTCTTAAGAAAAACATATGATTCTTAAAAAAATTACGAACTTTAAATAATTCTTTTAATACTCATAAATGCCCATTTAGTACAAGAAGCCCACGTGACCACAGAATTTTAAAAAAAAAAAAAAAATCTCATCATCTGTTGTGGGGGAGCTCAAAAATCCATCTTGCTTTCTATTTCCTCCAACTCCTTTGCTCTTCCATTTTTTCCAAGAAAATCAGCTGCAAAATCTTGAGTTTCAATTTATTTTCCTCCTATTTGCATCTTCGGGGTTTTGTCAAAGTGCAGTTCCATGTCCGAAGGCTTCTCGTCTGCTAAGGGCCATTACCCATGTAGTGGATTTCAAATTTCATGATGCTAGTTGTTGATCTTGTGTTTTGAAGAGTAGTTGGTGTTTGAATGTTCAGGGTTTGGAGAATGCCAGAAGGGGGAAAATTGTTTCACTCTGTTGCTGCGTCTGCTATGATTTGTTTGGGGGAAAAGGGTCGAAAAACCTAAAATATAAACAAGGTTCATTTTTTTTTTTCTTTGAAGAGGGATGACCCGCCGGTTTAATTGGTCAAATTAGCACTGGTTCAACTGATTATTAGCCCGTTCAAAGCGGTTTGCACTGGGTCAATTGGCCTTCGGTCACAGTCGAACCGATCAGTTCGATCCAAATTTATCATTAATTATTTACATATAATGATAAAGAAATTTATTTTGCTACACAAATAATTTGTATAATGTCACTATTGATGATTCGTAAAACATATGGTGATAATTTAATGACGATGAAAATATTTACAATATCATAATGGTAATTTTTTATCACCAAATTATTATCACTGTAGAACGTTATTAATTGTTAACAATGACAACAAAAATTTTAATTCTTATCATCTTTGAAAGCGTTATGATTCCATGACTATATAATTGCATTTAATCATGAGATTGATAATCAAACACAATTGCCTTGGACATAAGTATCTGTTCGGTATGTATGATGATTAAACACAACTTTCCTCGACATAATTCTTTGTTTGAATTCTCTGTTTCGTATGTATGATGGTACGACTTATTGAGATTTGAGTGTAATTTTGGTCGCATGTTGATTTAATAGATTGTGCATTGTACCATGTAGATTAGTTGGAAATTTAAACGAATGGCCCCAAATATTTCCAAGTGCTGAATGCAAATAAAAAGTTGAATAATTCTAAAATCATTGTTTGTAGATTAGCATTTTTTTTTCCATCTGTGCGAGTTTTAAAAGTATCGAGTTCCATTATGCAACCAAATTATCTGTACCAAAACCCTTCGCAGAAAAAGTGGCCTCTGAGTATTAAAAGTCTATTGTTGTTTGTTGACATTTAAAATGGTGTAACCGAACAGACGTTGCTATCGATTTAGCATAAATTATTGAAATTAGTTGTAGCCCCCAGAACCTTACAACAAACCACGTAAATTGTGAGGCGGTAATTTAAAACTTAAATACAACTAATACGGCTGAATGCATAAACACGAATAGGAGCTACTACATGTTAGATAAACGTGTGCCAAGGCTAGCAGTGTGCCGCTGGAAAATTAGTAACATAATAAATGTCTGCATTGAAAAAAAGGGCGCTCCATGTTCTAGACACAAACGAGTCCACTAAAGCATGCTATAACTCCTATTTTACATAGTACATATTAATCAAACTCAACATAAAACATCATAGCCGCAAAAATAAGACAACACCCCACAAATTAAGGTCGCATGCCAATGGCTGCAGTATTGACTTTTTACGGAAAGCGATTAAACTTGACGGACCCGTGGCTTGCCTTGCTTTTGAGTTGTTCAATTGGTTCGAGTCAATTCCAAAATGACGAGCCTAGAGTCTGCTCCAGCGACAGGAAGAGGATTCACCACGAGTGCGGCTTCGCGGTACGTTGATAATGTCGATCGAGTCATCCGGAATTTGGATTATATCGGACAAGTTTAACACATTCGCAGGCATAGAAAGGCCCAACATACAGCACAACTTCTGCCACTCCGGCTCACCTTTCATCATGTACGCCTCGACAAATGTACTGGCGCTATAATTTTTTTTAAAAAAAGTGCAATATGCTTTAAAATTTTTTTAAAAAAGAACGAGTTTAGCATCTACGGACACACAAATATAGTATAATTGGCACTTCATAACCGATGCTAATCTGGACTGGGAGATTTCTGACAAAAAAAAAAAAAAAGAAAAACCACCATGCCGCTCATTACTTGATGTGAATAACAGAACAACAAACTATGGGTGAGTTCTGTGAGGGAGCAGATTTGTATTAAAACATGATTGATAATAAGAACCCAAATGAGAACTTCAGTATTGAAAAGCCTTGCTTCTATTCTACGTAAAAATATTAAAATTACCATATTCCATATAAACCTTATTGCATCATCAAATTTGAACCCAAGAAATATGTATATATTTTCGTAATTATATATGTGTACAAGTATGCCTGGAAAATTTGTGCTTACTTAAAAAACAGAAAGTTGAAGTACTAATGCTGCCACAAGCTTAACTTCAATTGAGATATGCATTTCATCAACCAATCAAGAGAATGTAACACAAATGAAGTACCAAAAGTAAAACAAAAACAATGTAATTGTAGTGATCAAACATCATTAACGCAGCTTCTGATTAGCATTGTCATGCTCTACATTTTGATTATTCTTTAAATCACATTTAGGCAAAAATTTCAAATTAAAGAACGAAATTAATTTCGAAATTTAAAAAAAAAAATAAATAAAATATGAAATCACCTTCAACTAAGATTTTCGAGACGAAGCTCACTTCTCCGGCAACAGCGGCCGCCAAACTCTTGCTTTGAATAATATTTTGATAATATAAAAATTGTTATTAAATAAATATAAGTAGTGGTAAGATAGCAAATATTATCACATAATACAATTATTGGTGATTATTTTTATTCTGCTATTTTTATATTTTATTTTTAGAGTGTGTGTGTGTGTTTTTTTTTTAATATGATCATATACATAACCCCCGCCCCCACCCACACAAAAATAAATCTTTGTTTTGTCGATAATTAATCATGCCCACCGCCTTACCAATTGGCAATTGTGATTAATTATTATTGTACAACGTATTAATTAAAGAAAAATGGAGTGTTTTGTGACAATCGTGTATGACAGTAGTAATCTTCATTACCTACAAGGGGCTTAAATTAATGACATGATTTTAATAATCAGATAAAATAGTTTCCAAGTATCAAAATGTAATTAGTCATTAGTTAGATTACCCGACGAACTTTGTAGTGTGCCACGTCACTATGAGAATATGTATCTTTCAATGACAAATCAATACATTATAAATTTAGACTTCGCGACAGATTAAATTTATAACTGTTCCATTACTAAATGTCTTGTCATTGATTATTTCCTTATTTTCATTTATATTGAATTATATCACTAATTCATCATAGATACCTTAAATCCGTGATGAAATCTGTCCGTCACAAAATCTCCATTAGCGAAGGAAGTGCTTTTTTGTAGTAAATGCACGATTGACTTCTGTATATGTTATGATGCGAATAAGTACTTTTTTTATGAAATATATCCAATTTGCCAATGAAACTATAACCAAAATCAATTATAAATTTAATTGGTGAAATCCACATTTATTTTTACTCTATTACACAAGTATTTTGTTGATATTTGAATGCTAAAAAAACATAGTTATTTGAAATTTGATAAGTTTATAAGTTCAAAAATAAACTCATATGTCTAATTTTTAGCAATATAATTGAGCAAGATTTTGAAGCATTTTCCCATTAGTGCATATAGCATCGAGAGGAACAAAAACATAACATAATCCTGTTGCAAAATTATTCTAGCTAGTTATTACCTCCTGTTGGTATCAAATAAACCTAGTACTGTTATACCTAGTTAATTAGTTTAATATAATTTCAGGTAAGTCGTAAATTGTCATGCCTTTATTTATTCTTTTAATATTTTTCTTAACTTACTACCATATTTAAATATATGGAAAATATAATAAATTAAATATTTATAAATGTACATCAACATGTAAAATGTATATTGCTGTAGGATGGGTAACAAACTGAGGTTTAACAATACGCTTATGTTTGATTTGGGATTGCAACTATAAAATGTTAATTTCAGTTGTGTACGGGGTACAAAGTTAAAGTATTTTGCAAACTTGTTTGAATTGGCATGCTGAAATCCTTAATTGAAATTAGTCTATCGAGCAAACTCGATACGTGTGGAAAATAAAATAAGACATAATCTAATTACATGTTTAAATTTAAAAGATATAAAATTAAATATCTATGAAGTTTTTATTTGAGTATATATTTTTTTAAGTATTTGATATATTTATTAAATTTGTGAAAAACAAAAAAAATATTTAAAATACATTAAAAAATATGACTACAATGATAAATAAACAATAAAGTATATATATATGTATATGTTTATATATATGAGAGAGAGAGGAGAGAGAGAGAGAATAGAATGATAAATAATAACCTCATGTTAAAAAAAAGGAGAGAGAAAAGTATGAAGAAAATGAGAGAGAGAGAGAGAGAGAGAGAGAGAGAGAGAGAACAAGTGACGGACCAAAAATAGCAAAAGTAGTTATTAAGTAGAGCTGATGCTTTATAAATAGTATAGATGTCCCAATATCACCTTTTAGAAGAGCTTGTTATACTCCAATTCTGTGGATTTGAAATTTAAACCGCATTTTTAGTTACAATTTGCGATGCAAATAATGACAAATGAAGCAATTTTATCAGTGTAATTGAGGATGTTGAAATACAACAAACAAGTGAATCAAACATGTTCCTACAGTTTTTGCTTCATAAAGAGTCAAAGACCATATTTTACTATTAAAGAATTTGCATCACATTAATATAAATACTCATGTAATGCGATTCCGGATAATTCTAGTCCCCATCGGATTCGGCTATATCGGAACTAATCACGTGACGAGTGTATTATATTTGTTATATGATTAGGGCATATTTAAGAAAAAATAACCAATCATATGATAAGTATTATTATATTTAGTAACGTCACTTGTTGGGTGCACCAAGCCGGTTTAGAAAAAAAATTTCCTTGCAAATCCAAGTTAAAGAAGAAAATTTCATTCTACTCACTTACATGCACATCCAAGTTAATTATGAATTATGATAAGTCGAAGTTTGGCTTGTTTCTCGAGGATGATATGGTCCTATAGCTCAACGATCGGAAATGGAAGAGTCCTTATCCTACTAGGATTAAAAATACGCGAGTCTATTTGGGAGTGTTTCTAGCGAAGACCCTTTGGTACCTAAATCAGTAAGTTGCATAATGATATAGTAAGTATTGGAGAGAATCGAGTAGAGAATTTGGCCAATGTGTCTTATATCCCCTTTCTGGGAACATGCATGGGGTATTTATAGTATTATTCAGCCCTTGGAACTGGTAAAATTTGGGGGGCCTAAGATTGCAAGTCCTAGGTACAAGTTAGACTTATAGTCCTTACTGACGGTGGTAGAGTAGGTGTAGCCCTACAAAAATAAAGCGGTAGGATAGAGTACGAAGGATGGTGACAGGAGGTTAGATAGTCCTTGATGGTCCAATCCCTAGTCGAGGAGAGCTCTATTGAGTATCGATCGCATTGATTATCGACTCCAAATTTCAAAGGCGGTCATTCCTTGAGAAGACCGCAATATGGTGGCATCACACATGGCACCAGAACGCGGGTCCCAAAGGACACACATGGCACCAAATGTGGATCCCAAATGACACGTGTCAATATCCCTTGTCAAATTACTATATTGACATAATATATTTTATGCTTATTAAATGTTTTTGGGTGTAGCACCAGTTTTATTATGCTTATTAAATTGTATAACAGTATGACTGCGACGTTGTCCCATTTTTCCCAGGAGCGGACCGGATAGCTTTGTGGGGCAAACAAGCCGGCGAGTCTTGACAAACACTATGAACGCCAGTGTCTCGGCGTGTAGCTTAACATCCACCTTGGCCCTAAATAATGAGGAATTTTTTTTTATGTATTGGGTGTATGGATTCAAAGATTCAAATTTAATTATGTGTTATATATTATTTTTTTTAAAAAAATATATGTAATATGTGATTGAATTTGAATCATTAATAAATGATGGAATTCAATCACTCGATCTATGGAAGAATTTTTTAGGTAATGGCGGCAAGAACAGCCAAGCAATGGCGATGTCTGACAGCAAGATTTTGCTGATGGCGTGGAAGTAGCATAATGCTGCCAAGAATCATGTTGTTCACTTTGCCCTCCATCTTTCTCTTCCAAATCTATGTTGATAGTTACCATCGTGTTAAGGGTATAGATCAAGTCATAGTGTCATATGGTTCGTTTTATTTTTTTATTCCACTCTCATATATTGTATTAAGTTGGATGAATGGATAACACGTAGCTGTGGTGCATTTTACTTTGTACAAAACACAAAATAAAAGATTTGATCCGATATTTATATAATACTATTTAATATTACTCAAATGGTGTTATCTTATGACTACAACTAAAATACAAAATATAATAAATAATAATACGAAAATTGCCACTATGTATATTTAGTTAATAGAAATTTGGTTTTCTAAGAAAAATAATTTTCATAATGTAAACGGTGATCACAATAATTATGTTTAAATTGTTTGCATTAACAATGAGTAATTCTTATGGTGACAAAGATTGATGAATGCTAAAAGATTTCTTGAGCATTTGGTGTCTATCTTCGATCGACTAGTCCATTCATATTTCATTGTAGTTCACCTCATGAATTAATTAAGATTGTTTCTCGACATAAGCGGTATGGTTCAATTAAGAGTATAATAGGCTTTGAAAACTTTCTGTAGGTTTGAATATTTCATTAACATGATTAAACTTATATAATTTGATCAAATCTCTTTGGTGAACCAAGTAGCTGAAAAAAAATGAGTTTCAATTATGCATCTCAGTGGATCACAAGTGGTGGATTTAATACTTCCTGCAAGAAAGAATGATCTATATAATTCGACATATATAATGGTATTTTGAAAAGGTAATTCAATTATATATTTATTAGCGCAAATTACATTAAGCACCTCAATCTTTGGGGTGTTTTGAAAAAGTAATTCAATTATATATTTATTAGAGTAAATGTGTGCTTTGGTATTAAATATTTATCATTTGTACATCGATGGTATTTTTTATACTATTCTTGTGGAATATTCCTCAATATTCCCCAGAATATATCCAAATATTTCATAAAGATTCTATCAAAATAGTGAAAAAATACCATCGGCGCACAAATCATAAATGTTAGGTACCAAAACGCATATTTACAAAGGTTAGGTACCAAAGTGCAAAACACCTCAAAAGTTGAGATGCTTAACATAATTTAATCTATTTATTATGATACTTTCTTAAAAAAGGGTCTCACATAACTTATACCAAATTAATTAAAGAGCGAATTATAGTTACCATCCATAACGTATGATGAAATTACAAAAAATACCTCCACATATGAAAAATTACTATGACCCCATTATCTGATGTCTAACAATTTGTACATACTGTTAGTTTGACTAACGGTTAGTCAACCCGAACTTCTAAAAATACCCCTTGAGGTGTTTTTTTGTTATTATGTGTTATAGTTTGGAGCATTGTATTGTAATTTGTTGAAACTATAAGTTGTTAAATGTAATATCCCTATTATTTTTTTTAAAATTGTTGATTAAAGCTGTTGGTGAATGGTGTGTAAATTTAGTTTTTAACTGGTGTACTGAGGCAATGTAAGATTTTGATTACATAATGCACAATCTGCTGGTAAAAAAATATTATCCACCAACTACCAAAAGTATCATTGTGATTCATGTCATAAAACTTAGTAAGGGACTTCTAATAGAAGGTAGTTTTGTACTACCTAATATAAGGTATGGTCTTAATTAATTACCACGTGTATGTAAACTTCACTTCAAGACGTTTATATATTCTATTTCAACACATAACCTACTTAGTAATTTATAATTATTTATTTTGAATTATCAAAAATATGGTACTTATCTTTTTCCATCCTCCTTAATTTAAGGAATTAATGAAAAGAGAATCCTAATAAGTAGGAAAGTTAATAATTTTTTTTCGTTTCTCATCCGCTACTTAAAATGATCATAAAATAAATCAAGGGGTAATGATAATTCCCCATACGTGGTGGTGTTTCTTATAATTTCACTATGCCTTGGGGTGGTAATTATAATTTGTCCTAACTTGAGTAAGGGCGAAAATAACCTTTTCTCGATTCCATTAGACATGACATTGAACCCCATTGGGGATAATGGTAATTTTTTATATGTGGGAGTATTTTTTATAATTTCATTATACTTCAGGAATGACAAATATAATACGCCCTTAATCAAAATGTATTTTTTTTAAAGACAGAAAACTATTGTGTTCAATAGCAGTGCGAATCGCCTCAATTGGGGTGGACGCCCTTGGACCAAGAATTAAGTATTAATCTCCTAAATAGCAATTAATGTTCCACTTTTCACATTTGGTAATTGGTCAATAATGCTATAAATGTTGCACCTACATATCTGAGAACAAGAAGAATGTAAACTCGTGTTTACCACTACTAAAATTTACATACTTCGAGCAACTAATGATGCGCCTGATTTAATTTTTAGTGGGAATTTGGGTGAGCTTATAAGTTCCTCAAAATAGTTTATAAATTATTGAAAGCTTGTAAGCTTATTAAAAGTGTTTGATTATTATTTTTTTAATTAAAGAAGCTTATAAGTTCCAAAAATAAAATGTTAAGAATTTATAAGCTCCTTAAAAAAAAAATCCCCCAACTTATTTTTAAAGAGTTTATAATTTGTCTAATATTAAAGAATAAAATGATATAAAGATCCTTATTTTTTTTTCAATATTACGTTCCTTTCATTTTAAAAGATATTTACATGATATTATTTCATATATTGTTTTTCATCATTATTGCACTTACTAATAGCAAACGAGCTTTTAATTTTACTAAATGCACCGACAACTTACAAGTTCCCAAAACATCTTATAAGATATTAAGTTTTATTTATCCAAAGTCCAAATACTTTCACAACTTATTCTTAAAATAAAATTTAAGAGCTTATAAGTTTCAAAAACATTTTGTAAGCTCTAACAACTTATAAAGTACTTCTAGAGATAAATTTAGCCAAACACCCCCCTAGTCGTATTTTTCGGAACTGTTTAGTCATTAATTTAGTTGGGCGATAAATATAATTATAATTATTTTGTAATTTATCATATTATATATATATATATATATATATATATATATAAATTCGTTTATCATATTAAACTAGAATTCTCAGATAAGTCGAGCACCTGGAAAAACAATTCGCAGCTAAGCAGTAACAAGAATGTATTTGGAAGTATAGCTGAAGTAGCTGGACAGTGGGCACTAACTAGTATGTATTTACCCCCGAGATGTGAACAAAGAAACCCCGTCACTGTTTTCCAATTTCCAATGTCCTCCAACTCTTTCCATTTCCCACCAGCTATTTTTCCAACAACACATCTAAAACTTGCATCCCACCATTTTTTGTTATTTGAGATTATCAAAATAAGGTTATTTACTCAATTGTACGAATATAACCTTTATTAATATTGGCTAACCTTGATCGATGTTTAATAAAACAATGTCGGAGGAGCTTTCCGCCGAAATCCGATCAATTTTTTTAATTCTAATTGGTCCGTGATCCAATTCTAGTCTTATGCTTATCAATAAGAGCATTGCAGCTAACTACATTTTTAGATACTTCATAAGAGAAACACCTTCAGAAAAGCTCACCTTAGTAAAGGATACCAGCAAAGCAATTCAGAATGACTTGTAATGCAGATAAGAATGCAAGCAAGAACCTCCATACTTGAGACAGAAAATATGGGTCACCTTGTCTCAAGCCCTTACTGCTAGAAAAGAACCACTTCAGCTCGCCATTCATAGAAATCCAAAACTTACGAGGAAATTGTACAAGATTGAATCCGATAGATAATAACACAGGGGAAGTTCACACTGCAGAACATTGAATCCAATAGATCATGACACAAGGGAAGTTCACACACTGCAGAACACCAAGAATAAAGCTGCTATTAACTTAAACAAGAGCTTTGAGAACGTCAATTTTAATAGCAGATCTCTGACCAAAATTGTCCTAGTGGTAATTTCAGAAGGAGCTCTTGAGCCAAAAGGGTAGTCTGCAATTCTTATACCTGGTTAAGGCTGCCCGAGTAGGTAAGATACAGGAACAAATGATGACTCCAAGTATACCTACAATTTCGGTGATGCATTTATAAATTGTGTTGCAGAGAGAAATAGGTCTGCAATCATTAGAATGAGCTGGATTTTGAACCTTAGGAGTTAATCTTGTCCAGCAGCAAAGGACCTGGATCTCGACTACCCAGAAACTTTTTATCCACTGGCAAAGATGAATACTTGAGAGTACTCTTGTCTGTTGCTGTAAATCTTGATTGGTCTTTACATCAACTAGATGTGAAAAATGCCTTTCTCAATGGAGATTTAGCAGAGGAAGTATACATGTATGCTTCACCGGGTTTTGTGGAGAAGTTTGGATCCAAGGTTTGTAGATTAAGAAAATCTCTATATGGGCCCAAATAGTCACCTCGAGCTTGGTTTGAAAGATTTGCAAAGTTTGTAAAAAGCCAAGGCTATATTCAAGGACACGCAGACCATGAACTATTCACAAAGGCTTCCACTAGAGGAAAGATTGTTGTCTTAATGGTCTAAGTGGATGATATTATCCTCAGGGAGATGACTTGGATGAGACAAGTAAAATGAAACAATGGCTTCTGAATTCGATATTAAAGATTTGGGACAATTATGATATTTTCGTGGCATTGAAGTTGCTCGGTCCAAGAAGGGTATTGTTGTCTTGCAACACAAATATATCTTGGATCTATTGGAAGAAACCGGAATGAGCGGATGCAGACCAGCTGTTACATCCATGGTGTTTCACTCAACTCGGAGAAGTAAAGGAGGGAGTTCAATTGATGTGAATAGATATCAGAGATTAGTTGGCAACCTAATCATTTATCTCACACAAAACATGACATTGCCTTTGCGGTGAGTGTGGTTCGCCAGTTCATACATTCTTCATTTGAAGAACATCTTGAAGCTGTTTTTAAAATTTTAAGGTACTTAAAAGGAACTCCAGGAAAAGGATTGTTTTTCAAGAAAATTGAGCGAAGAGGAGTTGAAGTTCATATTGATGCAGATTGCGTGGGGTCAGTCGTGGATAGAAGATCAACATCTGGATATTGCACCTTCTTATGGGGAAATTTAGCAACCTGGAAGAGCAAAAAATAGTGTAGTGTCTAGAAGTAGTGCTGAGGCTGAGCATGGAGCAATGACGTTAGGGACATGCGAGGTACTATGGTTAATAAGAATTTTGGAGGAGCTTGAAAGACCATCTACTCACCCTATAAAGTTGTATGACAACTAGGCAGCAATCTGCATTTCACACAACATGATAGAACAAAGCATGTTGAAGTTAACACACACTTTATAAAGGAGAAGCTGGACGGACGAGTCATTTGTACTCCATTGTTCCAACAACACAACAAATTGCAGATATTCTAACTAAACGACTCTTATGCCAAAGATTTGAGTCTAGTGAGCAAGTTGCGCACGATAGACATCCATGCATCGACTTAAGCGGGAGTGTTGATATGTTAAGAGTGTCCTATCTTTAGGATTTTGTTTTATCTTTATCATACCTGATCAATCTTTGTCTTGTAAGTAACTGATCGGCCCTTGTCTTCCTAGATATGATCTGATTAGTTCTTATCTTCTAGGGGCTTGATAAGATTTTTTTCTTGCTATTATATCTTCAATTTCCGGAGGAACAAAAAATGAAGAGACTAATTTTCTCACTACACAATTCACGGATAAAAACCATGCTAATCAAGAAATACAAGAGACCCGTTTCAAAAATATAAGCACCCAATCATCATAAACTAAGAAAAGAAAATTTCTCACGCATATGATCAAGTTAAAAGCAAAAACTCTGTGTAAAAGAGGTTAGCACTTTTAAGAACATTTCTGACCTGAAAAATGTTAGTCTCAAATTGGAATCATGAAAGACGATCCATGCTTGCAATTAACTAGATTTATAAACTTCTTTTCCACCTTTGGCTTTATCATCATGAATCAACATTTCTGCACATCAAAAAGAATAATAAGCATTTGCAAATATAAGATAAAATAACAATATTCAAATGGTAACCCCTCTTTGGGTAAGATATCAACTCCTCTTCAACACCACGGTAGCTCCGGAGATCTTATCAATCATGAATTGGAAGAATTTCAAATATAAATGAAACTTACCATATCAAATAGTAGATAAAATTAACACCCAAAATATCAAGAAAAGATCAAGTAAGCCGACCTTCGCAGGAGAATGCAGCTTGAGAAGGAAATACAACGTTTCAAGAAATCTACATACATCCCAACCTTGCCTTTCAGCTTCTGATTGAATGGAGCCTCTATGGGTTCTCATTGAATTGGAAAGATAATGCAGGTTATTGAAAAATCGTATAGATTATTAAATAATAATAACAAAGATGAGATGGAATAGAATTGTTTCTTCAATTCAGGCAGCGTACTTACTTTTCCATATTATACCTTTGCCTCACAGCGAGATCTGGGATATGTCTGGAGATTCAGAAGGCTAAACGGACTTCCGAATTATAATCATATAGAGTTGAGAAAAACATGGCAGAAAACAATCATATTGTTTTAGAAAAGTATATCTATTCAACAAAATATAATAATTTACCTTGCCTTGTTTCTCTTCTTCTGTATTTGTGTCTAATCTTTGGGCTTTCAACTACCAAATGACATCTACAAGTGGTGTATATTTAGCGAGCCAACATACGAGAAGCTAGAGTCACCCGTTTCTTGATCATCTTCATCAATGTCTTGAGATTATATGAAACAGAACTTGTATATATTAGATTGTTAAACATATCATGGAGGAAAACAAATAAAGAACCTGTAGATTTCAACTACCTCCTTTGGAATCATGAAAACAGGCGTAAGAATACTATTACTTTTATTAATTGATACTGTGACAATTTGCAAGTATATTTATCCATTATTTTGTTCTTTTGTTACTTAAGAAAGCTTCCTCAGCCCTTGGAAAGAGAGATAACACTACAGAGCTTCCTTTCCCTCTGAAGTTGTTGATAATCCAAAGGACAAGGAGATGAAGTAAGCAATTTGCTTCCAACAAACGAAACACCCTGCAACATCAAAAAAATTGGTGTTTGAAGATATATAATTTCCTTTTCTGTACAATATATGCAAAGAACAAAAAGAGCACCAAAAAATTATTGCACTAGATAAGCACTTTTTTGAGAAATAACAATTGCTAGTAAGAAAGCACTAATCTATGAATCCGTAGCAAAAATCCTCTTGCATATATACCCCATATCCAGTAATTGGAAGAGGATTGCATAAATAGCAAATGCTTTTGATTTTGGAAACGAAGTGCTATGCCAATTTGAGCAAATATATCCATGAAGGAGGAGATTGGGCGAGAAACAACATCTGAAGAAAAGGTAAGGATTAGCATATTGCCTCCCATCATCCAGACTTTATAAGCAATCAATTAACAACCTCAGGTTCAAAGAACATGATTCCTGGAGGAAACAAAACACAAATGGAGATTAAACTTCAAGCCAAGATCAATAGTTTCACCATCATAGGAAACATAGCACAGCAAAAATAAGTAATGGCTTATAATTTCAAAACACCAAATGTCCAAATACAGACAAGGAAACAAGCTATAATGTTCCCTATCCAGCTATGAGCTTACCCCATATCAGGCTATATTTGGTCCTCTCTGGAGTGGAGTATCACCATTCTTAAGGCAAACAATGTCTGTAACAGATTAATCAACATTGTTACTCCGTTGAAGTACTTGGGTACCAACGTGCTTCCCTTCGTAATATGCGGTCTAAAACGATGCTAGTCTTGAATTGGAATCATGGCTTTATCAACAGTGCAAATATTTATGCCCTTTGCTTTATCAACAGTAACAAATATTTCTGCACACCAAGCAATAATAAGAATCGTATATATGACATAACATTGGTATACACAGACCTGTAACCTTTTCTTCCTTAACAGATCCCTTGTTGTTCTACTATTACTACTTCACCAGCTTATGACCATAAGTTGTATTAGTTAGAAATTGTAAAAATTTAAATGTAAATTAAACTTATCACATCAAATAGCAAATAAATTTGGCACAGAAAATCAAGAAAGATAAAACAATGATAATTGTAATAAAATAATAGCAACAAAATTAAACAGTTAAACAAAAAAAACCAAAATTTAAATCCGAAATAGGTAAATTAAAATAAATTAAAATAAAAAGGAAGTTAAATTAAAAACCAAAACTTAAATGAAAATCAGAAATTAAACGGAAAATAGAAATACGCAGAAGTTAAACTAAAAACAAAAAAAAAATTGAAAATATAAGTTAAATCAAATGAAAACAAAAGAATTAGATAAAAGAAAATAGAAGAAACAAGTGGTAGGAACAGAAAGAAACAAGAAAGAAAATAGAAAAATATTAAATTCAAAAACTATTAAAATATAAAAGAAATTACATTAAAAACCAAAAACTAAATTCAAAATAGAAAAAAAAATGAAAAAAAATACATTAGAAAACCAAAACTTAAATGAAAAGGAGAAATTAAAAGGAAAACATAAATTAAATAAAAAACAGAATATAAAAATTCAATTGAAAATAGAATAAATCAAAGAAAAAGATGATAGAAAAGAAAAAACAAAAGAAACAAAAGGAAAAGGGAAAAGATGCAAACGAGATGCAAACTTACGTGGAGATCATCGATAATCACTTGGACTTGGGCCAGGAGGCTATTGTGTGCTTGCTTGGTTCTCTCTCTCAAGTTTGTCGTCTTCGAGTAAATGAGACTCACAAAAATTGGGTTTAACTCCCATCATACTCAAACTTGTTGAACATGAGTTGTAAATTCTGTTGTATATAAACGTACTTTATAGAAAAAAATTAATTTCTTCTGAGGTATAAAGGTACTCGTCTGAAGTTCAATTAGATTAACAACTCAAAAGAACCAACAACTGCCGAATCCATCTAAAACCAAAATCCAAAAGAATATACGTTTCTACTCCATCTCAGCATGAGATACATCTGTTAGAGAAAAAGGAAAGCTTACCTGGGTAATGTTGTAAACTGTGATTCTTTCTTCATGCAAAATAGAGGAATCAGGTGTCATGACGAGGCGAAACAATAGGTCTGCTTTAGCTTCAAACAAATTAGGCAGACTACTTTGCATTAGCTACAAAAAGGGAAGTGCTCAAGAAAAGCAACGGCCAATCAATTAGAACAAAAATCCTAGCAGTCAGGCATCTGTTCATCAATAAACTAAAATGACCCGAATATATGCAAAATTGAAAAACAAATAAGCATATTGACATTGCACAAGTTGGAAGAGTTGGATTTTATGAAAAATAAGTGTTGTTCCAGTTTGAGGATATATCTACACACACACACACGCGAAAAAGGCGACTGCGCAAGAAAGAACATCAGAAGTAAAAGACAAGGATTAGCAACCCTCATGCCAAGAATATGAATTACCAATCTCAGGATCAAAGAATATGACTCCTGGAGGAAATAGAATACAGTGGGAAATTAGACTTCAATCCAAGAGCAATAGAGCCAACATTATAGGAAATGAGCCTAACAGAAATCAATGACAGCTCAAAATTTCAAAGGGTAAGATGTTCACATATAGCTTCGCTGAAAGGAAACAAGCTAAGAAGGTTCTGTGGAAAAATTAGGTTAGGTATTGTAATTAGATTTTTCCTATTTGGTCCTAATTAAGTTTTTTTTTTTTTTTAGATTAAGTTTTTTTTGTATAAATAACAATTGTAACAGCCTTGTAAATCAACTTAATATACAGATTTTTGAGTTTCTTCTCACAGGTTCCTTATCTCATAATGAGCTCGTACATACCTGGCTACATTTTGTCCTATATGAAGTATCACTATCGTTTGAGCAAACAATATCTGGACAGCATTAATCACCATGCTTACTCTTTTAAAGTACTAACTCACCGACATGCTTGTGTTTGAAATATCTATAACAATTTGACAATTGTCTGAAAAAGTGACAGCAGGCAATAGTAGAACACATATTGGGAGTTTTGCAATTAGTAAAAATTAGTTATTTATATAACTCTAGATGATAAATGGCAATGAAGCGACCTGATTGTTATGAAATCTACAAGAATATGGACAACAAAAAGTGACTTCTAGTTTCATGAAGTTTCACCGGGGAAAATGACAAGGAGGACATAAATTTAAGCGAATTTCCCCTTGCATGTCATATCAGAATGATACAAACCATGCTCATCAAGAAATACTAGAGACCAGTTTCAGCAATATAAGCACCAACTCAACATAAACTGAAAAAGAAAAAATTGTCAAGTATTATCAAGTTAAAAGAAAAACCTCTTTGTAAAGTTGGTTCACACTTTTGAGAACATATCTGACCTGAAACGATGTTGGTCTCAAATTGGAATCATGAAAGTTGATCCATGCTTAGAATCTCTAGATTTATAAATAAGACCTTTGAAATTCATCGTCATGAATCAATTTTTTCGTGCACATCAAAGATAATAACAAGAATTTGTAAATATAAGATAAAATAACAATATTCAAATGGTAACCCCTTTTTGGGTAAGAGACCAATTACTTTCCAACACCACGGTAGCTCCAGCTACAAGTATTATGCAAGAAGTGTCCATTCCTTTTACTGCTTTGCTAGGTGACGAACCAGGGATTTTCTCAATCGGGAATTGGAAGAACTTCAAATATAAATGAAACTTGCCACATCAAATAGTAGATAAATTCAACACCCAAAATATAAAGAAAAGATCAAGCAAGCCTACCTTCACAGGAGATAATGCAGCTTGAGAAGGAAATACAATGTTTTAAGAGATCTGTGTACATCCCAACCTTGCCTTTCAGCTTTTGATTGAATGGAGCCTCTATCGGTTCTCATTGAATTGGAAAGATAACTTAGGTTATTGAAAAATCGTAAAGACTATTAAATAATAATGGTAATATGGAATAAAAAGGTTTCTTCAAATCAGGCAGGGTATATAGAATTGAGAAACCCATCAAATAGTTTTAGAAAAGTATATATATTCGAAAAAGTAAAATAATTTGCCTTGCCTAGCTTGTTTTACTTCTTCTGTACCTGTGTCTAATCTTTGTGCTTTTCAACTACCAAATGACATATACAAGTGGAGTATATTTAGCAAGCCAAGATAGGAGAAGCTATAGTCACCCTTTTCTTGATCATCTTCATCCATGCCTTGAGATTATATAAAACAAGGCCTGTATTTATCAGATTGTTAAGCATATCAAGGAAAGCCAAAAGCTTCTAAAATGGGAGAGTGGCTACAATACACTTAAAAATAATGAAAATAAAGTTTGCACCTGGCAAGCATAACCTTTCAGAGCTGAGAATGCCCACAAAGGTTCAGACTTGTAGAAAATGATGAAGCCATCTCTAGAAGCCTAAGGATCTCCAATCCCCCTTAGTATTTCAAGATAAATGCAGCAATAAAATTATATGGTGTTAAGGAGAAAGAGCACCATTTCTCAGGGGAACACAAACAACAGAGGTTCAAGTTGTAGAAGCTACAGATATGAAGTACAGTGAACTAAAAGTAGTTAATTATTATCTTACGAATTGGAAAGGGATAAATCAAGCCCATGGAGATCAACGTAGAATTGAAACATTATGCCTTGAACATCTTTTCCAGTTCCTCGAATACTTCGAATGTTCTAATCTTTGGCATGAATTGACACCTGAATGCAAGAAAGTGAAATAATGGTATATTCAGTTATTTGTACATATAACCTACAAGAATAAAGAGGATATGCAGAAATACCCCTGCCAAGTGAACAGTGCCCAAGTTGCTGAACTTAAATTTGCTGTTTGAATACAGTTTAAGTTACCTGCACAAAATAAATTCAAATCAAGTAGCTATGATGTTAGTTTACAATCAGATGATCAGTACAGACAAAAGAAAAACATTAAGATGATGACAGTCAACTGCAAGATAGTCCTGAAAAACAAATTATTTGTCACATCTGTGGAACCAGCTAAAATGTGAAAAATACATGTACTCAACAGATCAGAAGAAGCAGGCAATGAATCGAACTCAATACCAGCTTCCCAAATCATGCCAAAAACATTAGCTCTATCACCAGTTGACAAGATTTTCTTGCCACAACGCTGTTTAACCATCTGTGCTAACATAAAAAGTTCCACTGAAAGAGATTAGAGCTTCAAAAGGCTTATACCAGTAACAAAACTTGGAGTCAAATGAGAAGTATAAACTGAGAAAACTGAGAAAGAAAGTATCTTTCATGCTGCCTTTTCTGGCCTGTCAGGAAATCAAAGTATATGTATCGTAATAACAAAACTAATTCTCAATTTCAGTTTATTTTGTTGTTATAGTTACCATTCTTGACAGAGAAAAGAAAAGAGCTTTTTTCATAAAATAATCTGGGTTTGTGCAATATCCATTCGAAATTTTGATAAGATGATGTATCTTTTTCACGGTTCCTCTCCAACTTTGAATGCTCTAATCTTCAAAGCGAATAGACAGCCGAATGCGAGAAATTGAAGTAGTGGCTTGTTCGGTTATTTGCACATACATGCTACAAGAACAAAGTGGATATGTGAAAATACCCCAGCCAAGTGAACGGCTTGCTCAAGTTGCTGAGCTGGGATGCCCGGTGTTCGGATACAATTTAGGTGACCTGCAGAAAGTAAACTCTAAATTAAAAACATTTGACAGTTTAATACAAGAATATATTAGGCATAAGTGTGTGCATGCTTCAGCAAACTTGACAGTTCATTTTTTGCTTCACAAGTGAATCCAATTCACAGCCCAAGGGGGTAACACAGGATAGCTAGTCGAGTCATTTTTACCAGGCCAAAGAGTACAGTGCTTTTTCATAAACATAGATTATTGCAACATTATAAAGATTGTTAAATTAAATAATAAGAAGAAAAAGATGGGATAAAAAGGTTTCTTAGAACCAGACAGGGTACTTACATAATACTTACATAACCACATTATCCCCGTGTCCAACAGTGAGTTCCGGGCCATGAGTAGTAAAGATTTCAGACAGCTACTCAATGGATGTCCCAAATATAATCATATAAAATCAACAAAAACTTGGCTGAACAATCAAATTATTTTGGGGAAGTATATTTACACTCAACAAAACATAATAATTTACCTTGGCCTTCGTTTTCTTCTGCTGTAGTGTCTCAGATCTTTCTGCTTTTAACTACATAAATGGCATCTACACGTGGAGTATTTAGCATGTCACATGGATAATGGCTTAGCATAGCAATAGATACTTGCACAACCTCCTCCCTGAAAATCCTCCCTGTATACCAAGATAAAGCAAAATTAAATTATTCATGATAACCCTGAAGTCTGAACATTGTAAAAGTATCATGCATTTTCTCAACTAATACTTATACTGATATATTACTCCTTGATCAAAGATGGAATAACTCTCTGCAGGTTCCTCTGATTAATATTCTTTCCATATGTAAGCTTTACTTCAAAGCATGAGTATCAGTGTTAATTTTGAAAGCGGTTACAGCGAAGTCCAACCTGCTTGGTTCCTTTACATACTTATTTCTTACCCTGTACCACAAAATAAGAACATTAATTGGAAAACAAAGGAATCAAAACAAATACTACATAGACTAGATTAATTGATCATACCACTGCCTCAACAGCACCAAGCTTTTGACTCATGCTTCTCCTCAAGGCTCTTAACAATAACTATGTTAACATTCTCAGAATAACGGTTTCAGCACTTTCATCTACAATTGTTTTGTTACAAGTCCTTTGTATAGTTAGAAAGAAAATGTACTCCACAGTATCAAGGATAAAATGTGAATGCTTCATCTTACCAAATGTATCCATAAAATAAATTACCACCACTCGAGATATGACGAAATCAGCAAGATAATGATGTAAACTGGGACTACTTTTTCCTGCAAAATAGAGGGAGTGAGGGACTGAGCATCATGGCATGTTAAGCAATAGGTCAGGACCGTCAGGTTGTGCCTCACTCAAATCAGGAAGACTAATTCACATTAGCTACAGAAACAGCCAACCAACTAGAACAAAAACAATCCCAGCAATTACGCCACTGTTCATCAATATACCACAATGATTCAATATATTTCTAATTGAAAACTAAATAATAAGCATAGTGATGACATTTTAATCTAGAAAATAGCTAGACAAGGACCAAGTTATCTTACAAACACACAAGGAAAAAAGACTCATCAAAACACTTGGGGGGAGGAGGGGCGGGGGGGACAATGCAACTGGTGATATTGAAAGACAAGATTTCTAGCATGTACTCGTGGAGCTACTCACTGATGAGCTAATTTCTGCATCTAAAGACGGAGAGAGATTCTAGCTTGCAAAGTCCATGGTTAAAAACTTAAAAATTGCATGAAGGAGTAATGCGACAGCTTGAAACATGATAGATATCCATCCATAACAAGGGGGACTAAGTTAAAGCCTGCATGCCCCTTGCACATCGTATCAGATTTAGGAATAATACAAATCAGGCCCATTAAGGAATACAAGAAACTAGATTCAGCACTATAAGCCCTTAGTCAACATAAACCAAATAAAGAAAACCCCTTTAAAGTAAGATCAAGTTAAAAGAACAACCTCCTTTACACACTTTAAGAGCATAATAAGATATAAATAGCCTCATTTGGACAACTGAAAACATAAAAATCTAGACAAAACAAACACATGAAATCACATTATATTTTTGTACAGTAGCGGACCCAATAATAAATTTTCATTTAAGCTTTATAATGAGGGATGCTCTAAAGGAGAGGAGGAGGAATGAGGAGGACAATGCTCACAGAAGGAAAAACGGGCAAGTGTATGCTCTACCCACTGATGACTATCCACCAGAAGATGAGCAATCGACCTAGCCATGTGTGAGGACAGTTAAAAATAAGACCTATGGAGACAGGGTCATATGAAATGGAAAGAGATAGATCAAACCCATAGAGGTCAGAGTAGAATCGACACATTATGCCTTGAGTGATGCAGAAAAGCATCCATGATCAAACTGCATTCCTTCAACAATCACTGGATTGTTTTCAGCATTGTTCCTTTTCTCAATAGTGATGATACCCTATATTACCACCTGTTGCAAAAATCATATTTTCCAGCACTAACAGCAGCAACATCGGCCAGTTCATGGTCCTCAACCTGGAACAACATTACAAGCATTTGTGTTCCTTTTCGTGTCTGAATGTGAAAGTTGAATAAGTTTGAAGATGACGTAAATTGCATAGCTACTGTGAGTATCTCTTTGGACATGAATTTGAGTTCATGAATAAGAGTATTAGATAGTTTCTCAATCCCTCAAGAGACCTGAACTGGGTTTACACCTTCTGCAATGGCCTACACAAAATAACAGAATCAGAAGACAATACATTCAAATAGAAAACCAAATAACTATATAAGACATATATTGTATACCTTCACACCTTCTGTAATAAGATCCTAAGCAAGCCCTGTCTAATCATCATCAGCAAGATTATTTGTTCCAGCTACAACTTGTCTCACCAATCTCACTCCAGCAATTTCTAGAGGGTTATCCAAATAAATATTTACTAGTAACCATAAATTATTCAACTCTCAAATAGCTACAAAAATTGCAAAGCAAAAACCTGTTTAAGAACAACTTCACCATTGCTGACAGTCTTAGGCCATACTTTTTCAGCAAAACAACAGCCAACACAACAAAAGAAAATAATACATAAATGCCACTCCGTCATAAAGCTTATATGCAAGATTGACCAGAAGGTTTTTAGTGGCTGAACAATCATGGTTGAAATAGCATTCTCTGGCTACAGCCTTGGCAAATTCAACTTGGAAGCTGCAGGTTTCTTTGAAATTGTGGTGGGCAGTGATTGGTTGGTGAAGGCAACTGGAGAGAATTGCTTCAAAAGAACATCCCATGGCTGGGTTTTTCTCAGTTTGGGGCATACAAAATTTCAGTTCTTACTCAGATCCTTAAAGGGTGTCCCACCGATAGTTCCTCTGGAAGGATAAGAGAAAACTGAGAAAGAAAATATCTTTCATGCTGCCTTTTCTAGCCTTGTCAGGAAATCAAAAGCATATATATCATAATAATAAACGTATAAAACTAATTCTCAACTGCAGTTTATTCTGTTATTATAGTTACCATTCTTGACTACGAAAAGAAAAAGAACTTTTTAAGAAAATAATCCGGGTATGTGCAATATCCATTAGGAATTTTGATAAGATGATGCTTCCTTTTCACAGTTCCTCTCCAACTTTGAATGTTCTAATCTTTAGTATGAATTGGCAGCTGAATGGGACAAATTGAATAGTGGCTTGTTAAGTTATTTGTACATACATCCTAAACAAAGAGGATATGGAAAATACCCCTGCCACTATTGATGGCTAAACCATGAACTATAAAAGATACTAGAGAAACGTGATCATTCAAAGATATCATTACCTGTTTGTCACTCATATCTGTGCCTCTGTTGTTTATATTCCGATGAGACTCATTATGTCTGATACTTCATTCTATCAAAACAGCATATAACTGTTTCTTCTTTGAGAGGTCCACAGATAGTGTCCTTTTCCTATAATGTCACTTAGATAAATGGTCTGACCAACCATCATCTTTGTGGTTAAAAATGTAATACAAACATAAACTTTGCTTTTTCGAAGTCTGAACTCTTGTGTCAACTAATATCATATTCTCTCAAAGATCATCATTTTTCTCAAAGAAACTGGAAAAAAGTTTCACAGCAAATATGTTCTTTCCACATCTCATGAAAGTTTGACTAACCAATAGCTAGTACAGGAAAAAAGTTATTCTAAGAAACTACATCGGCTGTTGGAAATGGATCAATAACATCAAGGACAAGATTATTCTCAACCGAGACTTGGTTAGAAAAAAAAAAGGGGGCTGAAAACTCACCAAGTCTAGTCATTGTTGACCTGAAACAAAGTTTCTCTCTAATTGGAATCATGAAAGATGATCCATGCTTGGAATTCTTTAGATGTTTAAACTTCTTCTCCGCCTTTCGCTTTATTGTCGCTAATATATATTGCTGCACATCAAAGAGAATAATAAGCATTTTTAGGTAAAAGATAAAATAACAATACCTGAACTGGTAACCCCTTTTTGGGTAAGAGACCAACTGCTCATCAACATCATCTATAGCTCCAGCCAGAAGTATTATCCAGAAGTGTCCATTGGTTTTAATGCTTTGCTTGGTGGTGGACCAGCATGCATCTCAAACAGGAACTGAAAGAACTTCAAATATAAATAAAACTTTTAATATGAAATGTGGATAAATTGAACTCTGTAACAACACAGAACTCTTGTAGGCTGTCAAATGACGCCGCTATTGCCACAATATTTTCATGCTTCAACTTTCTCAAAATCTGAAGTAGTCAAAGGAACCAAAGTCAGCATTCAAGCATAACTAGCCAGCATTAGAACAACTGAAAACATTAAAATCTAGACAAAACAAACGCATGAAATCACATTATATTTTTGTATGGTAGTGGACCCAATTACAAAATGTCATTTAAGTTTTATAATGAGGGATGATCTAAAGGAGAGGAGGGGGAATTAGGAGGACAATGTGCACAAAGGGAAAGACAAGTGTATGCTTTACCCACTGATAACCGGAAGATAAGCAATCGAATAAGTGATCATGCTTACAAATCCAGTACTGCCTTCGAAAACTCACACAAAAATTAAGAAAAAATAATTAATTACCAAAATTCGGTTGTTGGATTGATTATTGAAATGCAAGTGCAAGAACACAAGGAAACACCAAAAGTATCAAGCAAGTTTCACAAGAAAGATTGACATATTTTGTTCGCATATATTCTTCAAAAAGATCACCATAAAAAATACAAGATTCTTTTACAGACAATATACTTAAATGCAAGACAAGTCCATTCTTGATAAAAGAGTAAACATTTTAGGCATACCAAGACAAACACAGGTTTAAAAGATTAGTTGAATGTCAAATAAAACACAGATAAAGAATCATATCCGAGTAAAAATTTCAAGATTTGCTTTTCTTGAAGTATGCAGTCATTTATGCAAGCCAAATCTGTAATCCAGGCATACGCACAGCAATTACACAAAATAAAAATTTTCAAATTGAAAACAAATAGAACAACAATCAGCCTCGTTAGCCTCGCATACGAATGGAAGCCAAAATCTCTCAAGACGTTACAAAGACCAACTACATCTGTTTCTTGTCAATGTCCCTCTCAATGACACACACACGGGGGGGCAGAGAGAGAGAGAGAGAGAGAGAGAGAGATTTAGAGAATTGAATAGCGTGAGTTACAGGGTTTAATTTATAGATTTTGGGTGTGTTTACTAAGGCGGCCTAATACAACGGTCAGCTAATTTTTCCGCGTTTTTTTTCCTTTTTATAAATTTCCTTTTTTTCTTTTTGGTATATTATTATTATTATTATCCATACCACATATAAAATATCATACTCTCATATTAGTTATTTTTGATCTTTTTAAGTGAATTGACTAAATTAATCCTCAATTTAATTCTTTATTTTATCTACTATTCTCTTTCATTTCCTCATGAATGTAAATAATTATTTCTTTTTCTATTCTTCTATCTATTCTATCTCACAAATCACATCCTTATTTTTAATATTTATATTTTATCTTTACTCTTTTTTGTATAATTTAGAATTTTAAATTAATTTTGTTATCAAATGATATTATATACATTTATATAAATTTTTAATTCTACATTATTCAAATTTAATCACATACTTACATTATGTCTTATTTTTATTTGGTACACACATCAAGTGTACCTATTCCGCCAGTTACTATTATTTGATGGGATTCGAATCCTAAAGCAAAGAAATTCCTTTCTTGTCTTTTTTCTTTTATAAATTTGCCTTTTTTTTCGTTTCTTTTTGTAATACAAATTTTAACTAATAGAAGGTATGAGGAACAACGAAAAAATTAAGAATTTGCATAATTTTATTACTTTTAGCGTTAGGGTCCTATTTAGAACGAGATGGTACGAGACGACGAGTTCTAAGCATAATTATATATTGTTCATATAATTATTTATTTATAATATTCTTTTATATATAGAAAAAGTTTTGTTCTGTTTGTTTGTTTGAGCATACATCAATTTAATTTAATCCACAGGCTTCTTATATATATATTTTTGTTCTTATCTTTGTTTGTGTGTGTGTGTATTACAAACGTCATATCAATCATAATGATTGAACGGGTAATTAAATAGTACTTAATTGTTGGTGAATTTTAATTGATAGGATCATATCGCAAATTAATTATACCTCTCTTTTTTGAAGAATATTGTGAAATTAGTCGAAGTAAATTGAGTGAAAAACATAATGCCCGGTCTCTGGTATTATATTTACGGTTTGGATCTTGTATTACATAATCGTATTACATCTCCTATTACACTCACCAATACACGACACGTGTATTAGTAAACGGTCGAAATAAGGAAAGAGAAAAACTGATGATATGAAAAAAAAATATATATAAAGAGAATATCTTTTTTTATCTCGACCGCTCACCAATACACGTGTCGTGTATTGGTTAGTATAGTAGGAGATGTAATACGATTATGCAATAGAAGATCTGAAAAGCTATATTTACGCATCAAATTGACTAACTTTAAGGAAAAAATGATTAAGTGAGTGTGTGACTGAGCTTAGAAACTTTTCAAAATATTTTATAAGTTGTTTTAGAGTTTATAAGTTCCTTAAAAATGTTTGATAAATTTTTAATTAAAGAAGCTTATAAACTTTTAAAATAAGTTTTTGGGAGATTATAAGCTCTAAAAAAAATGTAAGATTCCCGTAATTTTTTTTGAAACATCTCTTATAAGGTATCTAATATTAAAAGATAATAACATAAAGTCACAAATATAAATGCATTTTTAATTTTTGGAGTTGCATCGGTGGATGCATCGCCGGGTGAGGGTCTCAAATGGAGACTTGGCTATTTTAGTTGTGGTCGACGACGACGTATTTGCATCTTGATATTTTTATCATCTCAAGTGGAACAAACAATTTTGTCTCCCGTCAACAACAATATTCTTTTCTTTTCAACTTAAAAGGGAACATGAAAATGAGTAGAGAAAAAAAGAAAATTCACCATAGATGATGTGGAATTTATATGGAATATATGTACTGTGCAAATATCCAACAATTATTGGCGAATATAATACAACAAACCGATTTTTCCCAAGAAAAATAGTGCATGATTTTGATTTCAAATCATCGTGTCGTGCGAAAAATAAAGAACTCCGCGACGCGTTTTATTGATATTGGCGAGACAATTGGCTATTTAACGTACAATATCCTTTCGCTTGTATTGGTTTCATGCTTGGAAACGAAACTATTAAATAATTTGCAAATATTTGTGTTTATTGATTTTTACATTGCTAATAACAACGTGTTCCTTTATTTCATATCATTAGTCATCTTTACATCAATTTTTTATCTAATGATATCTATTGTTATATGAACCAAGACAGTGTTTTATATATGTACATATATTTTTTTTTTCGAATTTACCCTGTGTTAATGTTTAAAATTGTTGAGTAGTATAACTGATAACACGGGCAAATTAGTGAAATAAAATAGTTGTACAACAGAAAATTCTTGCTCAAACTTAGTTTGGCCGCATCCAATCAATTATATAGCAAGTGTTGATATACTTGTTATGTGATTGATCAGTCTCCCTAAATTGTAAACCAATCACATGACAAGTATAAAATACTCACCACATGATTAGTCTTGGTGTGGCCGATCGAACCCGATGCGAGTAAGAATTTCCTATGTACAACAATTTCATATCACTATTATTACTCCGATACTTAGTGCAATATATACACAAGTAAATTGTAGAACATGACTGCAACCATAAAATACGTACTATTATCACTGGTATGATGAACAGGACAGTCGGTCGGACTTACCACCCGTAGAGTCTTGACAAACTCTATGAACGCCGGAGTCTCGGTGCACAGCTTAAGGTCTGCCTTGGCCCTCAGAAATGGCGGAAAAAACAGACAGATGCTCGTGTACATCACCTACCTCACCGTTAATGGCCCCGAAACAGTTCCATGCATGATGCACCCCGATCTTTCCATATAACATTTTCTTGACCACAATTTCCACTGTTAAGGACACCCCATGTAACACAAAGAAGCACGTCATCTGTCCGGTGGACCTTAATCTTCCAATATTATTCACCGTCAGCGAAACTAGAAAGGAAGCCAAAACTGCCGGGGTTGAAGCCCATTTCTTTCCGATGAAACAGGCCGAAATCGCCCTGACGGGCTGGAATACAGTGGGATGCAACACTTTTGGGACCATCACATTCCACCTTTTGCTCCAGAAATATTCTGGCAAAGACGTAGGCAGTTGAACTGCGACTCGAGCTCGAGCTCTTTAGTCAGGGCGCGGGGAAAGGCCAGCATAATCTCCAGCGTCAAGTAAAAATGAAGGCAATAAAAAGTCAATATGATATTAGGATATATATGTTTTCGATAGCCATAAATGCGAGTAAGAATAGCTAATTAAGATTATTACTTTGGTGGCATAATTTAGAGGTGATTTGTGGCTTGTGTTAGCTGAATTTGGCTGAACATTGATAGGGAAACAAGCCAAGGGAATGAAACGGGAAAGTGAGAGTGGTGGATTTGAATATAAGGGGCCTTCATTGAAGAAGGCAAAGGGCATAAGCTTGAAATTTGCAAGCCATGCTATGGTGAAACAGGTGAAGAGGCCAAAATGTATGGAGGTGAGGCGGAGGGGAAGAACAAAAAATAGGCATATTTTTGGGAAAAATCGCGAGGCGCCTGGCAATGCCTGACAGCAAGGTTTTGCCTACGGCGTGGGAGTAGCATAATGATGCCACAGCTATAGACCATACAAGAATCATGCTGTTCACTTCGCCTTCCATGCATCTTTTGCTCTCCTTCCAACTTGATGTTGGTATAGTTCCTTTCCTGCCGGGGGTACTTATATATAGGTATCAAGCCATATGTTTCACTTTCTTATTGCACTCACTCACGCATTGTATTAAGTAATTGGATGGATTATGGATAACAAGTAACTACTGTGCATTTTACTTTGCAGACGCGATGCATCAAGACATTAAAGTACAAAATATGAAGGGGAAAAAAAAAAGATTTGAATCGATATTTATGCAACGCTACTTAATGTTGCTCAAGCAGTTTTATCTCACTACAACAAAAACACAAATCGTGACAGTATAATAGGTAATAACATAAAAGTCGACACTGATTATTTGTATATTAAGTGACAAGAAATATTGTTTTTTTTTCAAAAAATAATTTTCATAATGTCAATTATGACAATAATTGTGTTTAAATTGTTATCATTAACAATTAGTAATACCCTTATGATGACAAAGGTTGGGAATCTTAAAAGATTTATTGAGCAATTGACCATTAATCAGATTTCATTCCTACCACCTTTGGCCAATACAGTCCAATAAACGAACCTTTTCTTAAGAAAAATAGTGCACGATTTCGACTTCAGATTATCATGTCCTGCAAACAAAAAACTCTACAACATGTCTTTGCTACGATCATGACACAATTGTCTATTTAACATTGTCCCTTCACTAGCTTGTATCGTTTTCATGCTTGAAAACAGAAATGTTACGGAACATATGTATCGCACGAATATCCAACAACAATTGGCAAATAAAATGCAATGAAGTGGCTTTTATATTAAGAGCAATTGTTCATGATTTTGATTTCAGATCGTCATGTCGTGCGAATGAAGAACTTTGAAACGTGTCATAACGACAATCGTGTGACAATTAGCTATTTAACAATGTCCTTTTACTTGTATCGTTTTTATACTTGTAAGTGAAAATATTCAATTTAATGATTTGCAATGATTTTTGCTTTATATACATCACACTCTTCATTATTGATTTTCACCAGACTAACATCAACATATGCCACTATTTCACATCATTTGTCAACTTAACATCAAATTTTTGTTTCATATATTTATTGTTTTATGAAACTCATAAGAGAGTATTTTATCCTTTTTTTTTCTCAAATTTATTCAAAATTGTTGAGAAGTAGTGTAACACTTAACCGTGGCAATTTAGTGAAATAAAATATATATAGAAATCATAATTAACTACTAGAATTTCTTTGATGTGTTTATAACAACAACTATAAATGACTATTGCATTATAAAAAGGAAGGAGTAACTTATTCTGGCAAAATTCTAGTCCAAACCCGGCTCGGGTTAGAATTTTTCCTTATTCTGATTTAAGAATTCTAGATTCTAACAATCCTCGTGGTCCTTTTAAGAAACGCACCCAAAGCTGCCCACTCCTCAAGTGCCCTGCCATCTACATTGTGCTCCGTCAGTTCCGGCAGGACCAGCAACATAAACGTGCCAATTGCAAACCCAAAAACCAATGGCCCCATAATTATTTGGGGCAATCTCCACCTACCATCAATTTTCGTCTTGATTATCCCCTCAATCTCAACACAAGTCCCTTGAAGAAGAAAGTAAAAAGGGGTGCCCCATCCGAAGCTCTTTCGCCCCACATAGTAAAACATGATCTCATGCATCATGTCCGACACGCCGAAGGTGACCAGAAGGGCTAGCAAGGCGGCCCATTTCCTGTCCACGACTTGCGATGCGTGATGTAGGATGGGATTGAATACAGCCGACCGTAGAATACTCGAGGATATACGGTTCCATCTACGGCCCCAAAAGTCTCGCAACGAGGTCGAGAAGTAAGGCTCGAGGAAAGGTGGCTCGATCGCGGTCCCAAATAAGAATTGGCCGATGGTAGCAATCACACCTAGCATCACTTCTAGCCCGATGTAAACATAGATGCATACTAACAATAAGAAGATGTTTTGAGGAAGTTTGTCCTTACAATGAGAAACCGAAACGATCAAGAACACTAAAATTGAGCTCTTTTTAGCTAGGTGTAGAGAGGGACTTGGGCTGATATCCGGGTAGGTGCTCCTATTAGTATCCTTCTTGTTCGAATTCTCTTTATTTTGAGTTTTCTGGGGAGGAGAGGATTTTGAGGGTGCGTGTCGTTGGAGCACAACGGGTAAACAAGCTATTAAAACAAAATGGAACCAAGAGAGAGACGGGTCGGATAGCGGGCCGGTCCCGAAAACCAAGAGTAGAAGCTTGAATGTGGCTAGCCAGGTGACAAAGAAGGCAGTTGGGAGAATCAAGTTGACAGAGTTCAAATTGAGAGGAAGAATAAAGAAAAGGCACAGCACAGGGAGGAACATGATGAACCTGACTGTACCTTTAGGAAACAATTTAGATATGCCATAGCAATAGCATGCTGACATAAGGATTGAGGACCATACCATGATGAAATTGTTTAACTCTTCTTTCATAGTTTATCCCTCTTAATATCTTTCTGAGTTTCTAAATAAAAAAAATTAATGTTCTTGCAAGAGCATGAGTGAAAATCCAGAGATGTGTATATATATTAGTTGGAAAGCAAGTCATGCAATCTTTGAGAGGGCCTAATTTATGAGGGTCCGTTGCCTTAATTTAGGTGAAGTTATCCTTCGACTAAGCTTAAATTAAACAATGGCAAAGATAACTAACTATAATAATATCTTAACGGAACAAGCATGCATATGGCACCTCTTTGCCGATTAATGTTTTATGACCGATTAATGTTTTATGATACACTTTGTAGGAACATGTTAATGACTATGAACCTCACATGGTACTTATCTTTAAAGGGTGTTTGCTTGAGTTTATAGCTCTTAATAATATTTTATAAGATGTTTGAAAGCTTTCAAAATATAATAAAGCGTTTGGCAAAATTTTTGGGGAATAAGCTTATAAGCTCCTAAAATACAAACAGGGTCCTCTATTCCATAATTCATATTTGTCTTATGTGTATAAAATTACTCCCTTAATTATACACTTAACGTCGAATCTTTACATTTGGTGTATATCCATAGATTAAAATAGAAGATGAAACATGATTTGGAATAGAAGATTTTATGTGTGTAAAAATAAGATGTTTAGTATCTTATAAGTTTTTTTAAGGAAAGTAAGGAGATGCGAACGAATTATTTTTTAAAATCCTACCAAACTCCTTTATTTTTCACTAAATTAATTACAACGTTACTATTATTAACATCTTACTAACTACGTCTCATCTTATTTATTCAAATACTCTAACAACTTATTTTTAAAATAAAATTCAATATTTTATAAATTTTTAAAGCTATAAGTTACACCCCATTTTATTTATCCAAACACTTTAACAGTTTATAAAAAATAAGATCAAATATCTTATAAACTCTTAAAAAACACCTTATAAAATGTAGGAATTTATAAGATTTTAAAATAAGTGTAGCCAAACAACCTCTTAGTCAACTCCTCTTAGTCAATGTTTTTTGGTATACCACTAACTAGTGCTGGCAAAATGGGCTCAAATCCATGGGTTCAACCCAATCCAATTGGTTTTGGGTTGGGTTGGGTTTAAAAAATTTATAATGAGTTGGGTTGGGTTTGGTTCCAATTGGGTTAAGATGGTTTTGGGTTTATATTGGGTTTAAAATGGGTTCAAATGAATTTGGAATGTGTGGATTTATAATTTGTAATTACTTTCATCATCATCACTCACTCACACACACACACACACACACACACACACACATTTTCACACACACACACACAGTGTGTGAAACACAGAGTTTCACACAGACACACACACTGCACACACACACACAGTGTGTGAAACTGTGTGTGCTTTCACACACTGTTTCACACACACACACACTGACACTGCACACACAGTGTGTGAAACTGTGTGTGCAGTGCGTGTGTGTGTGTTACACAGTTTTACACACACACACGCACACACTGTTTCACACACACACACACTGCACACACAGTGTGTGAAATTGTGTGTGCAGTGCTTGTGCGCGTTACACAGTTTCACACACACACACGCACTGCACACACAGTTTCACACACTGTGTGTGCAGTGTGTGTGTGTGTGTGTGTGTGTGAAACTGTGTGTGCAGTGTGTGTGTGTGTGTGTGAAACTCTGTGTGTGTGTGTGTGTGTGCAGTGTGAAACTCTGTGTGTGTGTGTGTGAAACTGTGTGTGCAGTGTGTGTGTGTGTGTGTATGTGTGTGTGCAGTGTTAAACTGTGTGTGTGCGTGTGTGAAACTGTGTGTGTGCAGTGTGTGTGTGTGTGTGTGAAACTGTGTGTGTGTGTGAAACTTTTTGGTTTTTTAACTTATCAAATAATGAAATAAAAGTTTGAATTGATGATAGGAATCGATTTTAAATTAGTAGCTAAAATTTTTTATATTTTTCAAAGTAGTAGCAATAATAATAATAATAATAATAATAAAGTAAATAATGATAGATACAATCTTCCAACTATAATAAATACATATTTTTTCGTTTTGAAATTTGGATCTATTTGGGTTCAACCCAATCCAATCCAGACCCAATCCATCTTGAACCCATATACTTGAACCCATTTCAAACCCAATCCATATGAACCCAACTCAAACCCAATCCAACCCGCCCATTTGTCACCCCTACCACTAACCCAGTATTTTTTTCTAATTCACCTATGATGCTATTTACGGTTGGTAAGGCATCCTTGCAAACAATCCAGGAGAAGATATGTATCTTTGTTGGAACTAGGGTGAGTGGTGACTAGATGACAGGCCAGTCTGTAGCTTGTGTAAGAGATCCTTATTAACTAAAACTGTAAAGTATTACTTGTTTAAGAGATGATTTTTTTTTTAATATTAATGACAAAACAATTGGTAAATGAACACAAATATATAAATCCATTATTCGAAGATTCGTAATGGGGAATTGTTAATATTGCAATTGGGCAAGCTAATCGACTCAGTTTAAACGAATGGATTGAATTGAATTACTTTATGTACCCTAAAATACTTTATTCTTGGCAGACCTCCATCCGCGATTCGTGGGGCTGAAATCGAATGGGTGATGGAGGGTGCGGGTCTTTCCTCTTTTATATCTGAGATAATGTAAATATTTTTTAAAAAAATTTAATGATAAAAATATATATTATTATATATTTGAGAAAGGTATTTGACTCAAAAATTTTTAATTTTGATCAAATTCGAAGTTTTTTGAAATTATAAATTTTTTAATCAAAAAAATTGTCATTAATTATCTAATGGAGTCTCTTGATTTTCTAAAAATTTAAAATTTGCATCCATTAGGCCTCTTAATGTGTATTAATTATTAACTAATATATAACTCTTCCTCAAAAAAGATCGTTTCTTTCCCCTTTCTCCGCCCCCCCCCCCCCCCTCCCCAATTCAAAAGAGCCTTAATAAGACTTTTTTCATTATAATTCCTCAACAATATACAAAAATCTACATTCCCTCACTTACCATCCATTCTTTTTCTCCTTTCGATTTTATAGGTATGTAATTTATTTTTTATTGATATTGAATTGTCGTCTTTTTCTACGTTTTTACTATTTTTTTTATCTTATTGTTTATTCAACTTTATAACTTATTTTATCTTTGTTACCCTATTAATATTTGTTTCTCAAAGAGTTAGATTTTTTTTTTTTAATTTCAGTATCATTCTCCATCTTACAAGTACTTTAACACAATTTTATGTCCACACTGTGTAATTATTCATATTGGATATCATTTCTTATTTATAGATTTGTGCTTTTTATTTTCACTTAATTTGCTTTGTTTTTTACTTTATCATTAGTTTATTTGAGGTTTATTTGCATTTGGCTTTTTTACGTTTTAAAAATTTATACGAATTTATTGGTTTGTATTCTTCTTCTTTTTTTCTGTTTTTCTTTTTGTATAAAAATCTATTTGGTAAAGTTGACACATCTAATATTTTCACCTATTTTCGTTTTTAAGGTTTGTATTTTTCTTCTTCTTTCTTTTTCTCTATAAAAATTTATTTGGTAAAAGTTGATATATCTAATATTTTCACTTATTTTCGTTTTTTTTTAATTTTACTATGGTTGTTATTTTAGCTACGTAGAATTTTCCCCCTAAGAATTTGGTAGTTTTTTCTTTTTCTTTTAATATTATATTTTAGGAATTTTTGATTCCTTTTTGCCCAATTCTCACTTCCTCTAATTTATTTTTAGTTATCTTCATCTTAGTTACACTTTTTTTCATCAAAATTTATTTTATTTTTTATTTTTTTCTTTCAGCCCCAAAGTGCTTGGAAATCACCCAATTACTACCCTTAATGTTTATTTCTTTATTGTTACATAAACGTGATTTTATTTTTTAACTTTTGATAATAGATTTCTTTTTTTGTTATGATATTATATAGGGCGAATTACGTTTACTACCCCTGAGGTATGCCTTATTTATAAAAACCATCCCGACTTTTGAAAAATTACAATTACCCCCCTCAATTGAGGGGGTTCCATGTTATATCTAACGGTAATGGCAAAAAGTCATTTTTACCCTTAATAATTTAAGCCCCAAAAAAAAAGAAAAAAAAAATAAAATTAAAAAACCCAAAATACCCCCATTCAAACTAAAGATAAATTTTTAAAATTTTTTTTTGCCCTTTTTCCCCCCCTTTTCAGATTTTCTTTCTTCCCCAACCTTCCCTCTCTCTCTCTCTCTCTCCCCCTCTCTCCCTCCCTCCCTCCCTAACCGGGCTGTTGGTATGGCGGAGGCAATGGTGGCGGCAGACAGTGGCGGGGGCGGGTTGGTGGACGACGGTAAGTAATTTCTCTCTCCCTTCTCGATCCATCTCTCTCTCTCTCTCTCTCTCTCTCTCTCTCTCTCTTTGATGGTGGTGTGATGGATGTTGGAGATGGCGGTGGAGATGGTGGTGGTCGGTGGACGGATAGATCGAGAGACAGCGGCGGCGGCGAAGGGAAACGGTGGTGGTATGGGCGGGGGAAGGAGATGGCAATGGTGGTATGCGGTGGAGACGGTGGTGGTGGTGGTCGGTGGTGCGGTCGGTGATGTAGTGGGTAGATGGATCTAGAGACGGCGACGGCAACGGCGGCGAAGGGAGATGGCGGTGGTGGTATGTCGTGGAGATGGTGGTGGTGGTGGTCGGTGGTGTAGAGAGAAATTTTGAGAGAGAGAGATGTGAGAGTGAGAAAGAGAAAAAAAGAAAAAGAAAAAAGAGAGAGAGACGTGAGAGAGAGAGAGAGAAAAGAAAAAGAAAAAAGATTTATATATTTTTAATCAATAATTTTGATATTTAATTAGAATGTAAATAATTTTTTATATTTATAACAACAAATTTTAGAATATTATAAGATACTTTTATATTTTTTATTTATTAAATATAATTTACATAGTACAATTATATATTTTAAAGTATATATTTACAAATATTTGCATAATTATATAAGAGATTTAATTTTTAAAAAAATATTTAAATATGTATAATACTTTTAAAATTATTAAATATGAAATTTTTATATACTTTTTAAAAATTTCAATTAAAATTTTAAATATTATATTCAATTAGCTTCAAAAAAACAACCAAAAATTCAATTGAGGGCAAAATAGTCATTTTGTTATGGTCAAATACTTATTTTTATTTTCAGAAGGGTAATTTAGGAAACTTCAATTTTTTGACTAACGGCAGGTGTAATTTGTTGGACGGAATTTAAATCGAGGGGGGTAATTGTAATTTTCCAAACGTCGGTGTGTTTTTTGTAAATAAGGCATACCTCAGGGGTTGTAAACGTAATTTTCTCTATTATATATGTATATATGTATGTATTTCTATGAGTCATGCAATTATCATTTTTCCATGAGATATAATATTGGCACAAATAATACTTATTATTTTGAGATATAATTACATGGTTACAATGGTGTTTATTTATTTTTTAACATTTTTTTACATGAGTAATATAATTATTATTTTTCTATTTCATATCAAATTTTGAGATAAAATAAAAGTTCTATTGATATGTCACACCAATGTGGATAATAATCCATTATTTTGTGATATATTAACTTAGAGTAGCTCATAATTTATGATTCATAATGATGTGACCAAGTTTCCTTCCATTAGGCCACGTCACCTTCCCATCGGAGAGATAATGCCAAGTATGAAGCCAAAGGCCCTCGAATGGGTGAGTTGTCCTCGAATTAGTGTGCTCTCCTCGAAAGAGGTCCTAAGCCACCAAAAAGGGACTTCCAAGTATGTCCTCGAATGGATGTGCTATCCTTGAATTGGTGTCCTGTCCTCGAAAGAGGTCCTAAGCCACCAAAAAGGGGCTTCCAAGTATGCCCTCGAATGGGTGTGTTGCCCTCGAATTGGTGTCTTGTCCTCGAAAGAGGTTGTAAGCCACCAAAAAGGGGCTTCCTAGTATGCCCTCGAATGGGTGTGCTGCCCTCGAATTGGTGTACTGTCCTCGAAAGAGGTCCTAAGCCACCAAAAAGGGCTTCCAAGTATGCCCTCGAATGGGTGTGTTGCCCTCGAATTGGTGTCTTGTCCTCGAAAGAGATTGTAAGGTACCAAAAAGGGTCTTCCAAGTTTGCCCTCGAATGAGATCCTATGCTCCCAAAGGAGGGCTTCCAAGTGTGCCCTCGAATGATTGAGTTGTCCTCAAAGGAAGATGTCCCATTCGAGGGCATGTCCGCTGGATCCTTGGTGAGTACTTGGCCCATATAACAGCTAAGGGGAGGCCCAACTACTCTGTCAGACGCAGACAACCCCAGCCACCAAAATATGTCCTGACAAGATAGGTGGACCATTTAAGTTGCAGGTGCCTTAAATGCTCCCTTATAAGTGTAATCTCAAGCACTAAATGCCCAAGATATGCATCTAATGCAAAAGTCAAGCCCCATTAATGAGAGTAGGGCCCAGCTGCCATTTTGGACTTCAAGATGTGACAAAAAGCATGTCCACTTGTACTCCCTGGATCAAATCATATGGTCAATCCCCATCAACCCCATCAAATCAAAGACCTACTCTCATTATAAATAGGCAAAAGGCTCTCCCACATGAGGTATCTTACGTATCTTGCATTTTCTTCTAAGAAAATAGTACTTTACTATTCATCATCTTCTCCAAATACCCTATAACTAATTTGAGCGTCGGAAAGCCTATGCCGGTGCAAAATCGGCTAGTCTCACGTGCGTTCCTCCCTCTTTGGTAGGTGGGCCACCAGCAAGACTACTTTGGAGTACATCACACCCCGACAAGTGGACGAACCAAATTCGGACCGCATCATTTGGTGCTAGAGGGAGGGTCTAATCCTGTTCAAGAGGTGATTTTTTCAAAAGGAGAAGAAAAAATGGTGAATACACGACGAACACAAATCTCAGGAGCCTAGTCGGAAAAGGACAACCGCGATCCTATGGAGGTTACCCAAAGGCCCGGAGGTTAGAACATTCATGTCATAGATGAAGGCAAGGAACATAGTGTCCCTTTGCCCCAAACCGGCCCGGGAGTCGGGCCTTCCAATGTCCCTCCACCAACCATGGAGGGTAAAGCGCAGCAGGTGGACTAGACGGTCACTTCTCCCCGTTGGTCGGGTGAGACAACTATTGGGAGCATGCGATGCCCAAATGCTCATACGCCTCCCTTTCAATGGCCTTTCTAATATCAGGTCCCTTCTCAGGGCAACTTCCATGCTAAGAAAAGCACTCTTGAGGTGACTGCACAGTCAAACTCAAGAGTGGGGGGGCTAATGATGTGACCAAGTTTTCTTCCATTAGGCCACGTCACCTTCCCACCGGAGAGATAATGCCAAGTATGAAGCCGAAGGCCCTCGAATGGGTGTGTTGTCCTCGAATTGGTGTGCTGTCCTCGAAAGAGGTCCTAAGCCATCAAAAAGGAGCTTCCAAGTATGCCCTCGAATGGGTGTGTTGCCCTCGAATTGGTGTCCTGTCCTCGAAAGAGGTCCTAAGCCACCAAAAAGGGGCTTCCAAGTATGCCCTCGAATGGGTGTGTTGTCCTCGAATTGGTGTGCTGTCCTCGAAAGAGGTCCTAAGCTATCAAAAAGGAGCTTCCAAGTATGCCCTCGAATGGGTGTGCTGCCCTCGAATTGGTGTACTGTCCTCAAAAGAGGTCCTAAGCCACCAAAAAGGGCTTCCAAGTATGCCCTCGAATGGGTGTGTTGCCCTCGAATTGGTGTCCTGTCCTCGAAAGAGATTGTAAGGTACCAAAAAGGGTCTTCCAAGTTTGCCCTCGAATTGATGAGTTGTCCTCGAATGAGATCCTATGCTCCTAAAGGGGGGCTTCCAAGTGTGCCCTCGAATGATTGAGTTGTCCTCGAGGGAAGATGTCCCATTCGAGGGCATGTCCGCTGGATCCTTGGTGAGTATTTGGCCCATATAACAGCTAAGGGGAGGCCCAACTACTCTATCAGACGCAGACAACCCCAGCCACCAAAATATGCCCTGACAAGATAGGTGGACCCTTTAAGTTGCAAGTGCCTTAAATGCTCCCTTATAAGTGTAATCTCAAGCATTAAATGCCCAAGATATGCATCTAATGCAAAAGTCAAACCCCATTAATGAGAGTAGGGCCCAGCTGCCATTTTGGACTTCAAGATGTGACAAAAAGCATGTCCACTTGTACTCCATGGATCAAATCATATGGTCAATCCCCATCAACCCCATCAAATCAAAGACTCACTCTCATTATAAATAGGCAAAAAGCTCTCCCACATGATGTATCTTACGTATCTTGCATTTTCTTCTAAGAAAATAGCACTTTACTATTCATCATCTTCTCCAAATACCCTACAACTAACTTGAGCGTCGAAGAGCCTATGCCGATGCAAAACGGCTAGTCTCAAGTGCGTTCCTCCCTCTTTGGCAGGTGGGCCACCAGCAAGACTACTTCGGAGTACATCACACCCCGACACGTGGACGAACCAAATTCGGACCGCATCACATAACTTTAATATATCTAAAAAAGTTTATTTACTACTTTAGTTTTGACATATTTAGATTTTTAATTTTTTTTTTTTGGCATGACAATACTTTTCTCTTTAAAAATAATTAAAAGCTTCAAGTACAAGTAAAATATTACTTATTTAACTATTGAACTGGATTGAAAATTATTTAGAGTAAATGTTATTTTACATAAATAGAATATTTTATTTTTATCTTTTTACGCAGTATAATAAATTGTGATATACGTGTATAACACGGGGTACATAATAGTACTTTTAATATTTTATAAAAATTTGATATTCTCCCTCCCAACAAAATATTTTGGCTCAAGTGACTAGATTGTCATGTCGATACAACATTTATATCATGCTCTCTTGAGAATTGATGCGAAGTTTTTTTATGTTTTTAATTAAGTTTGATCATAGAAGTATATGCATTAACTGTAGCATTTATTATATCTCCATTAATTTTAGAAAGAACCAACATGACCCTCAACTAAAGAAAAAATTACTTGACCTACGGACATTAAAAAAAAATAATCACAAACATGTAAATCATAATTATAATAGCAGTAACAATTAATGGAATGAAAAAGCAGTTAAAATGTCAAAGCAACTTAATCATTTGAATATTAATGTGCTCTGACCGACGCATGAATTTATTAAGGGCAGATTCTCCATTTTCCTAAAAATAAGGGCGGCAATTCGAATGGATTGGATGGGTTTCTGTTGGATTGAGGTAGAGGTATAACATAAAATTTTGTAATTCTAATCTAATCTATAATCTGTCAAATTCATGAGACCTCAACTCTAATCCAATTTGATTGGATTCGTGTCAATCTAGGTTAACCTATTTTAAATTAGGTCGACAAATTAACTTGACTACTCATGACCCAACCCATCTTGATTACTTAAACTTATTTTTCATTCTTCATTATGCAAAATCTTTTCTTACTAGAGTTTAGCTTTGAAATACTGCAATCTCCACTTGATAAATAAGGAGAAGAAAGTAACAAGATGTTGCATAGAAAACAATTCAATAAAATGGTTTGATATGTCTCAGAGGAAAAAAAATGCTCTAATGTCCGTATCAAAATCCAATCTCCAGAACCTATAAAAGAAATTCAGAGTACTTAAAAGAAAGCAACAAAAATCTAATCTCCAAACTTAAAGAATAAATTCTTAGTAGTAATAGTAATCATAGAACATAGAAAATAAAATTGCATCGCTAAATTTGTGATAGAGAGATTTTAATATTTTATCACAATTTTAGAGTATGATCACATCATGTGATGATTAATAACATAATTCAATGTAAATAGAACTAAACAAATAATTAGAAACAAGGCATTTATTAACAAATTTCAAATTTGTTATAGATAAAATCTCGCATATAAAACTAAATTTGTAATGAGTTCGTTACTGAAAGATATGCATTCTTAATTCTTACAATGATGGTTGGCTGCGTACAAGATACACTATTGAAATTTACATTAGAATTATTGAGTTCATTTCTTACTCTAGTTTATTTAAATTTTTTATAAGAATATACTATAAAAATATTTGATAAAAAAATTTCATTCAATATTAAAATAAATCAATATAAAACTTCAATGAATTCAAACAAACGATTAAAGAAAGAAGATAATCAAGATATACTTTTTGGGAGAGAAGAAGAAGATGATAACTAACATAAATATAATTTTTTATTCAAGTTGACTTTTTACTTATTTGAAAGAGTTAACAATCTCTTATCTTTAATCTATAAGTATCTAAAAGTTTTTGTATGTTTAATAATTAAAAAATTTCCATTTTCTTTTTCATAAATATAATTTTTTCATTCAAGTTGACTTTTCACTTATTTAAAAGATTTAACAATCTATTATATTTAATCTTTAAGTATCTATAAGTTTTTGTATGTTTAATAATTAAAAAAATTCTCTATTCTCTTTTTCATAAATTTTTCCTATCTTCTATTATTAATGATTAATTGTAATCCTTCAAAATATTATGATTTATAATTTATACTTAATATATTTTTCTATAAACAAGAGAGAAAGTAGAAAAAAAAGATTAAAAAAAATTAAAAAAATGATTTGGATTGGGTTGGGTTGGGTCAGGTTAGGTCGGGTTGTCGGTTAACCCATAAATGGAATCGAATTGTCTGGGTAACCCACGAATCAACTCAACCCAACCAAACCAATCATTTTCAAATCGCTTTCGAGTTCGACCCATTTTCAACCCAACCCATAAACTCTCAGCACTAAATCGCTATTTTCATATTGAGTTCGTATTGAATTATCATGTTAGATTAGAAATTGCTACCCCTACGTAAGAATGTGGGAATTTACCTACCAAAACAAATGATTCATTTTGAAGAATATGTTTAATTGATCTACAGGTGCAAAAACCTGACACCTAGAGTTTTCAATGTTAATATTTTCAGAAATGAGAAAATTAATTTTAAAAATAAATTCTTGTGCCATCATCTCGTATTTGTGGGGACAGATGGTGATTCCATTATGAAAACCAAATGATCATGTGGACCACAAAATAATTTTTATTTTTGTTTGAAAATTCCGGAGGGATTTTTGCATTAAAGTCCGCTGGAAATTTTAATATATCTATATATATCCAAAAAAAAGTTGGTAGAAATTTCCTTGCAAATTAAACAGAAAATTTAAAAATTATTATTAGTATAGAAAAAGACCAGTAACATTTTCTGCAGAAATTCCATCATAAAATCAAAACATATTACTTTCTATTTTTTGAAAAAAAAAATTATGGAATTTTCAGCAGAATTTCTACCAAAAATTTAAAAATTTTGTTTCTTTTAGTTTTTTCCGCATGTTGAAGTATCAAAATTATTTTTTGATTTTTTAAAAATGGAAGAAAAGTCCCGCCAAAATTTCACCCTAAAAGGTTATAGGATCATTCATTGCAAAATGATATTTAAAATAAAATAAAAATATATAATCAATAAATAATTGTATATGAGAGATAAAATTTATTTAATAGTATGACATAGGAAATAAGTAGGGGTGGCAAATGAGCAGGTTGGGTTGGATTTGGGTTGGGTTCATATGGATTGGGTTTGAAATGGGTTGGGTACAAAATGGGTTCAAGTATATGGGTTCAAGATGGGTTGGATTTGGGTTGGGTTGGGTTGAACCCAAATGGATTCAAATTTCAAAACAAAAAAATGTGTATTTATTATAGTTGGAAGATTGTATCTATCATTATTTACTTTATTATTATTATTATTATTATTATTATTGCTACTACTTTAAAAAATGTAAAAAATTTTAGCTACCAATTTAAATCGATTCCTATCATCAATTCAAATTTTTATTTCATTATTTGATAAGTTAAAAAACCAAAAAGTTTCACACACACACACACAGTTTTACACACACACACAGACACACACTGCACACACCCACAGTTTCACACTGCACACACACACACAGTTTCACACTGCACACACACACACACACTGCACACACACACTGCACACAGAGTTTCACACACACACACACACACACACAGAGTTTCACACAAACACACTCTGCACACACACACACACACACACTGCACACACAGTGTGTGAAAACACACACACACACACTGCACACACAGTGTGTGAAACTGTGTGTGCAGTGCGTGTGTGTGTGAAACTGTGTAACACACACGCACTGCACACACAGTTTCACACACTGTGTGTGCAGTGTATGTGTGTGTGTGCAGTGTGTGTGTGTGATGCGTGTGTGTGTGAAACTGTGTAACACACACACGGACTGCACACACAGTTTCACACACTGTGTGTGTGTGTGTGCAGTGCGTGTGTCTGTGTGAAACTGTGTTTCACACACTGTGTGTGTGTGTGCAGTGTGTGTGTGTGTGTGTGTGTGTGTGTGAGTGATGATAATGAAAGTAATTATAAATTATAAATCCACACATTTCAAACCCATTTGAACCCATTTTAAACCCAATATAAACCCAAAACTATCTTAACCCAATTGGAACCAAACCCAACCCAACCCATTATAAATTTTTTAAACCCAACCCAATCCAAAACCAATTGAATTGGATTGAATCCATGGGTTTGAGCCCATTTTGCCAGCACTAGAAATAAGAGAGAGGACTGCGACTAAAAAGAAAAAGAAAAAGGACGTGTAGAGCAAAGAATAAAAAAGAAAGAAGGTAAAATAAAATGATAGACCAGAAAATTTAAGGGATCAATTTAATTATTAAAATAATCTCTCCATTTGTATAATAGTAGATATAGTATGGATTACAAATTTACAATAACTAGTGTTCTTTGTTTTTAATAATTAGACTTGGTTGGTTTTATCACCTCCAAATTCTTCAATATTAGCATTGTGGTCTGAAAAGAATCAAAAGATATTTCAGACTTGTCAACACAAATCAAATCTCTCTGTATGAACTCATGACTTTGAAAAGGTCAACAAATCAAATTTCTCATGGACTCGTACAAATTTGGGAACGGTATAAAGTCAAGGGTAACATCATGAACACTGTGCTTGACAAGTGTATTGGCATCGCATGACTTAATAGTTGAGTTAGACAAAACTGACCTGGAATTTTCATTCACCCTACTGCATCGGGGTTCTTTTTTTTAATACAAATAATTCGAAACATTTTATGCGTATCAACTGCAAAAAAACTCTTACATATACATGCACCTACTCATGCAAAAAAAAAACAAAAGAATAGAGGATAAAAGGGCTAGAAGCTTAGAATTATCCAATTCAAACCCGACTGCTTAATTCCACACTCAATAACTACTATATCGTGTTTAAGACCAAAGAAAACTAAAAATAGAATAAGAAGGAGAAGTTCTGTTGCGAAAACGTGATGGATGGTGTAAAAAAATACTTAAAATTTTAAAAAAGAAAAAGTAAAGAGGAGGATATGTAATTTATTCTACTCAATCAATATTTCAATTTCACTCAATTTTTACTACAAAATACTCTTTTACAACTCTCCTTTATTCTTCTAATTCTTTTACTCACGCTCACTCACTACACAGTTCACACAATGCCTAATATATTACTACTATTTATACTAATCTCATAATGAATAACATGATTCTTAGGATATTAATTTCATAAATTACAAACTTAATTATATTAATTTCATAAATTACAAATTTAATTATATAAAATAATTTTTATAATTTTCTGCTACCATTATGAAGGGATCTTTGATTTCTCAAAATCAAAATTAAAATTTTCATTTATCAACGAGGTCTATGAGTTGACTTCAAAATTCAAAGCCCTAAAAACGTCCTTAACAAACGTGCCGACAGCCGCGATCTCGGCCAACCCCCTTTTGTCCGCTTCAAACCGCAGCAACTGCGGCAAAAACAGACTTAATCCGGTGAAGATCACGAACCCAACGGTCAGGATGGTCCCGATTATCCTCGGCAACTGCCATCTGCCGTTCACCGCCTTCTTGACGGCTATCTCCGCCGTCAAACACGCGCCGTGCAACAGGAAGAACCAGGTGATATGCCACGTGGGATTCACGCGGCCCAAGTAGTAGAATATGAGCTCGTGCATTAGGCCTGAAACTACGAAAGTGGACATCACGGCCGGCAGCGGGGCCCATTGACGGCCCAAGATCTCGCTCGACCAGTTGAGCACGGGGAGGTATACGGTGGGGCGCAGTATACGCGTTACCATGAGGTTCCACCGCCGGCCCCAGAAATCCTGCAGCGAAGTCGACAGGTACGGCTCGTGGAACTGCGGCTCCAGCTCCGCCCCGAGCAGGCCTCGGGCCATGGCGGCGGCGATGGCTAATATGAGCTCCAAGCATAAGTATATGTGGATCCCATATAGCACCGTGATGATACTCGGATGAGTATAAACCTCATAGTCGTAAACCTTGAGCAACAGAGCGAAGAAAAGGGCCTTAACGGCGTAATTGGTGAAAGATTTATGAATCTGTCCATTTTCTGATTGGGATTTGGAAGGTGGGTTTTGGTGTTGTTGCAGCTTGATGGGGAGGCATGCGAGAGCTATAAATGTTGGGAGAGAAAGTGAAGGGGCAGATAGAGGGCCCTTGGCAAAGGCGAAAATGAGGAGCTTGAAGTTGGCGAGCCACGCCAGGAAGAAGGCGGTGGTGCCGACGAGGTGCATGGAGTGGAGGAGCAGGGGAAGGAGGAGGAACAGGGCCACGACGGGGAGGAAGGCAGCGAGTCGAGGGATGCCTTTGGGCAAAATCTTGCCGGAAAAATAGCAGTAGCATAGGGATAAGTAGGCTGATAGCCATACCTTGATGAAGCTGTTGATTTCCCCTTCCATCCAATAGCTTATCACTTTCTTCATGTCTCCCTCCATCACCAAGTTTTGCTTTTGTGTGGTGGAAAGGGGTCTAATTCTTTATTTGAAAGAGTGCTGGGTGTTGCAAAGTTGAACAGAATATTTAATGCATTGTGGAAAGAGATACAGACCAAACGCTGAGGTGTGCATATCTGACTTGTGCTTTGTTTAATAGGGTGCAGCTAATTTGACGTTGGAAAAGAAAATCTTCTTACAGTGTGAGATTTACGACGTATACTGGAGGTAAGATGCTATTTAATTGAATTTTTAATTATTGAATATTATAATATTAATATTTTTTTAATACTATATTTAAATTTAATAATTAAAATAATAATTGGACACTATTTATTGGAAAATTTTTATTCGTATTGAATTAAGTTATACTAAAATTAATTATGTGACGAATATTTTATATCTATCATATGATGATGTACAATTTAAGAAGAGTAATTAATCACATAATAAGTATATTAATACGTGCTATATAATTGATTAGGTATAATCAAATCGGGTTTAAGCAAAAAAATTTCCTACCCAAATTACCCAAAATAAGTAGCATGAACAATTCCCACGTAAAAGGACATATGTGAACCACATGATGCGGGAAATAACAACGGCCAACTCCTTTGACGGGTAAAATTATATGATAATTAAATTCCTAAACTCCTTTAATTGTTATGTTCGGCCCATGGTTCTGCTCAATAAGTTTTGCAAGGGATTAAATTATTAAAAGCTTTTTGCATCCTTTCACTATACTCGATATAATATTTTTATTTTCCTAAACTATAAAATATAATACTCATAAACTTAGCATTAAGTTCAACACATTTTACAAGTATGTTGCATATCAATTGATTATATTATAGTTGAACACTTAAGAATAATTTGTTGAACTTTTCTTAGCAGAACCCGTTTCGAAGATTTTGTTTATTATGCCATTGTTATATATTACAACCATATTCATATATATTTTTCTTTTGATAACTATTTATATTTAAAAAGAAAAATATAAATAATTCATAATTATAATATTTTGAAAATAATCAAAATACGAATATTTTTCTAATATTATATACTATATATTACTAGAAGAAGAAGAAATGTTATCTAATAATTTATATTGTCACCAAGTCTGGTAAAACCTTTTTATCTTAATATATCCACATAAATAGTATAGGTGTGCATGCATATTAATTAGTGTAATAAAAAATATTATTTTACATGACATTAATGTTATTCAATAACTTTTATTTCTTCATTCCTTTTATGTTTGGTAGTTAGTAATATCCACTTAGGACAGAGATGGAAGAATGATCCGAAAGGCTGGACCATCTTTCTAAATGGTCGCAAATTGTAGAATTTATTGATTCCAATTAGTTTAGCAAATAAAACGGAAAATTACAGTGCTTATTTAAAAAATTATTTACTATGAAGTTTCACTTTTAATTTTGTATCATTATTGTAATTTTCTTTTTTTGTAAAAAAAAGGAGAGAAAGGGAGAGAATACAATTTACTAAATTATAAATAAAAGAATTGTTAATACATATGTGTGTGTGTGTGTGTGTGTTCATATGCATTAACATCAGCTGTTGTCATAATTTAGGTGGGGAACAACCCGACCGTAAATGCTTCACTTGCAAATACATGCATAGGAATATCAGCTACTCCCGACTTTGAAACAACAGATTGGCAGGGGAAAACAACACGATTCAATCTCATTGATGGCGGTGGAAGGCGTTGACAGTGGAGGAGGTATGACTCAGAAGGTTTGGGTTACGGAGGAAGAAGACGACGGAATTTTAAAAAATAAAATATAATTAAAATTGTTTGAAAAATCTTTATTTTTCATGTATTCTTGGCATTTTATTACATTTACCACTTCTGAAATATAATGAAATCACAAAAAATACCCCTTCCGCGAGGGGTATTTTCGTCTTATTTAATCATAAATATTTTATAATTTATTTTTTAAGAAAAATAATAAGGACAAATCAAACATTTTTCGGCATTCCGTTAGATATAATATTGACCCCTGTACTCCAAAGAGTGGTGATAGTTTCTCATATATGGAGATGTTTATCATAATTTTACTAAACTTTAGGAGTGATTTTTATAATTCATCCATAAAAACCTCTAATTAAGAAAGAAAAATACTTTTTATCTTTTTCTTCCTTTTGGGGACGGATAACGTCGGTGGTACGTTTTGTGTGAGTAAAGCGGTACATTTGAATTGATTGATAATCACAAAGAAAAGATTTTTCGACTTCGCTTAATACGTAACACACAGGGATTGCATTTTTTTTTGCCCTTCTCAGGGCAACTATGATGGCGGTGCCGCGGCCTTGTGGAGTTTTTGGTTACAAAATTTTGCGAAGATAAAATTCATGACATTTTCTATTGTTTACCAAATAATCATAGTGTTAACTTAGAGGACGTTACTGAAATTACAGACCCCGCTCTTTTTTCTTAGAACATTAGAAAAGCCTCCAACTTGACTTTACAAAAATCTAAATCCGTTAGGTTTTTGGATAAAAATTGCTTAATCCAACTAAGAATATAAATGATTTTCTAAATCTTTGTGGGCGTCAAAGATACAATAAAAATAAATGCTATGAAGGTGCAAGTTCTTAAATGTTATACTGACATTGGCAATTCTTGTTCAAAATCTTGACAGGTTTACACTTTGATAGGAAGTAGAGATGGCAAATGGACGGATTGGGTTATATTGGGTTGGGTTGGATATGAGTTTCAAAGAATGGGTTGGAGATGGGTTGAGTTAGAGATGAGTTGAAGATGGGTTTGAAATAGTTTCTAATGGATCCAATGCACTATTATTGTGTGTTTAATTAAAGTCAAAAAAAGATAAACTAAAATTATTAATTTCTATACTCTTTAGAAGGTTGTAGAATTGTAAAATGAATTATAATCAAATAAAAAATTAAATATATTTTTGTTTATAGTATAATCCATTTAAAACTCAATATGAACTCATTACCAACCCATTGCTAACCCATCTTCAACTCACCAACCTATCAACCCAACATGAACCCAACCCAACCCATTTTAAAAAATATTGAACCCAACCCAACCCAACCCAAAATCATGTGGGTTGGGTTCAACCCACGGATTGAGAATTATTTTGCCACCCCTAATAGGAAGGTTTGATAATTTCAAGAGGAAGAGGGATCCGATTTATAATTTTGTTAACCTCAAAGAAGGTTCCCGTAATTAACCCAATAATCATAAGCAAAATCCATCTCTTTAGGTGCCTCGGACTTGAGGATGGAGAAAATCAATCCACATCTTCTGCTATATAATTGTATTATATCTTTTACGATATATATCAATACATGCCACGCATATGTATCTGTTCGTAATTTTCTGAATTAAGCAAGATGAAGAGTTCTAAATAAAGTTTGGCACAAAATCCCCCACCCCCACCCCACTCCCCCACCTCCAAAACGAACTAATAAAGCGATTATGTTCATTAATTATCAACCAAAAAAGTGACCATATCCATTATCCATTCCGTGCCATGCTAGTTATGACAAGAGACGGAGCTACACGCTGAGTTAAAGCAGCCACAGGTTATTGTCTTGTTACGTTCTCGAAATGGTTGAGCAGGTCCAATTATAATACTAATTACGGGAATGCGGCCACTAGAAGCAATTAAACTTGGTAATTCTCAGTTTAATCAACAGTTCAACTTTCGAAAAAGTCTTTCCTATATAATGATGGGTCAGTCAATCTCACTTTCCTTGAGGTTTCCAGCTTTCAAATTCTCTCTATATTTGGTACACTTAAAGACGTGCTCATCCCGTCAATCCTTTCCACCACCAACACACTTGGTTGCCCCACCAAAAACATTTTCGCCTTTGGTGCTAGTTATTCTTTTGGTAATTCCTAACTAAAAGAGTGTTTGGTTAAGATTATAAGCTACTCATACTATTTTATAAGATGTTTGAGAGCTCACAAGCTTCTCAATAGTGCTCTGTAATTTTATAAGTAAAAGAGTTTATAAGTTCCAAAAATAAGTTATTAAGAGCTTATAAGCTTAAAAAAAAAAACAAGTAAGCTCTCACAATTTATGTTTAGAATAACTAATAAACTCTCTAATACTAAAAGATCAAATGACATAAATATTTTTGTTTATTTTTTTCCAATATTGTATTTCTACTATCTTAAAAAATATTTAATTCCATTAAATTAATTTTACTTTTTCGTTTGACATCATAACACTTAAGAGAGCTTATAATTTTACCAAACATAATTACAATTTATAAGTTCAAAAAACATCTTATAAGCTACATAATCTGATTTTATCCAAATAATTTAATAACTTATTTTTAAATCAAAAATATACGAGAGTTTATAAGTTCCAAAACTATTTTATAAACTTTACAAGTTGATAAACTTTTTCAAATAAGCTCAGCCGAACACCCTCTAAAAGAGAATGAGAGTACAAACACATCTTGACAATACAACTACAAAAAGGAAAGAATCTAAAATCTCGTGTTTTCGTTTCAACAAAGGTGTTTTTATAGGACTCTGTTGCGACATAATGTAAGCCACACAACACAGAACCACCAGCAGAAACCAAATGAAGAGGTGAATACAATTGAGGGGAGAGAATTTGCTATATCATCACGTAACTTGTCCCGAAGAAATTATAATTTAAGTATGATAACTTTTTGACATCTAAACTACAGTCGTTTTACCTTTTAGCAGTTGAGCTTTTCTTCCTTATACTTTACCTTCTAAGCTCCTTGGTTGTTTACACATTACCAGTTCATAACAATTTTGATTAGAAATATTTAGCGAGAAAAACCTTAAAAACTTGCACATTCTATTTCAATGCAACTAGATTCATTGAAAAACACATGCAAACTCATCATCATGTATGATTTTTTAGCAGTTATTTCGATCAAAATTAGGTTTAAAGGTATTAATGTGTAAAATTCACGGTGTTAAAGAAATAGTGTAACAAAATATAATTTAATTGACAAAGTATAAAAATAATTAGCTTTTCATCCTACAATCTGTCAGATCTTGCCCTCACCCCGATTCTCTGCTTTTTTAGAACTATGTTTTCCTCGACTTCATCTTAAATTTGTAGTCTTTCAGTTCTTTCCATATGGGGAGATTTTTATTAAACTTATTTTTATGCTTGCCGACGGCTGAACTTCTTAGTTTATTCAAATGATGTCGAATGCATTTTACCTTTTTTGAACTGCTCTTCGGTTTTAAAATTAGAGTAGCTTGTAATAATTTTGATAATTCCGGAACTTCAAACCCAAAAAATTAGGGGGCGCATAAAAAAGAAGAGAAACTAAACAACAATTAAGAATAACTGCGCATATCGGTTTAACCAATTCATAGTTTTCAAGATCCCAACCTGTCAGGGGACGCAAAGGCAAGGGAAGAATACCATTGATTTTGAAAATTTCTTGTTAAGCAGTTTCGGATATATGTGTGCGCCTCAAAATACAGCCATGGCACCCTTGCAAGGGGTAAATGACAATTTACACATTTGGAACAAGAAACAAGAATACAAAACAAAACCTCAGAAAGTCCCTTTTCCAACTCTTGACATCACAGTCATCGCTGCTGCTCATATATCTGCATATATGCCTCAGAAAGTGCAACCATCTGGGGCAACGTCTCAGACACGTGAAGGTCCTGCATCTCATACCTGGTGAAACAGGAGATTGGTTAAGGGTGGGAGAATGCTTACAGTGGAGATCATATTACAAATAAAAAGAGAATATTACCATAGTTCTTCCGACTTCCGCTGCACAAATACTCTATAAGATCCTTCGCCTGGCTTACCATCGTGAACAATATTGGCTATCAAATCATACTTGGATCGCAACTTCTCGTTTTCATTGCGAGAAGGCAGAGGGATGTAATCCTTCAGCTCAAGATTCTTCACAGGGAAATTAACTAAACAGGCAAAAAATCGCATTAAGAAACCAGATACAGTACTCTGAAGCACAAAAAGTTTCAGGGCAAAACAGAACAGAGCAGGAAAGGATACAAGAAACAGGGAAATTTTGTTAAGAGACACACGGTATAGAAGTATGGAAATTTGGTTCCTTACTTCCTTTACATGTCAACAAATATTCAACCTCCACTGAACCATAGTACTATCATAGTTGTAGCATATGGACTATCTAAATCATAAATCCATGACAACTGGCAAACTAGATAGAAAGTAGCATTGTCAGATACACTGTTAGTTACTCTTCACCAGACCATCAAAATGCATGTACGAGATACAAACTTAGCAGCACTGAAGAATAAGATACCCATAAACAAACCAAAAAAAGCAGATAGTACTACTCACCAAGGGTAGGATTTTTCTCCACAAAAAAGTTGTTCTTTGTAAACCGACGCATGTGGAGAATAAGATATTGGGGCAATTTGGTCACACGATATCTCATCCTAGCTAGACGAGGACGGACAACTTCAGTCACAGTCTCCCCATCGAACTTCTTCAGTATGTTGAAAAGTGGAACCTGTTTCATTTGGCCAACTAATTAGTTCAATATTCTACTTAAGCTTGTCAACAGAGACATACAACATACACAGGAGTATCAAATCAACTTGTCATCGCCATAAGCCATGCAAAAAAGAAACTTCCCCGAACTTATATGAAAACATGTAAGAAGACTTAACATGCAAGCTAAAGGACAGCATATTGCCACATAACAAAAGCAAATGGCTTCAACATATCTCCATATCTATTTGGGTTCAAATTGGCAGTACCCTAATCTTTGCCGGTTACTATAAAATGAAAGCATGAAATATTTCATAAGCTCAATAAGACAGTGCTTCTCAATCTCTGGCATGAAATAGTGATTTTTTTAACTTGGACAGTGCTCTCAATCTCGGGCATTTCTAGAACCAACACTAAAAGAACACACAAAGTCAAAAATACATCGCCTTAACAAGAATTTCCTAGATATGCATCTCAACCTCGAAGACATGGTAACACTATATCAGGAACAAGATCCGATAAATTCAAGACGTTCAGTAAGAACTATAGATACGATTCAAAATTTTAAAATAAAATTGACCTTTATATTTACATATAATATTCATTTTTTCATTAAAAAAGATGACTCTAACCTGAGGAATAATGTTTTTCTCCATGATGTCCTTAAACAGAGGAGGTGGTGGCAAGTCCAACCCAAGCATTAAGAAAGGCATTTTGCTTGTCTCCATGATTACTTTACCACCTTCAGTCCCACCCTCATCACCATTCTCATTGTTCTGGATCTCTCCATTTTCTTTTTTCTCTGCAATTGGCTTGCTATGCATCTCTTTTACAACCTCCAGTTCACCCTGTAAGAAGCATTCATGCCTAAAATATTTAGGGAAAGATAGGAAAAAAAGGACAAATATACATATTTCAATGAGAAAAGAAATGATTCAGAGGAAAGAAAAAAATAATAATAAAAAAAAAGATTGGCAGCATATGTGCTGGGGCAAAGGGCGGAGGACAGGAAGGGAAGAGAGAACCTGAAAGCATTCATGAATGATGCTTCTACCCCTTTTTGAACTTCTAAGATCTGCATGCAGTGTATTAAGAAGCCACGACATAAATTCAACTGGATCTGACTGTGCACCTATCCGGAAACGTTTTTTGCTAGCCTTCATAACTGCCTGAAGAAATTCGTGTGGACTCACCTGCAAAGCTCTCAACATCAGAATATGAAGGTCAAGAACCAAACTGTAGCACTCGTGACTTGATGCATGATTCAACCTGTCCTTTGAAGTTCCTTGCATGCCAGATCTTTCTCGTGAGCTCTCCAAATCGTAGAACAAGTTGGGATTTGCAGTGCATATAGTTCTCAGGGATAAGAAAGAAGTTCCTCAAGGGAGTAACACGCATCAAAGATTGTATGGTCACATTCACAAAATCAGTCTCTTTGATATTATTTAACCCGACCTGCAAACATTTCAAACAGAAAACATGAAAAATAATAAATAAAACACATCAAAAAGACTGGTGGGATTAAAATAACCCAACGGATAAAAGTCTCATCTAAATACCATTCCAGGAAGATAATCAGACCCATCAAGTGCCCTGGACCATTGCCTATTCCGGTCAATCTGCTCAACTTGATCTCTTGTAAACCTGTACAATTAACGGGAAAGATTAAGATGAGTCCATGAAAACATAGCATACAATAGCAGGGAAGATATGAAAACCCTAAGGATAGAAGAAAATGAAGTAGAAAAGATTAATTTTGAGTAAAAACATGTAGATTAACTACGATATACAATCTTAAACAACTTTGGAAAAGCTCCCTCTTTACAGGATCATGAGCTGGGATTCTGCGAGCAAAAAGTAAAAAACAAAATGGATAAATCAAGAAACATGCCTGGGATTGAGTACATGACGAATATCATCCAGAGATGGGTCAATAACTTCATATCCATCAGGAAGACAGTAAACTTTCTCTGTTCGAAGATTAATGTAGACATGATGGCCAGCTTCAAGACTATGTGTATATGCATGAGATTTCTGTCCTCTTCCTTGGTAATATTTCCCACAAACCAAACAGGCATAAACATTCAAGTTTGACAGAGATACCGAGCAAAACTTCTCAAAGTCGAAATCTAAAACCTAAAAAAAGATACAAAAATATACTTCAGAGATAGAACCATGACCGAAAACAAACAACTATAGACAAAGTAAAGCAATGAAGTACAATTATGTTCATCAAGCACCATGGAATATTTCTTTTTTCCTTCAAGAAATCCATGTTCATCATTTGATCCCAGAAACCTTATTTGGATAGTGTTCTCCTAGTTTTAGAGTGAATGACTACAATTTTTCACAGTGATGCGAAGCCTATGATGAAGTATTCTAATACATATCTTGAAAAGCCAACTTGTTTTTGGATCAATTTGACAAACCCGAATTTCTGCAACATGGTTCACAAAGAATATTGTTTAACTAAAAACCTTCAGGTAAAACTGAACCAGATCCGGTCGGTTCTATTCTAAGAGTCTCACATGCACTATTTAGTTAGTTGAGAGCAAGATATTTCGGACTATCTCAATGGCATAAGGTAAGTTTCACACAAGTTAAACAAGAATTTTTTGTCTCAAGACTAATTTATCGCCAATGTTTTAACATCTTGCTTGGAACAGTAAAGGAGTATGACACTGAAACATTATAACAAGCTTTACATAATCTTTTCCTTGTCCGTTTCAGAAGCACACAACAAATAAACAGGGGTTAAGAACTAGTTTTTTGAAGCGAACATATTTCTGGGGGCACACAATTTTTTTCTGAAATAAGAAGCTTTTTCTATTAGTTCATATTTATTCCGTCTCACCGTACTATAACCAGCCAAGGGTCAGCCAAGATTCTAAACTCACAAAACGCCAACCTGGAGCAACCCTACATCCTTTCAACTCACATTCGCATGTTGGAAGCAAACAAGACCTTTCATGTACATCGATCTCTAATTGGATATGCTTCAGCTTAGAACCAATGTTAGAAGCAAACAAGAGCTTTCATGTACATCTATCTCTAATTGGATGTGCTTCAACTTAGAACCCCTACATCCAAATTAATTGGCTGCTGAAGAATCAAACAAGTGAAAGTAACGGACAAGAAATTTCCGAATCCCAATAATGTCGTGAAATTGGGTATCCATCAGCAAGGATTCAATAGAAAATCAGTCACGAAAAAATGTCATTTAAGAGTTACATAAATAGTAACTCAAGCTTTGAAGAGGCGCAATACCTGTCTGTTAACAGTATCAAGATACGGGCAGTCCCTTCTTACTTCAATAGTCCGACTGCGCTTCCGACCTAGATTACTTTCTTCATCTTCTTCATCATCATCGTCATCTTCTTCTTCCTCATGATGATTATGCCCGTTTTTCTCCGGCCTTCTCCCGCTATCTCTTCTATTATCTTCTTCTTCCTCGTCATCATCATCGTAGGAAGCCAGCGGAAGTAGCGGATTTTCAAATGCGAGCGGAGACGAGGACTGCTCAATTAGCTTCTGCCTCTTCGCATCCCCCTCTCCATCATCAGCTGCATTATCAGACTCTTCTCGTTTTGTTTTCATGGCTTCTAGGGTTTTCGATCCGATTCAAAACGAAAATTTCCCCAAATTACAAGTTGAGTTTCTAATTCTGGTTCAGCTGCAATCATTTACTGTGTTAACATATTCTCGTATCTGGGCTTCGAATTTGTAGCAAGGCCTATTGTGGTATTTCAAGTACACCGCCATTTGGTATTTATTTTGAAGTGAATACAGATCACAAACGTCGGTTCTAGGGCTTGGTGGGTCGTGGCCCATCTGCCCACAAAGCCCGATATAATTGGGCCCGGGGACCCATACTAATATAGGCCATTAAGTGAACAGAGTTGGACTCTTGTGAAACTATTTAGTTTTTGCAATACTCAAACAGTCCATTTTTGGTTCAGAGTTATCATTCGGCCCCCTTCTTATTTTGTCAATTCCCATTGCACCGGCTTTAATTTTGTAAACCCTAGATACCTCTTAGGAATTATTGAAAATACATATTACCCCACTGAAAATATTTATAAAAAAACAAGAACTAAAATTAATGAGAGGAGGTCTTTAGATTTGACTAAATCTCAAGGGGTGTGATTGTAATTTAACAAAAAAAAGACAAAATTATAATACCTTCCACTATTTAATTGTCGCCTCCTAAACCACCACCTCAGTTGTAGCTGGAGAAAAAGACAAAATTATAATACCCTCCACTATTTAATTATCACCTCCTAAACCACCACCTCAGTTGTAGCTGGAGTAACCACTACAACAACATCAAGCATGTCAAGTCATAACCCATACTAATCTCCAATTCAATTTTTTTTTTTTTAAATTACACTTAGCTATACTTAATTTATGGTCCAAATCGCTATCAACACGGTAACCCACATCCACCTCAATTTCATCAATTTCTGCAATTATCTTCCTTAATTGAAGCTAAAATTATTTTTTCCATCCATAAATCGTGAATTTTTGTCTATGTACCAATTGAAACAACCCTGAATTTGTCGTGGGTAGGATGACTCTTAAGTCAAAATTTGGATTTTAGTGGAGCTTAGATGGTTATTTTGGAGTGTGTGTTTTGGTCAATGTAAGGAAGAAAAATTGCATATTGCACCATTTTATTTTTAAAATAATACTTGGTACCCCCCAATTTATTATTGCTCGTGGATAAGCAATTTCAAGAGATTATATCAAGAAATTTAACAGTGTTAAACCAAAACTCTGGCGACACCTAAGGGGAAGCGGTTTTTGTTAACGACAACATAATGAAGGGGGTTAATTAATAAATAGAGCCTATCTTAAAGAATGTAAACGTAATTCTTTTTAAAATTTAAAGACCTTAGAATTAGGCTACCACCTTATGTCTTCCTCAATATAAAACTATATTTGTATTTATTTATTCATTTGTTTATTTTGGGTGTTTGTGCCTGTGTATTATGGTTGGGGGTTGGTAATCAGATGGACCTTTGCAGATTATAGGTAGATTGGGCAGGTGAGAACCATCTCCGACAATTGTGCAAATCAAGATATCGTTTTCAAGTTTGGTGAACAAAGTTTTAGTGGACTTTAGCAAGTTAAATATAGCAAAGTTCAAGTATAATGAATAGTGAATAGATTAGACATATCAATCCTTTAATCACTCTGCCTTTACACGGGCAATATCATTTTGTGATCCTCATATAACATGCTAATCATGCAAACATACGTTTGCTTTCTCACAGACACATACAATGTGTGAGAGAGAGACAGAGAGAGAGGCAGAAGAATAAACTTGTCAAATTGTTGCAGGTCAAGCACAACACTTATTGCATGACAATCAACAAATGAGAATCTACTGCTAAAAATTTCACCCACTTTGCCATCGCAGAAGCCAATCTTAAAATCAAGACATCATCGGATCACATAGCAACAATGGACAAAAATAACTCGACCAAAAAACAAAAACCTAAAACAGAGTTAAAATCCTTGGCGGCAAAGGGAAGAACGTTTCCACTTTAAAGCTTCGCCGCATTCATGTGGCCGGCCACTCTTTCTTGATCTCAAATGTGTAGTTCAGCTCCAAGTAGCATCTGTTGTCATCATCAAGGAACTGCACGCACCGCACAAAATACGATTAAAAATTGAAATGGCAGTGAGAATTAAACTGTGACAAGGTCCTACTTGTTTAATTCAACCATACCCACCAAGGACTATCACTAGCAAACCGTGAGTTAGTTAATAGGTGGGGCATTTCATTATCCACATTCATAAAGAGGGGTCCATGTATGATCTGTTTCCAGTATATATTCTTTATGGCAAGTAGCTAAGCTAACTGAACGCCTTCAATTAGCAGCTATGACTTTAAATTTCTTTACCCATTATATATTAAACTGTGGATAACATATATGAGGTTAAGTTTCAAATATGCAAAGGCCAAATTTGGTATACAGCAAATGGGAAAGTATAACACTTTTGAATTTCAGCAATTAACAATAATTAAGTAATGGCATACATATATATTCAACATACCTGTGTTTTTGCCGAGTATGATCCTCTAGCAAACATGCCAGAAGGGGTCGTCTCTTCGGGCATTTCATGCATATAAGGCTCTGTCTGAGGACTGAAAGTTCCAATCATCTCTTTCGTGCTATCCACTGAGAGAACAAAAGGAGAGAAAGACAGAAAGAAGAAGAAGAAGAAAAAGTTCAAAGATGGATCAGGTAATATCATTGGCTAAAAGTAAATTAAATGCACAGACAAGATACCGAACCAACCTTTGATGCCGGTTTTCCAAACATTGTTCTTATACTTGAGGCCTGATACGATATTGTTGCTGACCTGGAAAGTGAATTGAAGGCTATAACGGCTTCCTTCTTTCAATGCAAACCACGGGCTTTTCGGGTTTCCATCCTCAGGGATTGAAAGAACAATATCATCCCTACCGGGGGATTTGATCGCAAGGCTGAAGATTTTCACTTCTGGATCAAGCGTTTCTACGATGCACAAACAGTGGCACAGTTCAACTCAATGATCTATATCTCTACAAGATTCATAACATCCATCTATATATCTAAAATGCACCCGATGCTAACCAATGATGCAGCCTTCCAAAATGCACAGCAGACAAGTGAGGAAAATTGTTTGAATGTAATCAGATTTGAAACCCTTTTTGACAGAAATAGCTAGAAGATTATTGTGGGGCCTCAATGTAGCAGTGTCACTTTTCTGGATCATGGGGAAAAGTTGATTAAAAAAAAAAAGATTTAAGTTGCCATGATTTTAACTCACTATCAAGAACTCAGCTAAAGGCTCTCACATTTTCCTCTACATCAACTAATTTCTCTCCATTTTCATCTTGACGAATATAGCAAGATCTATCAAGATTTGAACATTAAATTACAGGATGAGCATGAGCAACAACATGAAAGAACAGAAAAATTCACAGAATTCTTGGGTTATGATTGGCTATATACGACTAACAATTATCATATATATATATATATATATATACACACACACACACACACATATATGTGCAAAGGAGACCCAGAAAACGAAAAGAAACAAAGCGGTTACCTCCAACAGAATTCATATCCACGCCCGCAAGAAGCTGTTCCTTCCACCTCGTCAAACTCTCATCGTCCTAATTTTTTCAAGAAACAAAAGAAAAACCAAAATTACAAATAAAATCAGCAAAAAGATTGCTCTTTTTGAATCTAAAAGACAAACCTTGTCCAACTCGGAGAGTTCTTTGAGAGTGCATTGAGGACCCAACTGAATCTTGGATTCAGGATCTTCATCTTCTTCATCCTCAGTGGTATACAGAGAACCCTCACTCATTTGCCTGCTAACCCTGCCCTCCATTTCAGGACCCGGATTACTTGCCCCGGTTTCATTCGGCTTGGCCTCAGGTCCCTCCTTGTTCTCATCAAATCCCATGTTTTTGGAACTTGAAACAACTCCAACAGCTAAAGACATCAAACAAAAAATTTCACAGTTTTCTTGTTCTAAAACAAGAATCCCAAAAGGCACATAAAAAGAGAGACCCTGCTTCTTCCCCCTAACCCAATGCAACAAGAATAACGAGAACTGAAAAAAAGAGCCCAGAGAGAAAAGAAAACGCCAGACAGAGAGGAAAAAAATTAAGTGGAATAATGTAAAAGAGAAACTGAAAATTTATCTCAGTTAGTTAAAAGAGAAAGAATCCGATAAAGGATAAAGGAAAAAACAAAAGAAAAAGAATACACCCCACATAGGTTAAGGCCCCTCAAAGAACTAACTAGAAAAGGGCATCAAGAACCCAACAAAGAAACGAAAATGAAAAGATGAGAGAGCGTGCATGAGAGAGAGAGAGAGAGTTAGAGAGATTTTTTTGAGGGAAGTTTTAAGTTCATTATGAAATATTCTTGTGGTGATCCGGGATTGTGCATAAATGAGGAATGAATGCGTGAGAATAATTTTCGAAAAAAAAAAATTATGAGAGAGTAAAAGATAGGAAAGGGTGGGGACTGGGGAGATCGTGGGGGTCACTACTCACTACTTAGTTGCACTTATTTCAAGGGACTATGGGACAGCCTAGGATTGGGTGGACTATGAGTACTTTTTTTTACCTTTGACCTGTTTTGATTGGCTGATGATTGTATGTGGCAAGGCATACACGCACCCACTTGTAGTGAAATAACGCTCATCATGTTGTCTAGCCCTTGTACTTTATTTGAGGTACCCCATTGGCGGGTCGACTTTTTTTAAGGTTCACATGGGTAGCATTAAGGTTCTTTGTTGTAATAGCCTCTTTTTAGTTTTTACTATTTTCCTATTTGTGGGGATAAAATATTTGCTGTCATTTTGTCAGCAGTAAAAAGTTTTAGTTTTTTTATTGTTTTGGGATTTAGGGTTGTTCAGTAGGTAGATGGCAGTCTTGACTTTGTCATATGATAACATTTGCCAACTTTTTGCAGTCAAATCAGTCCATTGAAGCAAAGATTTTCTTTTTTTCGCAAGTTTCGTGAAGTGTGTGGGGTATTACTTGCATTAACGAGATTGCAAAAGTTTCACATCACCAATACTTGCAAATTTCATGAAACTAACTTGCAAATTGTGTTCATACTACTAATATCTATATATCAACAATAGTCATTGTCTTTAATTCAAGCGGCATCACTATTCAAAATACAATAGTCCCACCACTCGTATCAAAATCTTTGAAAATTGTATATCACCCTAATATTATCCTAATATATATGTACGTAGAACTCTCTTTGTGTCTCTCTTCGAGCATTTTAGGTACTGGGATAGAATTGAGCAGGTAGAAAGAGGGACTAACACTTGCTGCATTAGAACCTAAACGCAATTGACAGAATAGTAAATCCCGTTGCTTTACAAAGTCCCCTTGGTTTTCTAAAAAAAAATTATACTACCCAACTGAATATTGTCCAAATGATATTTTTAATTATTAAATTTATATATAAAATTGCTAAAAAATATTAAAATTATAATATTATGACACTCAATTCAACGGTTGAAAATATCAACATAAGTAAATTGATCTCATTAGCCAGGATTCTTCCATGAATTGGACTGATGTGAGGGATATTAGTTTGATAGAGTGGGACCCCTAGAATTACTCCTGTGCATGTTCAACTGTTTGTACAATTCTAATGCATGACTTGATGGATAATGCTTGGCCGATGCACGTAGAAAGGTTTGTGCACGTATCACGAGTCACGAGGCATGATTTTCTCAATCATTTTGTGTTCAATCATGCGAACATATTCCATGTTCTTGGTGGGAGAGCCCACATTGAGGGCTTATGTTGACTAATTCCGATGAGCCCACTTCGCTTGTTTATTTTGGTCAGAGAAAAATGGCACCCGAAACGTAGTTTATGATGATAGTAATCTTGGTGATCATACAAAAGACTGTTCATTAACACTTTCAAGAGAAATCAAGTTCAATCAAAACCAAACAAAGGAAATTTTCTTTAGTTCATTGACAATACTACAGAAACTCGTATTAAACAGCAATCGCTTGAAAATAGATTAGCATAAATGCATGTTTCAATGATCCATCACGTACATAAAGATGATACTGCATAAAACACTTTTTCATTTAACCTTCGGCAAAGTAAAAGCACTCGATAGGATACAAGTTCCAGCTCAAATTAACCAAAACTGTCAACACGGTATAGCAGCATCAGCCGTACAGGCAAAAATTAAACATGATTAAGCAAAACTGTGCACCAATAACAAGAGATCACCAAAAATCAGAGGGATGTGAAAGCTTTCCAGAATGTAAGGTTTCTATCACGAAGTAATGTATTTAAACCGAATTCCCCTGCTAAGCTACAGGAAAATTTGGTATGGGAGAAATTCTTACAGTTCGGAAAAGGCATGAGACGACATTTCTATCGGGCTGCACAAATGGCACCAGCAAAAAGATCAATTGCTTCCCCATTTCCCAACCACTCGGTCTTTTGCAGAAACAGGTACAGCCACTTCCTTTTGTGGTGCACCAAAAGTTTCCCCAGTATGATATGTCCGATGCATAATCTTTGATGTCAAAAAGGTAAATGCAGTCCGTGTCCCTCGCAAAGCAAACAACAGAGGATTGAAGATGACAGCAAGCATCACGTCCCCTTTTGCCACTATCAGATACTGTTTCAATAAAATTATATGTAAGATGGCATGTGAGAGTATAAACATGTACACTGAACTGGGAAAAGAAAATAAACACAGACGGATCCCACTACAAAGGATTTTAGAGTGATGCTGATAAGGATGCTTACTATGACAAGAATGCCTAAAATGGTAAGACTTGCTTGCTGTGCTTCCTGCCAGAAATGGTCACCATCAGATCCACCGAACCATCCACCCCATCGAAACCAACCACCTCCCCCAGAGTTTCCTCCCCCACCTGCCTCCTCTCTCCTTTTAATTTCTTTGTTCCATTTTTCAAACTCTGTTTTCTTTTCACCAAGGGCACTTTCTAAGGCTTTTCGAGCTTGTTCCTGTAATTAACAAATATGTCTGATAAACTGGCGAAATAACAAGATAATATGATAACAAAAGGAGCATCTGAAATTTATGCTCGCTGAATTGCAATCTCATAGCATTTCCTAGAAGCATAACACTGATTCATCTTTTACACATGTACTTCCTAAGCCAATCCAAATTCTTGTGCTTACATTTGATTTATCTGAGTTACAAGGCCCCTTTACATATCAGTTCCATGTATGGACATTCCTCCATTACTAAAAGGTTGGTTTAGCTCAATTTATCTCATGCAAATTCGCCCTTAGAAAGTTAAACATCAACTAGGTTTTTAGTTAGACTTGTGAATTCCCAGTAATGGTAGTTAACACAAACTAAGTTATCATAATAAATTCTTTTAGCAAATGATAAATAAAACGTATGATGCATGGGCATGGACACAATACAACGTGACGTTGACATAGAACATTCTTGAAAATACTAGAGCACGACACAGCTGAGGCACAGCTATCCATAATCTGTTCATGCAATTTGTGGACCATGATATCAAAAGAGAAAGAATGTAAATTAGATGGCTTAATATCATTTTTACATAAATTACAGGAAAAAAAAAAGTATTATCAAATTATATAAGCACTAAATCTTATAAAATATGGAAGTAAGCAAAATCATGATGTCCCAAATGTCCGACATGTGTCCCGTTTTTTTATTTTCTGTTTCATTTCAAACACGCCAAATAGCATGTCCAACACATATCGGAGTTGTTCTAAGCCTTGTTCATGTCTGGCACATGTCTGTCCTACACAGGTAGGGGTGATCTTTCAACGTGAAGATGCATTATAGAATAAAAACATCCAAACTCCAACATATGAATTTCAGTAGAGAATTAAACATCAATTCCTTTAGGCTTTCAGTTAATCATCGAATCCCAGGATGAGCAGTTAGCATGAAAGTTATAACTTAAGTTTCAAAACAAAATATACATAATTATAAACAAGAATTTACACACCATCATATAGTCAGGAGAATCAGACAAAGTCATCCAATCATATAAAAGATGTGCACATTTTCTGCCATAATGACTGATTGTTGGACTGTGTTCTGAGTCTTCTTCCTAGTGCTGTGGCTCTATGCTTGCTTGCTTGATAGGAGGCTGAGGCTCATGCATAAGGGTTTAGGTATGAAAATCCATAAGATGAAAGGGTGGGGAGAGAGAGAGAGAGAGAGAGGGATAATCATCTATCCAAGTCCTATGTTCAAAGAGGAGTTAGTGAAAATAACGCACTACACAGATGGTTTGTGAAGTGAGTTACCCTATTCTGGCAAAGAGAAGTTCAACTGGTGATTTCTACCTCTACATAAATGTAGGCCGCCTATCATCTCGGGACGTAATATGGCGAGATTCCTTTAGTATCTGAACTGAGTAGAACACCCCCCCACCCCACCCCCTCCCTTCCACTTTTGGTGAGAATCTCCAAATAGAATTTGTCATCATAAGAAAGAGTTGGAATTGCTCTCCTTGGACCCTTTGATATCTTAGTATCATCTTCATATATAAAGAGATCCATAGGCTTACACACAGTATTTACAACATTTTTGGTCAGCCTCTCTAATATTTGTTATGAAGCACAGGCTTGAGCTAGTTCCACTAGAATATCCAATATCGAGACAAGTAGTAAATTGCATGCCCACATCCACAGCAAACAAATTTGCTTAACAATATAGGTAGAAATAGTATGAAAGGGTTTCAAAAACCTTCAAATTCCAAATCTTATTAGTTATTAAAGTTAAGAGCTGTAGTGATAACATAAAACCGGAAATAGCCGCATGTAAAATTTCTATTTTGCTAAACATATAACTTATCCAATAAAGACAGAGGCCATCATGAAATCACCTATGGCTATGAACAACTTTGAGTTTTATTCTTAAATACTTCTTGTGACACAATGCAAAATCAGATATAATAACCTGAACTCATGAGGCATGGGTTGATGCAATAGCGACATACCATGCAGTGGCTTTGAAACTATATGTGATCGTTGTCACACAGCCATATCCAACTAAGTGTCATTCTTTCTTGAACTACAAACTGTTTTGTTAATATCATGTACACAAAAGAAGAACAAGTATTTGGCATTTGAGTGCTAATTGTACACCAGGTTACAGACTTCCTAATGAATGTCTTGAAGCCAGAATCTGGAATAGGAATTAAAACAAATTCAAAATGGAATTTTACTAGTTTCAACAAGAAAAAACTCCATCCTATGCCACCAAATGGAACTCAGAGTTTTTGCAAAACTATGCGTCATCTCAGAGAGATATTCCGGGCAATGGAAGGATGCTGAAACTCCAATTCATATAGGGTATACAAGCTAAAACTCAGTAGCCCAACCAGATTTTCTCTTCCCTCCACCCCTTCTCTTTTCCTTCACCAAACGCTACTGCTAACATTTATCAACATCAAAATCAAGCAGCAATCCAATAAACAATCGGAAAATCAAACATGAGACACACAATAGTATCTCGTCGGTATGCAAACTCTTCCATCCACCATCTCCAATTTCCTATCTATGCTTGCCCGTGGCACAGTAATTGCTTATTTAAAAAAAAAAAAAAAAAAGCCAGTTATTTTCATCTACTAATACTTTTCAATTCACTGCTTCAAATAAGACACTTAAGATAGGGATTGAAATAGGACCAAACGCAAATCCCCAAAATAAACGAGATGAACTTTTAAAATTTGGAATTAACAGCTATTTTTGACATGAAAAAAGCGAAGTGGATAAGAACCTGTCTGCGATTGTCCGAGAAGAGGCAAGAAAACCTGCCGTTGCACTTGAGGGCATGTGAAAGAGAAGTCCAGCTGTGAGTCGAAGCGGCGAGTTTTCTCCGAGTTGCACTGAGCTGGTGGCGCGGGCTTTGGGTTTTATAGCTGGGGGTAGGTGGGGGAAGAGTCAGCATCTGCGCCATTTTTCTTTGCTGTGCCGCTGCTCTGTCCAGTGGCAACGTCTCAATATGGGTTGAAAAGTGGGATCCGAAAACCCGTCAATCACACCCGCTCAACGAGCTCCGGGTAAACCCGATAATTTTAATGTGAAGCCGGGTTATGGTAGGATTGTCCAACTGTTGGGATCTTGGATTAAATCAAAATATAATAATAACGATGGAAGAAAAATATGAGGAAATAAATTATTTTCTTTCGTTTGATTGGGGTTAAATTTTTGAAAGCAAAAGTTTACTACCATTCTCATTTTCTTTCTATCCATTTTCCTCTGATTCAACTAAATATTCGAAAAATTAAAATCCATGTATTTTTCTTTCATTTCTTTACCTCTCGTTTTATTTCCTTTATTTTTCCTCATTTGCCAGACACACTATTGTGTTTCATTTGGATTGATGCATTTGGATTTGAGGGAAAAGATTTCAAATAACTTCAAATTTGATTGATTTTAAATCCATCATAATAACTCGAAAAATGTAACTTAAAACGTGAGCTAAATAATTTGAAATACATCGCAATGCGAATTTACCCAAACAAGCTCAATTGATTTGTTATTATGAGTTGAAAATCCGTCATTTCAGATCTATCAATCCAAACATGACCTTAGGCTGCATTTGGATTGAATATTTTGGCTAGTATGAAAGGATTTGCGGGAAATGATTTTAAATTACTTCAAATTTGATGAATTTTGAATTCATCATAGCTACTCAAAAAAGGATAATTCAAAATATAAGTCACGGAAATTGAAAGCCATTACAGTATGAGTTTACTCAAACAAGTGCAATGAATTTGTTATTGTGAGGGAAGTATAGTAAATTTGATTCCAATAGTTGGGGATGACCCAGTTTTCCCTATAGAATTAACATGTCCACATAGAATTTTATTTCTAGTTTATCTAGAAAAATTGAGTTGGGAGTGAAAACACTATAAATAGTGTGGATCACATGATATCAATTAATATATATGTACTTTCAATCTGGTTTAATACTCAATGATTTGGATATATTATTATTTCTTAATTAATTCCCAATTCAGCATAATAATGGCTAATTTTTGTTTGGACCTCTAAATTCCAAAATCAAAATATTAATTTCCAATCCACCAGTCATTCACACTCCTTCACATGTTTAAGCCCCTGCATTTCGACGTAGAAAATTATGTCCCTTTAATTTTATTTTAAAGAGTGAGTATAGATTTGGTTAATACTTTATTATTTTGTTAATCGATTTTCTAATTTTAGCAATCACGAAAATAATATGAACTCTGTATATGTCTAGTTTGGCAATCTTTTACTTGTCTAATTGACGACCACACCACTAATTTTTTTATTATTTTGAAAATTCCAATTTGTAAAGAAAATTTGATTAATTTTAAATTTATAACATAAAATTCGATTCGAGTTTAACTTGGCTAGCTATATGTTTTTTTTTTTTTGGGAAGTAATAAATTAATTCCAAAGGATAAAATAAATTCAGTTTATCATGATATATGAAATTCTCATTCCTTCAATTGAGAGCGGTAAGTATTTCATATGTTAATTTAGGCGAACAAGATATTCTAATTTATACATAACTCAAGCGAGCGAATGTCCTCCTTTAGGTTTTGTTTGGTTGGTTGGTTGGATGGAAGAAGAGAGAAAGGAGAGTGGAAATAAAATATTTATTTTGTTTGGATGTTGATGAAAAAGTGGAAGGAAAATGATTTTTTTTTTTTTTTTTTGCACAGGGCTACCAATTTTTTTGTCCACCAAAATTGAACGAAAAATAAAAGGAAAAAAAATATAATTATATTTTCATTTCATCCCGACAAGTATATGAAAAGTTAAAAGCCACCAAATTTTATTTTTTTTTTCCTTTTTTTTTCATTTTTTTTGCCAAACACACTATGACAGTGGTGAATATAATAAAACTTACTAAAGATAAAGAAATTGTAGTCATTTTCACAAAAAATGATAAAATTATAATGACAAATTTTAAAATTATCTAATAATTATTGGATGTAACACAAAGTGCCTATTTTATAAGTGTGGGCAAAGTGACATCATCAGGTGCATAGATTATAAATAATCTTATCCTATGTATCTATTTATAAAACAACAACATATGGACTACTTTTACCTAACAAAACGTTTCATTTTTAACATAGTTATTCTTTATTTCATTTTTGTTGTTGGTAATTACATATAGGGAGGGTAGATGTACAAAATTAGATTTTTAACAGTTGGACCGAGTATTATGACGTAATATTTTTTTTAATATTTTTTGATATTATTATATTTAACTTTAATGATTAAAAATACTAATTGAGCTATACCAACAGGAATAACATGAACAAAATCATATATATATATATATATATATATATTTTGGTTTGGGTTACACATTTTCAGTTGTTCAACAAACCTTACCATCTCACCTCACATCTAACCGCCAAGCTTCACCAAGAATAGTGCTGTCACATAGCCCCAAAATACCCATGCAAAAGCTTCATCATCCAACAGAGAGCAAGGGTATGGCAGTCATTTCACGAATCTCGAAATCAAGCGCTAAGCGACACACTTTTTTTCAGCCCACCCTCACATATGACCTTTTCAAATCCTTTTGTCCGTTCGTCTTTATCTTTTTGAATTTCTATTGTCCTTTTTCTTTTCTCCTTAAATGCGAACAGCACTCCAATTTCCCATCCTACCCTCTCTCACCCAAGCCTTATTTCTGTTCATCCTGAGGCTACTGTCGTCATTTCCAATACTCTGAAACAAGGACATTTTCGCGAATCGATGATGTAGTAGTATATTTGACGAGAGAGAGAGAGATAGTGACTAGAGAGAGAAACAAAAAGAAAGAGATAGATAGAGAAAGAGAGAGTTATTCTGAAGAGAGAGAGAGGGGAGAAGAAGAAGAGAGGGAAGAGCCGTTTGTGAGGTACCGTTAATTTTCCGTTAAAAGTCAAATTACATGAAAGCATAAGCACAACAAATCACAAACATGGCGTCGGACCAAGAGATAGCGAAAGGCGTGGAGACAGTGCTCCGCCAGTCGGACCCCAACGCTGCCACTTCCCTAAACAGCGTTGTTCAGCAGCTCGAAGCCAAACTAGGGTTGGACCTGTCCCATAAAGCAGACTTCATCAGGGACCAGATTACCTTCCTCCTCCGCTCGCACCCGGTCCCCAAAGACCAGCTGCCGCCTCAAACCCACCCCCAGTACCCAAATATTCTTCTCCCTCAACAATTTCAGCATCCCCATTTCGCCCTCCACCAACAGCAGCCGCCGCGCCACCAGCAGCAAACTAACTCTGCCTATCCACCGCCGCTCCAGACGCAGGGACAACAGCCAGCTCCGGCGGTGAAAGGCCAAAATGCAGCTGCAAATGCTTCTGAAACGCCGAAAGGAAGGTGGGTGGTGCCTTTTTTTGACTTTGCAGAGTTGGAGGATTTTAGGGTTTTCTTTCGGTACGAGTACATTACGTTTTGGGTAAATGAAGTGGGTGTTTATGGGAAATTTAACCGTCATATTGCGTGGGAAATATTATTTCCTTGATTTTGTTTGTTGTGGATAACTCCCACATAAATTATAGGGTTAGGTTTTGGTGTTCAGGGGGATCTATAAAAGGTTTAATCATGTTATAAATTGGGGTTAATAGTAGCTTGTGGAGTGCCTTTGCGCACGAGATGGTGACGTTACAACTCATGGTCACTTTCAGTGTTTTTTGTTCCTAGTTAGGGTTAAATTGGGGTAGTTCTTTGTTGTACCATTATTCGTACCAGTTATTCTTTGAATTTTACTCTTTTTTTTACCCCCGATTTGAGGTTAATTTTCGTATTTGGTGGTATTGTGATTCCAAATTGTCTTGGTCTTACAACTTTAGTTTATTCCACTTGGTACAATGGAAGAAGTTGCCAGTGCTGCGCTTAGTACATAGAAATGGTTGTTGCGAGTCATGCGGAAATTAGTTCATCTTCTATTTCAGCATACAGATTAGTAATTGCACCTTGTTGGACATGCTAAGTTTTTTTTGTTTAAAGCGCATATACAGGGCTAGGTTACTTCATCTTGTGAGTTGGACTGAGAAACACGACCAATTCCTTTGAGCTAATGTTGCTTATTTCTATTCTATTCCAGACCCCCAGCTGGAACCAAAAGAAGAGGTGGTCCGGGAGGTCTAAACAAAGTATGTGGTGTTTCACCTAAACTGCAGGCCATTGTTGGGGAGCCAGCATTACCAAGGACAGAGGTTGGATCCCTAGATCATGCAGCTTAACTAGTTTTAGGATCACTTCTCACACTATTTAGTCTTTATAACCTGTAGAATGTATAAGCAATTTTTTCATTTTCAATTCAGATAGTGAAGCAGCTATGGGCATACATTAGAAAGCACAACCTTCAGGATCCAGGGAACAAGAGAAAGATAATCTGTGATGATGCTCTGCGATTGGTCTTTGAAACAGACTGCACCGACATGTTCAAGATGAATAAGTTACTGGCAAAGCACATTATGCCGCTTGACCCAACGAGTATGCAAGATGAATTGAGACCAAAACCTTGTATATTATATTTCTCTTAGCAAATTACTTTTCTCTCAGTGTATGCTTCCTGCTTGCAGAACAATCAGTTCAAGCGAAGAAATCAAAGGTAGAAGATGAGTCTGTAAAGCAAAGTCAGGATTCTGGCCTTTTTCCTGTGATTCTGTCTGATGCACTTGCAAAATTTTTTGGAACTGGAGAAAGAGAGATGCTGCAGTCAGAGGCTTTGGGCCGCATCTGGGAGTACATAAAGGTTAACCAGCTGGAGGTTAGTGGTCTGTAACATTTATGCTAGTTTCCTTTGTATGGTATGAGGTTTCATGTGTTTTCCGTTCCATCCCCCATTATCGGTGTGCATATTAAACCTTGCAAGGTGATATCTGATTTTTATTACCCTTTTTGAACTAGTTTAAAAAAAAAAAAAGATTGTTGTTATTCTTCGTCTTAATACTTTGATATGTTGAAATCAATATATAAAGAAAGTAAGATAAGTCAATCTGTAATATAAATGTAACTCATTCTTGAAACAATTTAGTTTTGGGGTTTGAGACATGAGAATCTATCTATTGGATTGAGCTCAGTGGTCATACCTTGCAAGTAGATTAATCCATTATGCTCCTGCTGCTGGATTCAACTGGTTGATTGTGGCAATTCAATTAAAAAGATATGTTATACTTCTCTTACCTCTGATATTTTTTTTATGTTGTGAGACAATAATGTTTAATTGGCCTTACTTGTTGATGTGAAAAGGACGACATAAATGAACATATAGAATAGACTTTTACTGGCCTGTCTTTCAAACTTGACCCGGTTCGATATCTACAATTACAAATGTTTTGGCGCATACTTTCTAAAGCTATTTCATATTTTGTGCATTACTAAGATTAATTTTATGTAGCCTGTTTTACTTCGTCGCTATAGTTTCGGTTACTTTTTATCACGACTTTACGGGCTTCCACATACTGCCATAGTTTGTCAGGTACTAATTTCAGTAATTTTACCTCATTGAGACTTAGGATGCATAGTTTCATTGAGACATAGAGTCTGGACATTTGCGTAGTGAGTGCTGGAGTTCATAACTATACATTTATACCTATTGAATCTCTGAGCACAGTTAGGCCTGGCAATGGGTGGAATGTGGATTTTACCCAGACCCAAGCCCAACAAATACCGTAATTTAGACCTGGACCTGGCTCAATTTGAGACCCGACGGGGCTGGGTTAAGAGCCCAGTCAACCAGGCCCAAACTTTCGGGTCAGGTCAGGATCTGACCAGGTTTTATTTATGTATTTATATTTTTGAACTTGAATTTTTTGGCTAAGAAATTAATCAAAACAAAACTTCAAATTTTACTCATATGAAAAATGTAATTAATTAAACTCGAGCCATTCCGAGAATTGAACTCAGGACCTCTCACACCCTAATCAAGAATCATACCACTGCCCTCAACAAACTCTTAGATATTGGAAACCTTAAAACTTAAATATATAAAATGTCCAAATTTTACTCATGACTTTCTTTCTGGAAAATTTAATTAAACTTGGGGCATTCCGAGAATTGAACTCAGTACCTCTCGCATCCTAAGCGAGAATCATACCACTAGACCACCAAATGCCCTCAACAAACTCTTCAATACTGGAAACCTTAAAACTTAAATATATCAAATGTCCAAATTTTACTCATGACTTTCTTTTTGGAAAATTTAATTAATTGAACTTGGGGCATTCGGAGAATTGAACTTGGGGGACCTCTCGCACCCTACGCGAGAATCATACCACTAGACCAAATGCCCTCAACAAACTCTTTAATATTGGAAACCTTAAAACTTAAATATATAAAATTCATCATGTAAAATCTAAATAAAATTCCAAATTTTACTCATGACTTTCTTTCTAGAAGATTTAATTAATTGAACTTGGGGCATTCCGAGAATTGAACTTGGGACCTCTCGCACCCTAAGCGAGAATCATACCACTAGACCAAATGCCCTCAAAAAACTCTTTTGATATTATAAACTTTAAAATTTAAATATATAAAATTCATCATGTAAAATCTCTAATGCAAACAATTATTATATTTGGCTATCAGTGCAACTATTCAATGTAAATGACTTGGATCGCTCCAAGCTTCACTTTCAAGTAATTAAAGCCATTTTTTTCACTGTAGATGATTGTATGAATGAATTTGAAAGCTTTTATTGTGGGTGTTTGTGAGAGAAGTAAAAGGTGGAATTTTGCGTGGCAAGTTTATGTTGTCAACATTGATAAAATATACTAGCAATGACGTCAATGAATAAATAAATGAATATATTACAAATTATAAAATTGCTTTAGTATATATGATGGCAATAGTTTCTCTTTGGCATTGCTAAATTTCATTTTGTTATACTATAAAACTAGTAAGTTTTCTAGTACATTGCACTAAAATAAATTGTTTTATTGTGTTATTCAATTTATTTTATTTTATTAAGAAATAATTTAGAATACTTAATTTCAATATTGTGAACAAGAATCAAACTCGTATCTAACAGGTGAAATAGAACTTCCATTGAAAAATCTACTATGAAAGTTAATGATTCTGCATTTTCAATTAAAACACAGATGGAATGAAAATTATTTTTGTAATTTTTTTTAATAAAAAATAATTTAAAGATTTTTAGTAATATTATCTTAATAAAATATTATCATACATATGGGTACAATTTATAAATAATGTATAAAGACCTAATAGACCTAATAGGGTAATAGGCTTTGGTCGTCTATATAAGTAATGGGTAGTGGGAGGGACAAATACCCAATGGGTACAATGGGTAGAGACTCTACCCATGCCCATACTATTAAACTAATGGGTACGTACTTTATGGTTATGAATACCCTACCCATTGACAGCAATAGTCAGTCATTGTTTGATATGAAGATAGTTTTACATCAACAGTTTTCTTCTCTATTATGTGTGCACTCCTGTTAACCACCTTTACCTTATGTCCTACATATCTGATGCTCTCATATATGTTCTCTTTCAAACCGAATTGCATTTGCTTCACGACCACTGGGTTTATTTAATTCTGTAAGAAGTTTTACTTGACCTTGGCTGTCTTTGTAGGATCCTCTGAGTTCGATGGTTATTCATTGTGATGCGAAGCTTCAGGAGCTTTTAGGATGTGAAAACATTTCGGCATTGGGAATTCAGGAGATGCTTGTGCGCCATCATTTACTGAATAAATCATAATGCTTTGTTATGTGCATGGTAAGTAATAAAAAGGGCTGGCCAATTGACAAATTTATCTTGCAAAGTATAGTCTTATTTGACTTTATTGAACTTGTCACAAGGAACCTTTTTGTTCTAGTTTTGCAGGTAATTTGAGGCTGTAGCTGGTTAGTTGTTGCTTGTTGATGACATGACTAATGCCGGATGAAGATGTAACTTTTAGTTTATTTTGGTTTGTCTAATGTTTAGATGCTATGATGTTACTCACAGTTAGCAACTATTGACCAAAATGACTTAGTTTTACCCCTGGCTGTGAGCTAGAAATGTTTTGTAATTATGCCATGGCCTTGGTTTAGGTTTCTTTTGTTCCTTTTGGCGTACTTTCTTCTGTACTGGATGGGAAACATTAGACGAATGATAGTCTTGACAGATTGTTGGAATGCCTTGTAATTGTTGTATAGATGGAATTGGTTTACTGCGATTTTAACTCATATGGGTTTTCGTAAAATTAATTCACTGAACATTTGAGTAAGAACAAAATTGCAGCCAGCAAGAGTAGAACGAACAAAATAATCTTGGCCCTTGTTGGCTTTTTCTTGAACAGAGCCTGTGGATTAAGCTTTTCCACCTGAGTCATCACCAAGTTGAATATTTTCAGTGATAAACACACACTCAGTAAAGTTCCTTTCGTAAAATTAATAAAGCCAAGCTTTACTGGATTGCGTTGGCTTACCAATCTCAGGGGTTCGACGTGAAGGAGAGGCTCTATGAAAATCTCCACATTCCTAAGATCAGCAATTAATAAGTAACATAATTTCAAAAAGGCTCCGTAGAGTTTTTATAACTTTGCACGTACTTTATCATGACCTTTCCCTGGTAAACATGACACATGTAGAAGCTGAAACCTTTCCCCAGAGGCAAAGGAACCTTATTCCATTCTGAGATACAAAGAAAACATAAAACACAAGGTGAGCAACTCTGCAACTATTGTTAGAGATGGAAATTAACCACTTGAGATCTTCGATTCCAAATCGTGTTTCATCCTCAATTGCAACGCATGGAGTGTAAAGATCTCAAGTTATGGAAATATTATCTTGGAATAGAAGATTTTATCTGGGAAAGTAACCTAGTTTCCAGGATACACCAACCACCATTCCTTCATCCAAGGTTTGTTGCACCACAAATTCAATGTTATTCCCCAAGCTTTTCATTAGAGAAGAGAAGAAAGCCAACACTTGCTGCGATGAAAATTCACCAAGCTCTTAATAACAAAACAAGATGATATCGGACATTCATTCTGTGTGTATATATATATATAGAGAGAGAGAGAGAGAGAGAGAGGTGAAGATATAACATACATTCTTTCCATGAAAAGGTTGGAATACAGAAACAAAGTTGGAAAAGCACAAGCATTCTTCTGATATTATATCAGAAATCTCAGAAACATTCCTATTTTTGATTGCTTCATAAAGCTTGAGCACCGTTTCAAGGGCTCTAGGTTCGTCCGAGTCTTTGGCACCACAGGCCACCGCAATGTGGCCTTGTCTCATAGATCCATTGCTTTTCGAACAAGCCAATCCGTGGGAATGCATTACTTTTGCAGCACTACATGAAGAGAAATTCGTGGTGTACAATTTCATTTTCGGCACAGCAATTCTTGCTGCACAGAGTAGTGTAGTAGCAGAATTTGCAAACATTTTGAAGACAGAGGGAATAGAGTTTGAGCCCATTTAACGATCGCCTAGATGTGGTGCCAAATTTGGTCATCAAGAAATGACTGTTTCACACTGTTAAAGTTGAAACTATGTGAAAGAGAAAAAGAATATTAAGCAACTATGCAAGGAATAAAGCTACAATATGTCCGGTGCAAGATTAGAATCTTCTCATTGCATCAGAAACTCAACTGCCAGAGACCTGACTTATGTCTTTTGCCTTTCCAGTTATTGTCGTTCGAGTAATCGAGTTCATCAACGAATGTACATCCCAGTGTGTGTATTTCATCAAAATTTTGATTCCATAACCCTTTTATCACTACTTTAAAATGTAACTACTCTCTCTCTCTCTGTCTCTCTCTCTGTCTCTGTCTCTCTCTCTCTCTCTTATTTTTTTTTATTTATTTATTTTATACAAAATGTAACTCATCTTTACTTACTTTTCTTTGCTTCTTTTTCTTTTTTCCAAACTATAATAATATGTGCGCACATATATCGAAAAATATAACAGGTTCATAATTTTGACATGCAATAAATATGCCCAATTGCTAATTTTACATTATTCTTGATTGTAGATATTTATTTATTATTATTATTTTTTACACAATCAACTCGAGACACCTTATAAATGTCAATTGAAATGGAACACACGCACACTCACCCAAAGGAAAAAAGAAGAGAGCAAAAGGGTTCGAATTCAAAACCTTAATGGTACCAGTTCAAACCTCCATCATTGGACTACAACCCCAATGTCGTAACCTGATATTTAGTTGATTGTTAACAATATAAAGAACCTAGTAGGTGACTTTTTTTGGGGCAGATTTCATCTACACCTCTTGAGTTATTGTGTAATTATAAATTACTTTCTATTATTTAAAAATTATAAATACCCAATCAAGATTTAAAACCTTCTTATAAATATCAATAAAGATGACCAAAAAATAACTTTTGCACGTCCATCATTGGGCATCTAATTTGACAACATCACTACTTCATTTATTTATTTTTTCATATACAACTTCTACACTCTAAACATATCAAGATTATGTAGATCACATCTCAAAACCCACTCAAAACACCAAAAGTATAATTTATAATTATATTTTATTTTGATGAAAAGTAAATTTTGTTAAGTTGCTACATACTTTAGAAAATTTTATAATTTTTTAAAATCACAAAAATTAATTATAATTATATTATACCTCAAGCGGTGTGACAAAACTATGACGGTGTGACAAAACTATGAAAGTAAAGATGTACCGTAACTTATATAATATGCCAGCTAGGTGACATGTTTGCTACAAATTTATATAATTCTATGTTTTCGAAATTCTTCTTACAAATAGTACAGGTCCACAACACAAGGCCCAAAGTGTAATTGCCGACCAACCACGGCCCAACGCTAATTACGCCTTAGGAGACCATTCCGAAGTTGGGAACAAGCTCAAGCTGAGAAGTGCGTGAGCAGAGATCCGAAAATTTTCAAGAAAAACAATGGCGGAAGATTTGGTACTGGACACGGCGATCAGAGACTGGGTGTTGATACCCTTGTCGGTGGTTATGGTCCTCATCGGCGTCCTCCGTTACTTTGTTTCTAAGCTCATGCGCTCCGATCAAGTGCCCGATCTCAAAATCGTCAAAGAAGGGTACCTTATTGTTCGATTTTGTTATTTGATATAGCTATTGTGTGCTGCAGGGTGTTATGATGTTTGAATTTCTATTGAATTGGCTTTTTGTATTCAGGCAGCTGATAATTAGGGCAAGGAATCTTAGGGCGGCCGCGAATTTCATCCCTGCTAAGTCGTTTCGTGCTCGCAAGCACTATTACGGCAACGAGGTGAGGGATTTCTTTTCAGCGTTGGTCGTATTGGTGTTTGGGTTTCTTCGTTGGAGTAATTTCAGAGTGATTGAGTAAGAGGGAAAGCAAGGGGTGGAATTTTATGGCCTAGAATAGTTGGATATCTGCTTTAGATCTTTCCGTATACTTTAAGAGTAAAATAGATTTAAGTTAGAATAATAGATCAATATGCTTATAATCAAGACTAAACTATTAAAAGGTTGGTTACTCAAAGGCTGTCATTAGAAATATTTACTTAGTTGCAAGTGACTGGAAATATATGCCAGGGCATACCTAAAAAGTTTCCCTAGGCAAGAGTAACTTCTGCAAACTATATTCCCATGCTACTGGATGACTTTGAGGCTTTATTAAGCTGTGCCTTACTGATGGATGTTAAAATTGTCTATTCGTCAATTTGGGGAGAAGACAACGTGGTTGGAGTCTTGGAGAGCGGTTTCTGCTTGATTGAATATGTAAAAGTCAAACTATTTTACAAACTTGAATGTTTGTTTTGTGACTTCGGATTCCATGCTTGATTCTGAAACATATATCCACTTTTTTCTCACACCCAATTATTTAGTGATGATAAATGAGGCCATGATGTTATATGTCTGATGACTTCCATGATGCTTTTGAGCACATCATTATAAACAAGTAAGAGACTGAATCTGTACTATAGTTATCTGAGCAGGATGGATCTAAACAGTGAATTCGTACAGTACTTTTGTTATCCGATCATATTATCCTCTTTAGTACCTTCTGGCTTTATGTCCTTTTGAGTTGATGCTAGCCAGGACTAGCTATGCAGTAGGTTTGAAAGGGGGAAATTTGATTTGGAATTGCAGGAGAATGGGTTATTACACGTGCCTAAGGGCCAAGGGCAGAATCCCCAAGCACAGATGTTCTCCGATCCAAACATGGCTATGGATATGATGAAAAAAAATCTTTCCATGATTATTCCACAGGTTAATTGCTGCACTTCATTGTTAATATCGTTAATGTTGGTTTTGAAATGTCTGTTCTTAATGTACTTATGCTTTTGTTGGACAGACACTTACTTTTGCATGGGTTAACTTTTTCTTCTCTGGATTTGTGGCAGGTTTGCTCTTGTGCCTTATTTTCTTGTTTCTTCCTGTTGTCACATATTGGCATCTTTATGAGTATCTACATCTTATATCACTGATGCTAAAGCTTACTGTGCTTCATTTATGACTTTTTTGTTCAATTTGCCATTATAAACATTGAAACTTTTGATGCTTAAAGTAACGATCAAGCATCATCTGTAAGTTCTTCTCTTTCTGAACTCCATATCCTGGCAACACTGATATGATGAATTGCATTTTCCAGCAAAAATTCCATTTCCGCTTACTCAGAGATTCAGAGCAATGCTGCAAAATGGTATAGACTTGAGCACTGTGGATGTCAGCTATGTTAGCAGTCGCTCCTGGTATTCTTGCTACTCATTAGCATCAAATAGTATATCACCCATGAAACACAGTTGCTTGTTGGTTGGTTTCAACTTTCAAGACTATCAATGATGCATATAGTGATTAAGCTTTATTTTGGCAGGTATTTTCTTAATCTGTTTGGGCTAAGGGGCCTATTTAGCCTTATTCTTGGGGAAGATAACGGTTGGTATTTCTTGAACTTTGTATGGCTGGATAAATATCTATATTTATGTATAAATACCTACATTTATGTTGGATGAAATATTTTTGGTTTCATGAAAATTTAACTTATGTATTTAACTATGATCAGCAATGGATGATACACAACGCATGATGCAAATGGGTGGATTTGGATTCGATCCCACGAGGGTAAGCCTCTAACTCTTCCCTACATTTTTATGCTTGTAATTACATGCACAAGACCGATTCATTATGTTGGGTCTCTGACAAGTCTCTTTTTCTCCATATCAAGGCCACTTCCCAAAGTAAATAAATTGGGTATTTGATGAATTTGTTTCTGGGAGTGGGTGTTTGGACAAATTAGAAGTATTTCATCCTGAAGAGGTACCTGGTACCCGTTGTTGTTTTGGTTCTCATTCCACGAGGAAAAGTATTGGGAATTCATGAAAGCTCTATCACATTCTTTGCTTATGCCTATTTTTGCTGTTTGTTTTCAGCTTTTCATTGAAGTATTTGCACAGGCTCAAAACAAAACCTTCATTAACGTCATGAATTGGAATTTTCTACTTCAATTTTCTTTCACCAGAAAACCTGGTATTTGCTTCTATGCATTATTGCACATTCAGCAACTCAGGTTTTATCCCTCGATTATTTGGATTCCCAGTTGGAATTTCTGGTTGGGGGTGACATTTGGCAGCAGTGAACATTTTGATAAGCCAATTTTTTACTTCTCTAGTCTCCGTTATTTTTGCGAAGCTATAAGTCTTACTGAAGTTAATTGAAGTCATTGTTGAGTGGGTATCTGATTTCTGAAGTTTGAAAAGCCAACATACTGGAGAGACCATGCATTCTCTTTATATATTTGACTACAGAATCACCTTATCAATATGAATAAGACACTCTTGAAGAGCAAAGTGATAATACAGGCATCTATGTGGTTATTCAGTGCAGCTTGAAACTTTTTGAGTCTATTGGTTATTTATGATATATACCGACAAGCCTTATATCCACAGGTTTAATGGGTGTAACTTCCTTAGTATTGTTGACTTATAAAATTGTCTGAAGTGAAACTATAATCTAGTGCATGCACAAACATGATACGGCACTCCTTTTCTCTGAGAAATGAACATATATTTGGTTGTTTGATGTTGTTCTTATTATTGGATCAGAGTTTGGGTGCGGAGAAAGATAGTATAGACATTGTTCAACATGATTGGGCCTTGCCAAAATTCGAGCAGCGAGCAGAAGCAGTGCTGAAGAAACTTGTCAGCTAAAAAATTATAGTGAATACTAGCAATCTGTAGTCATACATGGCTGCGGCTTCTCACCACTGGTTGCTCTCCTTTTGTTGCCTATGTTGCCATAAGCCAAGAAATTGGTATGGATTCAAGTACCAGGCTTGGAGATCTACAAACTCCAGGTTGTGTTACTTTGGATAAAGGAACTAAGCATGATGCTGGTTGTTCATTTTCGCAAATGAAACTACTGTGATCAGTTATTAGATATGACCAATACTTTGTTCCAAGAAGTTGGATTATTATTTTTTCTAAGGATCTTCCTGGCAGATGTTGTGTATTGCGTCATTCGTATGTATACTACTACGAATGTACTTTAATATTTCATCGGATGTAATTTGATAAGAGTAGTACCTAATCTAGTTAACTGCCCGTGCAAGGTATCAGAACACTGATCGGTTTAGACTTTTTTTTTTTTTGGATTCATATCTGATCAGAGAAGCAGATGATAAACTTTTACTTTGAAATTCAATTTAGTTTCAATTGTTGGCCGTGCTACCTGCAGAAACATAGCCCTGGCGATACGATCAACATGCATTAACAGAAAAAGGGTGTAGAACAAACTGCACATTTCATAGTAGCAAATCTGAATCAACAGATTTAGTAGGTGAAACGATACTTAGCTGTGATTTGGATTCAATTATTATTTCCTCCTATATAAATCCCATTACGTGTTCTAAAGTGTGTATGGCAGGCAGCGCTTCAAAGGTGGACCAAAATATGAAGGTCGTCTCTGCATTGTTCTCCCAAGAGAAGCATGTCTCGTGAAGCTGTGAGAAGCTTGGACTAAAATGTCATTTCGTAATGTGCTAAAAATATCAACCAAAGTCAATGTGCTTTCCTCTTAATGATTTCATACGATCCGACTGGAGACACGGATAGTTTCTACAGTAAATGCGCGAGTATGCCACTTTAGAGGGTGTTTGGTCAAGCCTATTTGAAATTGAAACATCTTATAAGATATAAGAGTTTATAAGATGTTGAATTTTATTTTAAAAATAAATTATTAAAGTGTTTGGATAAATAAGTTGGGTGTTAGTTTATAAGATGTTAGTAATGGTAATATTGTCTTTGTAAGAGATTAGTAATGACAATATTGTGCTTATAAGATGTTAGTAATGATAATATTGTAATTAGCTTAGTTGAAAATAAAAGATGTTGATAGATCTTAAAAATTAAGTAAGCACTTTTTTACTTTTTTAAAAGGAGCTTAGAAGCTACTAAATATCTTATTTTTGGAACTTATAAGTTCATTTGTTTAAAATTTAGCCAAACACTCCACCACATCTGATAAGTTCCAAAAATCTTATAAGATATTTTAAGTAGCTTATAAGCTTAGCAGCCTTAGCCAAACACCCTCTTAATCTATTAATAACAACACTTGCAGGGGCGCGGAAAGCTCCATCCGGATTAATTTAGCGTGTTTCTACACTTGCCTGCTAAACTATCTTCTTCGAGTAATTGTGGATACTACAAGTTATTGTTGAAAAATAAATAAATAAATAAATAAATAATCCATACCGAGGGCAAAGAATTATGGATCTTGTATTTATTTTTTCTTATTTTTTGTGGCACTTGATAGGAATTACGAGCTGTACAGGGGTGGTATGTCTTGACCCTTGAATGACTAGTTCTTTCATTTGTCCCTTCATTGCACTTGCAGTTTGGCCCTTCATGCCTACAAGAAGAAACTAAAGACTTGAATGTATTCTACTAATTAATTAATTTGACACACACACACACACACACACACACACACACACGTTATATTATATGTGTATATATATTTATACTTAAATCAGTTTGATATATACAAATTATATATGTATATAACTTTGATCGACCGTGGACCTTCACAAGAAACCAACTAAATTTGAACTGTTAGTACTTAGCACCATGTTTTCTCTTGCCTAAGAAATAGATTTGATCAGTTCATTCTGTGAGAAGGGCGAAGGCTAATATTACCTTGGCAAGGATATTCTTTTCCTCTCATCATACCATTGCAGATTCATCAATATTTCTCAATGACTGAAAACTAATACATATTCCACCAAGTCAATTACATGTTAAATGACGATCAAACATTTATTTGTGAACACCTCGATCCTTCTAATTGGTTTGAACTTGTCTAGATGTGCTCTCTTTCTACTTCTTTATTGCCATTTGCCAACAACTCCCTCGATCCTCGCAAGGACGTCTATAGTTGATGATCGAAACAACAACCAATTCAAGACTAAGTATAGGATCGTGAAACTTTATTTTGTTTTTCCTAAAAAAAGTTTGTATTCTATAATCTGCTGCATATCTATAAAGTTTTACATAAACTCAATATCTTCAATTATAATGCATAAATGCTCCTAAAATTAGAGTCGTACAATGTCGAAAACCCTGTTTGATATGACACTCCTTTGGCACTCCCTCAATTTGTATTCGACGTGTCATGTAGTGTATTCATAGAATAAATAAATTCGACATTTTTATAACATTTATCGGCATATTTTGACACTTATTGAACAAGTTGAACTTTTTTCACATATATTTGTGAGTATTCTGATAATTAAGAATAAAACTTTTCTAAAACTACTCGTAAACAATTTATTTTCTCGTTATATTTTTCAGGAAAAATCAGAAGTGTCTTTTTTTTTTAAAAATAGATTGTATTTAGCACGCAAAACAAATTGTGAGGTATTCTGATAATTAAGAATAAAAATTTTCTAAAACTACTCGTAAACAATTTATTTTCTCGTTATATTTTTCAGGAAAAATCAGAAGTGTCTTTTTTTTAAAAAATAGATTGTATTTAGCACGCAAAACAAATTGTGAGGTATTCTGATAATTAAGAATAAAAATTTTCTAAAACTACTCGTAAACAATTTATTTTCTCATTATATTTTTCAGGAAAAATCAGAAGTGTCTTTTTAAAAAAAAATAGATTGTATTTAGCACGCAAAACAAATTGTGAGACGATTATATATATATATATATATATGTATATATGAACTTCATTCTTTTTGAACTTGAATTAATATGTATATGAAAATCTTACATTAAATTTATTAAATGTCTAAGTCTAAGTATATTTTATCATAAACTAGTAAAATAAAAATAATATAAAATATTTATATAAACAGTGCTATATTAAACTAGTCAATTAAGCATTTGATAGACATCTTTAAATTCTCAAAATTGATACGACTCATATCTGGTAATATCAATATGACTAGACAAACAATTAACTTCTAACTCTACTAATCTTCAACTCTTCCAGGGTGAGCCACGGCAAAGCTTGAAACATAAAAGCAAGTGAAATTCAGGTGGGCCCCCTCTGATTGACGATCAGTGATGTATAAACCAAATGCAAAATGCCACAGTCCCCAAACTCCAGTTCCTACGTGGCGCATTCTTACAGGTTGATGGAAAAGTCATGAATTACCGACGGCATAAAAATCATGTGGCCCCACCATGGTAGGGCCTCTCCACCTTCTAAAACCCATCAATGAACCATTCAAATCTTAGCGACTGTTAGGGATGATAATGGGTTCAGGTTGGATCCAGATCTGTCCTATTAGGGACGGATTTTAGATTCTCAATCGGGTTTCAGGCAAAATTCGGGTCCTTGTTTTGAAATCCAAATCCATTCCGTTACAATTTTTTATATATTTTTTATTTAATATTTTATACAAATTTATATGATATATATCAATACTTTAAATTAAAAAGTATATATTATATAAATAATCACATAAAAAAAAATACTATTCTTATATATAAAAATAATTATCTAACATTAGTAGTTGTGTTATAATTTCAAAATTTGTGAAAATAAATATACGATAACGATATTTAACTTTTCAAAAATCAAATTATGATCATAGAAATTTATAAATAATTAATATTTTGGTAATAGTGTTATTTTTTTTCATGATTAGAAAGTTATGATAATATAAATTTTCTTTAAAAAATATATATTTTTAATTATTTTAAAAAAAAATTAACCTAGGGTCTATCGGGTTCGGGGCGGATCCAAGCCAGGGTCTGAAAATTTTCAATCGGAGTGAGTTCCGGGTTTGGCCAAACCCGGCCCGTTGCTATCTCTACTGACTAATATGCAACTTTAGAGTGAGGGAAAGATGCACTCAAAAGTCAAAACCGGTACCAATACAGTATTTCTCACCTCTTCTTCTTCTTCATTTTTTTTTCTTTTTCTTTAAATTTCTTTTTACTATTTTTTTCCTTCTTTTTGGTTTATTTTTTCTGCCCTATACAAGTCTGGGGTCACTCTTTTTTATTTAATTTAATTTTTTAGAAAAAACTTAAAATAATAGAAAAAAGTTCAATGTGGAATATAGAAAATTGATATATCTAGTAAGAAACATATGTGTATTGATCTCATATATAAGTAACTGATTACAATTATGGATAACGATCCATACAATCACACATCAATCAAATACGAGATCTTATAAGATCAAATACCAGCTTTGACCTATATGTATTGCTTTTAGCATTGTATGTATACTTCAACGAAAAAATGGCTTCTGGGTATAGACATTCCATATCTCAGTCGAGCATAACAGCAACTTAACGATTCCCACTAAAAGTTGATTGATATGTCCATTTACATTTGATTACATCAAGTTAAAACATCGTACTCATTTGCTACCACGTGTGTCTCTCCCATTACGCAGCCGAAAAGATTTCACTCATTTTATTTTTCATACGTTTCGTTGATATATACATATGTATGACCGTGTCATTTTAATACACATTGAACCAAATTTCTAGTGATGTTAATTTTTTTATAAACTAATAAATTGCTTCCTACCATTCTTCCGTTTTTTTAGTTAAAAAGATTCAATCATTGCTAGTTTTCGGTGGCGAAATCGAAAATCACAAAATACTTAGATCAAGAAATGTGTCAGCAACATTCAAAAAATTCACTTGATATTATAAATATAAGATATAAATGAGATAATTTTTTAAGACGGAAGTACATATGCACTCTCTTACTTCAATATAACTTTATCATTGGTTAATATTGATTTTCAAATAGCATGCTTTCATGTTTTACCATTTAAAAATGAATTTATATATATACTCCACTCGTCCTTCAAATAAAAATATCACCCGATGTTTTTAGTATTTTCAAAATTTACCCTAACTCCTTTTATCACATCCACAAATTAAATGAGGATTGTGCGATTTTCAAATTATTCTAAAGTTTTCTGAAATATGTATATATCTTCAACTAATGTTTTTTGTACAAAAAAAAAAATTGTAAATAAAAAGGTATGTACTTCTTAAACCTCTTTAATTCATATTTTCACTCGATTAATCTAAATATATATCATTACAAATGAATATAGTGAGATTGGTGAGGGAGGGAAGGCAATATCAGGCATCAGAGTGGTGGTTGACTGTAATCCAGCGTGGCGCCATCTGAAGGCACGCAGGTGGGGCCCATATTCATTCGAATCTCAATCGCCGATCCGGGGCCCAGAACGGCTAAGGCCCTGATTCGGTGTAAAGGAGGTGGCAATTGGCAAAACACCCATTTTCATCAATCAAGACTCCAAACGGACGCCACGGCAGCATCTCGGGGTAGTCCGAATTATTTGTTTACAAAATAGTGTTATATTTTTTTATATTTAGGATCGGATTTCCTATCCGATACAATTCGTTTATATATTCATTAATATACGTCATGTATATTAATAAACAGTTAAAATATGAAAAAAAAAATTTAAAAAAAATGTTTTCAAAATCATAATTTTTTTATTTTAATCATTTATCAATATGAGTAATAAATAAATAAATAAATATAACATCCTTTTATAATAAAAGATACAGACCGGGGGCGGCGGGGCTCACTCTACGTCTACGAGGGTTAATGATCATCATAGCGAAAGGTCACCGGCCTCTTTCGGTTCATTAGGCCCCAGCTGGCTCAAATTAGTACACATATCAAGTGCATGGTTATCAATTACTTAAACATTTTGATTTTGATACGGGTGTTTGGCTAAGGTTCTTAGAAATATTTTATAAAATTATATATTTTATAAGATATTTTAAAAATTTATATGGCATTGAAATTTTATTTTTAAAATAAGTTATTAATATGTTAGGATAGTTAAAACAGGATTGCAGTTTATAAAATGTTAATACTGACACCGTTACAATTAATTTTGCTAAAAATAAAGGAATTTGGTAGGAATTCGATTAGTTAGGTCTGGCAATCTAATTTGATGAAGGAAAAAAAAAAAACGAGGGTGAAAATCGAAAGAAGTTATAATTGTAAACAGAGAAGCATTTTGATGCCGATATCATAGGGGTTAGATCGTAATGACTTTGTGTGAGCTAATTTGAAGACCATTTTCAACTACCAAAAGCATTTTCATTACAATCGTAATCTTCACGGCTTTGCAATACTCCCATTGTCTACAAATGGAGCTATCATTCATTGTCTAATCCCACGAAAACAAATCAGGATTGGTATTAAACAAAATCACCATGAAAAGAGAAAACAGTGACTAGCATTAAACAAAATGGCCTAACATGGTAGCATGATGATAATATTGTGCACACAAAGACATTCAAGAAAAAAAGGAATGAACAGGCAAATCAAAGAAATGACCTCCACCCATGTGCCTTTGGCCTTTCCTAAATCAAAAAAGCATACATACAAATATATATTACAATTAATAATGGAGGGGGGTGGGTGGGTACCCTTATCACCCTTTAATTTTCTGGTAAAGTTAAACCATTTACAACTATGCATGACGAGGGGGGTTGTCCTTTGCATTTGCATCCCCATCATCTGATGTGTCTATTTGCCCAAGATTCTTTCTCTTTTTTTTTTAATAAAAAAATTATCTCGAATTATTTATTTCTTTGAAGTGCTGATTTGCATTCCTATAAATACCCCTTACAATCCCATCGTTTCCCATCACCTCACTAGCTAATTCACTAAAGCAATAGCATTTTAGTGACTTTGCTCTCTGCCAGTCTCTCCTCTTTCACTTGTTTTCATCATTCTTGATATTACAATGGCTTCAGCTGAGGTATATTTCATTCAATTTGTGTGTTGTTGATCTAAATATTTAAGTTTGAAAGTCTTGTTTTTGATCAAAATATATCGATCAGACTTGTGAAAAATTTGATCGACTTCTTGAAGTTTATTCTCAGTGGCTCCAACATATGGATAGCACGATTTGATCCTTTGAATATGATTAGGCTAGCTATTGATCGACAAATTCAATCGGATGATTTGAGTTTATATATATATATAAAATCTTTTCTAAATACTGATCTTCAGTGATCTCCTTAAATATTACTGGTGATGCATGTTAAGTGGTCATGAATTTGTGACAATGTGACACCAATCATAATAGCCTAGCTTTATTCATGAACCAATAGTTGAATGTATGGCGATTTTATTATTCCTTTCTCTTCAATTCGACAAATATGAAAAACAGAGAACATCTTCATTCAATACAAACTTACAAAACATACATTTATGATACTTTTTTGGGCGATCAACTTAAAAATTATCGATCCTCGAAGCAACGATAACTTGTATCAGTTCAGGTACTCTTTACTTAATTAGATCAATCATAAATTTAATTTTCATATGTAGGTCGACTCAGTTTCCGCAGCAGCAGCAGCAGAGACTGTTCCAACTAAGGAAGTGGTCGCCGCCCCAGAGAAAAAGGAGGAGACCGTAGAGGCACCAGCTCCCGAGTCCGCGGCTGCTGTCGAAGAAACACCCAAGGAAGTTGCTGAAGAAGCTGCACCAGCTGCCGAAGTCGAGCCTGAGAAAGCCGCCACCGAAGCACCAGCTCCAGAAGCCACGCCAGCTGAAGAGACTGTGCGTGAGGTCGAAACAACAAAGGAGGCTGCTTCGGCTGCTGTTAAGGAAGCCGCCCCGGAGAAGCCGGCTGAAGCTCCGGTAGAAGAAGCTGCCGCCACAGAAGAGGCTGCTGCCGCCCCGGCTGCAGCGGCGGAGGAGGTGGCGGCTGAAGTTCCGGTAGAGAAAACTGAGGAGTGAGGAGTTTGATGGCAGTATATTGATGCATGATAAATTATGGTGGTTGATTAAGTTTATTTATTTATATTTGTTTTGTATTGTAATTTACTAGTTTATTAATGGTATGGGATGAGATAAAAAAGTATTGTGTATTGGGGTGTTTGAAGCAGCAGATGTTACATGGAGGCATTTGGGTTCGAGTCAGATGAGTACTTTTTCAGTTGGACAAAAGAGAGTTGGGTCACTTGCATGGAACACACTATTCTAGTGTTGTGAAGTGATTCAAGTAAAGTGTTCCATCTTCTTTTCTTCTGAGTTTTGAGTATGGGTTTTGGTCCCAAAGGTTAAAGTTGTCTGCTTGGTTTGACTGGAATTTGATTGAATGAAAATCAGTTATATTGTTACTGTATTATTCATATTTTCCTTCGTTTGGTGTGTTGTGAAATGATATTTTATTTTTTTTGAAATAAAAAACTTTTATTAATAACTACATAGAGATCTAAGTTATTACAGTTATATACTGAGGACAATCATTCCAATCAGTCGAACAAGTCACAAAATCAGGCTACCTAACAATATCATGAGCTGAATGATAAATTCATAGATCTCTTAATAAATTAAAACACAAGCTCCGCAACTTTTTGCTTGCGAAATGAATTTTTTGCCATAAAAGGAGGGAGTAGGAGAGGGAAAACGCGACAGTGAAAAAGAGTAGTTACAGAAGTTCCATTACGAAATCAATATCTCAAAATCGATGGTGAGAAAATAATGTGATCTCTAAGTACCATTATCGCCATTGTTGTTATTATTGTCTTTTCATTTTTTCAATCTTTTGGCATTTAATACCGAAAAGTTCAACATGGATTACAAATCAAAATAGATTAAGAATTCAGTATATATCTACCACTGAGGACAATAGACTCAAAAATGCGATGATGCTAAAATATCACTTTTCAATTCCAAGGCACGCTGCTTTAGAAAACAAGTAAATCTCGCAAAACACAATAGACTTTTCACCCTTTGTTGCCTTCCATATACTTGATAAATAAAGTTAAAACATATCAACAGTTTACAGGGGACACTAACAATTACAATCATCACAAAGTAAACATGATGTCTGCAAGTTGCAACACCACCTCACATTGTCTACTGCCAAAACAGTTAAAAAAGAGTCAATCTATTTTATATACAAACTAGAAGAGATTCTATTATGTGCACAAATCCCAAAATCGCATATTTTCACCAGGTACCAAAGCTGCATCCCACATGCTCTTGAGTAATGATGCGAAGACGTTCACGCATGACACTCATGCTAGGGTAAGCAGGGAAACACAATCGGTAAAAGCATGTATGAGACGAAGGCAGACGATTGAATGACTCAGAAGTCTTATAAATGTAAAGCCGCGAAGCCAAACCGCTAAACCCTTCTACTGGTAAATGTTTGATTGAGGTCCAGAAGAAGAGAAGAACCTTTTTCTGCTCTGTCGTCATATTCCCAACAATCTGTAAAGTTGAAATCATAATCACAAAGGAGTCAGCACATTATGCGAAGTTAGTGCAACCATATAACTAATCTCAACAGGTATAGGAACCACGTGATTCTACAACTATAGAAATTTATAAATGAACAGCAGCAGATGCAAACTCAGAAAACAAATCAACCTTTTCGAAAGCAGAATTTGAGCTTGATTTAACAAAGATTATCTCCAATTAACCGAGTAAACAAATGTACAAATACAATACATGGCTGCTAGTAAAAGGCACTAGAAGTGTTAAGTTTCAGTAAAATGATTCATAAATTCAGGACATGACAACAATAAGTTGATTTGCCAGCCTAAGAAAGTATGACTCAAATCGTGTTTGCCTTCAGAAGAAAATGAAATGATAGCGAAAAAATAAATTAGTAGATATCAAAAGAATGGTGCCTGCTAATTGAGTTTCTCATGTGCTGTATTTTAGAAGATCCAGCTCTTTACTCACTTGAAACAGTATTTCAAATTCAAACCAATTAAAACAACCTTATACATATCTCACACTAAAGCTCCAACTGAAATAGTTAACTAAATTACTACCAGAACTGCTTGCTGCATTATTAAGGATCAAAACAGCAACCTGGAAATTAAAACTTCTGCAGCATTTTATGGCTGGATTTAGTAGTATTAATTGATTATACATCTATTGTGAACTTGCATTTTTTCTATGATTGAGAACTTCTAATGTAGAGGTTTGATTGGTAGGAATAGAAACAGCATTACCCAAGAGGTACTAAAATGACAGTAATTGCTACCCGACCATTAAATAATCAACTAATATGGATATTTCTTCTCTTCTATTTCATGTTACTTCTTGCATGCGCAGGCATGTCTTGGTCCCTCTCTCACCATCCCTCGCATCTAAGAGGAATAAGGGTAAGGGCATTGCACAAAGATTAATGTGTTAAGGAAAAATAAAATAAACCAGAATCAGAAAGCTTCTATAGGAACTTGAGGGACAGGAGTGCAGATATATATATGTATATGTATATGTATTTTAGATACAAGGCAAACTGACCACTAAAAAGAGGGGGACAAAAAAAAAAAAAAAGATAATACTCTGTCGACATACCTTCCAAAACCAAGTTATCTGAGCATCACTTTCTTTGAAGCCATGATACTCTGTATGTGCTTTCCAATCATCTACAGAAATTGCAGCATCACTGCCATGTAGCATGCACTCAAGATCTTCCGGATCCAAGCATTGGAAGAAAGATCTCTGGAGACGTCTGCAACTCATAATGTCAGCAAAACCTTGAGCGAAATGGGCTACCTGTTCAGCTATAGCTATGACAAAGCGATGTTGAATAAGAGAATCAACATACTGCCTCCTATTTTTACTATTTACAACCATGCTTCTCCCATCAGGGCAGAGGTCAACGACTTTCCTTGTTCCCAGCTCCTCAATTTCATGAACAAATGTTAGACCCAAGGCATCTTGATCAATTGCCTCAGAATCCATCTCCAAAATTTGCTTGCAGCTATTATATAAGTAGGGATCTGCATCCCTTATATCTTCTAGGGTAATAGTATGGCCAGCTAATTGCAAAAAGAACACACGATCAAATACAATGCCAACTTGTACTTTATGCATCAAGGCCAAGGCAATCACCCTGCCAGAGAAGCTAAAATATTCAAGGTGCAAAGGGTCCACCTTGGATGCTGCATATAGAAAACAATGCACAAAATGAAAATTATTGGCCTTTTCAGAAGTTCATCCAACTAACAATATGGGAAGAAACATGAATGAGTAAAATCAAAATCGCTTTGAAACAGGCAGCATCCACGGGCACAACGCTATTTCACAGAACAATCATGACCATGACTGGAATACAAGTCTCAGGAGATTCATAAATTTGTTAAGTGCCCCATACTTACCATAGTTCACAGATTACATTTGAGTGATCGCTTGAGGACAGTATAAAACACACATGAAACCAACATAACAATAACAATTACAAGTAACAATATTAATGATTCATCTTCAAGAAAACAAAGCACAAACTCTTTTTCCATTCTTCCTTGGGTTTTCCTTCTCCTTATTCAGCCAGACTATGTTGGCTACCAAAAATTTGAGTCAATGAGCTACATATAATCTTATCACAAAAAAACAGAAAAAGGGAAAAATCAACAGGAAAATACAAATCCACAGTTTGTCTGTCATACTAATGTAACCTATTGTTGTATAATATTTATATGCTTAAATAGCGTTAGTAAGTCGGCATGATTCCTTGACAGTCATTAGAGTACAGCTAATAATGCCTATATGTAATTTCTGAAAGCATATCAACCAGGTTAACCCCAGCAGTTAACCAATTTGGTTATTATTCCCATCTCATAGCATGGCTTCCTATCATTTTGAAAGATTCTTCAACATTTCCATCCACCCACTGAAGTTAAATCTTCATAACTCATCTAAAGTCCATTAAGCTAAAACTAAACACAAATTCAGGCCTGAGAAATTGTGTTCTCATGTTGTGTGGTGCAATTCAGTCTAACTTTTAAAAGAATTTTCATGACTGGGAACCCGGATGTTCTCTCAGTTGAACTAACCTACTTGTGAAGCAAAAGTTGTTCCTACTCAATTCTTAATATAAGAGTCTTTGATGAATACAAAACTTCAATGCTTTGTACTGGTAATAGAAATGAAAAGCAAAATTGCAGCAACAAAATTAAATTCCCCTTCCACGAAGGAGTGAAGACAACATTATACCTAGAGAAGATCCTCAACTTATAACATAAAAGCCAACATAATGATTATCATGAAACCATACTATCATGATCTTTATTTAACAATCAAAACAACGACATTTACCGTCTTGAAGCACAACCTACCCAAAAAGCCACAACAAAGAAATAAGAGAATAATGTCAGAACATGATAAACTTGAAATGAAAACTAAAGTGCAGCAGAAAGAGGGGTTATGTTTTATTAATTCATAAATATTTTCAATTGTAAAAACGCTCATAAAATTAAGTTAAATAAATTTTAACAACATGAATATATGAACATTGTCTAGACCAATGATTGGTTTGGTTCATCCGGTTCAGTTTGTAGTTTTTCATGCTTTTAAGCACAACCCTCAAGTTGCATTGTAGCCTTAGGAATAAGGAGGTGATTCAAGGGGAGAAGACACACCATGAAGACGATGTATGATATGTTTGCACATTCTCTAACTTTAAAGATAGGGGTCAGATAACTAAATCATTTACATTCATTTCTCAAAAATAATTTTTCATAAACCCACTCTGAAGAATCCAAATCCAAATAGTGTAACATTTGCATGCCCCCCCAACCACCACCACCACAAAACAAAAGAGAGAATAAAAGGACAACAAAAATTTACACAGTTTGAGTACTTACATATCAACAATAAAGGAGGTCAAACTGTTTTTTTTTCCCCCCTTGACAATAGAGTTTAGTAATTGCTAATATCACTGGATGAGTGATTTGGCATGGAATTGCCAGGATAGAAAATCTAATCATAGACCATCCAGTTTTTGGTAAGGTGGATAAGAACCAGGTAAAAATGAACCCCCGTCTCAAATCCAACAAGTGACCATGAATCAAGGAGAGATGTAATTATTATCTTTCAGATAGGATAGTATGGTGCTTCAAGGTAAAAGACTTTTTAGTTCCTCAATTACAATGCCAGATTACTCAATTATCCTGATTCCTTCTAGTCCATACCAAAACCCCCAAATTTCATTCACATTTCAGACTCTCTTCACCCCAATTAAAATTCATTAACATTTCATTCCCTCAAGCTACACATTCATTCTCATTGCATCCCCCCCCCCCCCCCCCCCAACCCAAAATCTGGTGGAGCAAGCAGTGAATATGTGTTTATCCTTTTCTAGTGCTGATTCAACTCTAATTTCAGAAAAGAGGAATTAGCAACTTTCTCCTGCTGAACTTTGTAAAGGAAAGATGTAGCAACGTATTCACTTTATCAGATGTGCATCAAATTGAGTTTCGGCTGTTGATTTAGGCGGTTTGGCTTACTCAACTTTTTGTGCAATGAACATGATATTAATGAAAAAGAAAGAAGGGGCAGTGCTAATTGCCAGTTTGGGTGGCAGTGACGGGGCCCCCAGATATGGAGGAGAGGGGAAGGAAATAAAGATCAGAAGAAACAGAGAAGGGCATCACTGGTTAAGGAGAAAGGGAATGATGAAATCAAAGAAATAAGCAAAAATGTTACTTAAGAAACAAAACAATAGAACTTACAGAGCACAGATGCGGAATGATATCCAATATTCTAATCTGCAACTCATAATCATACAAACTGAACACCAAACTAAATTACTATATCATAATCGGCTACAAATAGTTGCTATTTTATCTATCAAACCAATCCTATCCCATGAACAAAGGGCTCATCAGGTGATATCTGAAATCATCACATTGCTGCACCTAAAAATATCTTTTGTAGAAGCAGCAAAGACATACTTACCCGACATGTTGAATACAGTTCCGGAAATGTACAATTAGGATGGGAAGAAGCACAAGACTGTGTTGCTACAATAGTGAAACAAATGGAGAGGAGGGAACAAATGGGAAATAAGATGCTTGTTCTATCTTGCAACTATTGATTCCTACATCATGGACATTCATATCCATTCTTCCCGTGCACACATCAAAAACAATTAAGACAAAATACCACGCATTGAGATCATCTACAAGTGCAGTTTCCAATCTAAATATCAATTAAAAAACAAAAGAACTTTAAACATATTTGTGGTTCCTGCATAAGTGAAGGACATGAGATTCCATTAAAAGAGGCAAGACAGAACACACACACACACACACACATATATATATGAGAGAGAATTTGATGTCCACTCGTTTCCAGAAGTCTCTTGCAGCCATCTATCCGGCTGCAGTTGCATTTCCACGAGACAGAAAAAATATATTTTATTTGAACAATGGGGTGCTACTGTCTTTAGAAATCCAGTTTATACGTAAAAAGCAGTTCTCTTGATCTATAGAGTAACAATCAGGCACACAGCAATTATAACAGCCTAACAGCAACCCACCACGGCCCTTAAAAGTAACATGCAATCTTAGAAAGTTACTGATGTCTCCCATATATCATGTGCCTGATATAATTATCTTCAATCGTACTTCTATCATCACATTGTACTTGGTAAGAGTGCTTATCTTCCATAAGACCACTAGAGCAGCTTACTACAAACAATATATTACTACAAACAATATATCAAACACTTCGGTTCTTATTTAAGCACTGAATATAAACGCTCAGACCCATTCCATATAGCTCCTCCAAGCTGTTCAAAATCCATTTTTCTTAAGTTAAGCAGGCACAACTGGTGCTTAGCACACAATTTCTCTATCTACAAGCCAGTTTAAATATGAAGGTCTAATCATGTTTCCAAGTTTCAACTTGACTCCTGCCAATAGCCAGAAAAGTTTACAAATATGATGGTCTGGTACTGTTCCTAAACTTCTTTTTATTATTTTTACAAAAACTACTTTTTCAAAGATAATTCAAGACCACACAAATACTCACTCCTGTCATATTCATAGTATCTCCTAATGTTTCGTTCTTGCATGTAATTTGACAAGCACAAGTATAGAGGCTCATGTGTCTCCATGTCAATTCATATCTAAATTTCAACGAATGGCAGAAGCATGAAACTGACAATAAGATAATGCTACAAGGAAGAGTAATAGACATTCTCAATAAACACATGTTCAAGAATGATCAAATCCATACCTGGATTTGGAAAAAACCTTCTACGATCATTTGGGCAAGCGACAAAGAGGGCATTTTGGGGATTGAATATTGCTTGGCAGACCAAGAAAAACCACTCTCGGAGGACACCCGGGCCAGTGGCCTCCTCATTCTTGAACTCCATAAATAAACCAGCACGCAAGGAGTCCGCATCTGCACGTGCAATATACTCAAATGACTCTGCTAACAAGTGTGAGCGGTCAATGAGCATTTCATGCAACTCTTCATACTCATCCTTCACCTCAGGAAGCATCAGCATTGCCAGATGCCTCCTTGCCTCAAAATTGGTCACTGCCTTGCAGTCAAGAATCCACTTATGGTCATCACTCCTCTTCGCATACTTGACAATAAGATAACATAAGGCACCCTTCCTCCGCTTCATGGTCTCCCAGAACACCTCTTCGCAATTCCAATAAAGTTTTGAAATGCTATTTAGTTCCTTCAGAATAGGAAAATACTGGGACCATCCAGACAAAGGGGTCTCTCCATCATGTTTCTTTACCCACTCCACATGCTCCTCCAGTTTCTCCAAACATGTATCCAATGTACTCAACAAATTAAAAAAAGTCCCATGCAAGAGAGTGATCTCATCTGGATAACATAACGGTAGGCTACGAAGCTCCTTGCTCAAAGGAACTCCAATTGGGCCGTGAAAACCCACATCACCCTTAATTTCATTCCTTACAGGCACCACAAAAGCAGAGAAATCATTAACATCATCCTGGGAGGGACCATGCGATGAGTTTGACTGTGTACTTAACTTCAAATCATTGATCAGTTTAGCTGCTAATTCGTTAACAAACGGATATATATCACGAAGCCCAATTAACCCCTTCTTTTCTCCAATTTCAATATACTCCAACATTGTTCCCAAACTACTTCGACACAGAGCATACAATTGATCATGACTTCCCGCTGCCCTCTTCAACAACCTACAGAATTCCAAAACTATTGGCACACACTGATTATACGTCTGCTTAGGCAAAACAGTCTTACATGATTGAATAAACTGTTTAATGGCATCATCCGCTGCCTCCTTGTTAGGTTTATGAGGTGACATATAGAGCATTACCAGAGCCGCCGGCGCGGACGAGGCGTTGAAAATCTGCAAATGTTCAGATGCTTGATCAGAGTCCGTCCGAGGCGTCATCGACAAGAACTCAAGGAGCATAGATTTCACAGTTTTAGTGGGCGGTATAGCGAGGAGCGGCGCCGGAGGGTTGTTCTTGTAGAGGTAGAAAATCAACGACACCACATCGTTGATCAGCTGCCAGGCCTGAGGGTGGCCCGTGCTCCGCATGCGGCCCACCAAGTGCAAACCGGCGTCGTTCTGGACTTTACATTCCGCCAGAGTCTGCTCCCACTGTAACTGCTTCCCGCGGTAAATTAACCTCTGCTCGATGATGGGTATACCCGTGATCGACTGAATTTTCTCATGAATCGATTTAATCGTGTCGTCGGAGTCGGCGTGGAGTACAAGGGTGTGGTCGGAGAGTATCCGGACGAAGAATTGGAGGTGGGTGAGGGAGCGGGAGGAGGCGGCGAGCGACGATCGGTGGCGCGAGGCGAGGGGGCGGGGGGAGGGGGGCGAATTGGAGGAGGAAGGGAGAGCGGTCTGGTCCTTACGCATCCTGGTATGGTTTATGGGGACAAGGGGGTCGTCGGCATAATCGTCGAGCTTCCGTTTGGAGAGAGATGATGATGACGACATCTGCGGGTGGGGAATAGGGGGTTTTCTACAGCGGGGCCTGAGCCCATGGAATCGTAAACCCCCTTCGCACAACAAAGCCCCACTGTTTTTTCACACTTCGGTCCACTGTGTGTGGTGTGTGAAAATTTTTTTGGAGAGAGACAGAGAGAGATAGAGATTTTAAGCGCAAGGAATTGGAGTATAGTATGACTGCGTGAAAGTTGTAGAGGGTTTGGCTCCGCCCGGGTGGAGAGCGGTGGGTAAGTGGGTGGATAGGCACAAAAAAAAAAAAAGTGATGCTAAGGCTTTTCTCACGCTAACTGTGTGAAATGACTAGAGTAGACATTGATTCCTGCGGATATGTCTGCTTTTTAATTTAATGGGAGAATTTATTAGATTATTATTAATATATATTATAATATAAAAAGATTTGGATGTATCCCAAAATATTTTTAAAATGCTATACAAAATTGTGACGTTGTGCAACCTCCAATCCCGTGTGTAGATTGCACTTTATAATTTTTCACCAAAGTTAGAGAAGGGAAAAAGGGGAAAAGAATGGACACAAATAAATCAACCCTTTGGTTGTTTTTTTTTTTTTAAATAAGAAATGACCTAGGGAAATTTTATGCAAAATATAAATTAACACATGTAGTTTTTTTAAATAATTAATTATATTTGTATTTATATTTTGGAATTTTTTAAATTAAATTTCAAAAATAAATAAAATATTTAGTTGGTGATTAAATTAAATATTTTCATATTCAAAAAAGTTGGTATTAGAAGTCATATCTTGCAAAGAAAGAATTCATATATTGATATTTTGGTAATTCAAATCATATCTTGTGAATAAATTGTTATCAAATATTAAATGAACAATCAAATTACCCCACCTCATCAGCTAAATATGGCAAGAGACTCTTCCTATGCCCATCAATATAAGTAGGGATGGCAACGAGGCGGATATGAGGCGGGTTTGGCCAAACCCGGGACCCGCCCTATCGGGATTTTTGAACCCAGGCCTGACCCGCCCTAGACCTGCCGGGTTGGACCCGGTAGACCCGATTTATATTTTTAAATTAATTAAAAAAATATTGTTTTAAGAAAATTGATATTATTACAACTTTATAAATATGAAAAAGAATAATAGTACTACTAAAGCACTAATTATTTACAATTTTTTATGAACATATTTAATTTTTAAAAAATTAAATATCATTATCACATGTTTATTTATACATATTTCGAAATCAAGACTGAATTATTAATGTTATATAATTATTTTTATATACAAGGGTATCATATTTATTTTTTTAAGTGACTATTTATATAATATATACTTTTATATATGAAATATAGATGTATATTATATAAATTTATATAAAATAATAAATAAAAAATATATAGAAATTTTAAACGGGGAGGGTCCAAGTTTTAAAATGAAGATCCGGGATCCGTCCCGAACCCGGTTAGGAGTCTTAAAACCTGTCCCATTAGGGGCGGATCCGGATTTGGGTCTAACCCGAGCCCATTGTCATCCCTAAATAGAAGTCTACTCTACAAACCAAAGATACATAAAAAGAGACACAAGAAGAAGTCTTCATTCAAGTAAGTCCTGAAGTTATCTCAAGAAATTTTGAAGTGATTAAATCAAAATTCCCAACATTCTTCATGATGATCATCAAAGGCGTTTGATTAGAAATCCAGATGCTAAAATGGCGAATCAACATTTTTCCAAATCAAATACACAACAATCAATTCAGGTGCTAAATCGACGAATCAATATTTTTTCAAGTCAAATATACAACGATAAAGGCGATGTTTCCAAGCGTTCTTCACGAAAATCATCCAAATGAAAGCATTTAATCTGCAGACAAGGTGGCAAGCTAGTAAATCGGCATTATTCCTAAATTTACATTAAATCAAATCCACGGTATTCATGGTATTCAAGGCATTCTTCGTGACGTTCATCGAAATTCTCGATGTTTGATTCGTAATCAAACTACGAATTCTACGAATCACGTCATTAAAGATCAAATCAAGTTCCAAAAAGATCAAACTGCCAAGTCTGCTCTTGAATTATTTGAATTTTCAAGTTTTCAATTCATGAAAAAAGAATTATACAATAAAATAAAGATTGTAACCCAAATTCTTTTATATAATTTTGAAATTCAATTTGTATTATATTTTTATCTTGTAATTCAATAGGCATTAAAATTTGAAATCTGAATTAATTCGAGTCCTTTTGATCTCATGAACACTTGTTTTGAGAACATATGAACCCCTAATAAACTTTTCAAGGAGTTGGTAAACTCTAGCGATTAGTTGTCTTAATTTTGGGTATGATCAAGTAGTACAGTCGACTTCTAACACTGCTTTATATTAATTTGTTTTTCTTTTTTTTTTTAAATACTGTTCTCCTTTATTTTTTTGATAAAAGAAAATATAGATATATCTATATTATATATGCATATTGTTTTTTACTTTGTAAAGTGCGTTTAATTCAATTTATACAAGTACTAGTAAAATCCGTGCTACGCCCAGTGTTAGTTTAAAACTATAAGATCATCAAGAACTTATTAATATACATTAAATTTGATTACTATAAATTTATAAAAAAAATTAAGATAAAACATAAATAGATGACAAATATAAAAGGAAATTATGTTTTAATTAGTAAAACATATGAAAAAGTGACTATGTTTTAATATTATCATGAGAACCTCTTAATATTTTAAATATGTTTATTCTCAAATTTCAAGTTAATTCTTGACTACAAACTATATATTCAGACTTAATAAATGTATAATAAAGACAAACTTCTTCTAAAAATTAATTATGAAACTTCTAATATCTCATAATAGGCACACCATTCAAAATAAAGAATAATAAAGTAATATATTTAATCTACTTAGTTTATATCTTACTATTATTCAAATTAATTTATTTTATTCTCATTACTATTAATAGAGTGACTCATAAAACAAAAAAAAAAAGTTATAGAACAAATAAAGAAAAATAAAAGTACAAGGAAAAAAAACATCAAAATGCAAAATAAACAATAGTATTGTGTCTATTTTCAAATTTTTAGATTTTCCTTTAGGAAATTATTTTAAAACATGATGAAAAATAAAAATATGAGAAATCCAATTAACTAATACAATTATTTTATTAAAACATTATCAATATTAACAATTAAGAATAATCCATCAAATTTAACAAATTTATAAATATTGTAATAATAATAAACATATTGACTTGTAGTTATAACCTGTAATATACATATAAAAAAATTATATCTAATGAATCACAAAGTAAAATAATAAAATCCAAAATGAATTAATAAAGAACAATTAATAAATTCTTATAAAAAAGAATAATAGGTAAATTTGATATGTCATAATCTAGTACTCAGAAAAATTTGAAGACAAAGATATGATAATAGAGAAGAGAAGTTAGGGAATAAACTTTCATGTAACATTAAACTATAGAAAAAGAAATGATAGACATAGAAAGTGATATTATGTCTACATTTTAATTTTTTACATCTTTTAAAATTATGAGACAACGTATCATATTTAAAATATTTTTCAAGTTAGAGTACTTAAAGTTTTAATTGAAACTTTTTACTAATTGTTGAGGAGAAATTTACTATAAATGATATTATGTTCACATTGACTTTTCTAATATTTCTTAAATTGAAACTAATTTGATGGCATTACATAATATTTCAATTAAAAATTTTCTTATCTATATATGTTATTATGGTATTATTTGAAGTTACTACTTATTCTATGTTTACACTCTCGTTTGTCTGTGTGTGTGTGAGAGAGAGAGAGAGAGAGGGTGTGTGTGTGTGTGTGTGTGTGTGAGAGAGAGAGAGAGAGAGAGAGAGAGAAAGAGAGAGAGAGAGAGAGAGAGAGAGAGAGAGAGAATTTATAAGGAATTAAAAATTCATTGAATATGGATAGTTGGCGGACTTAATAATTAGAAGACAGAACAAAAAAATTATAATTAATGCAAACCAATCAAATCATTCATTCTAAATAATTAAAATTAATTCAAAATTCTAAAAATTGAGAATTTGATCAAAATTGCAAATTTTAGTCAAAACACTTTCAAATATATAATATTATAGATTATAGATGTGCAGAAAGCTTCGGATAATTGCCCCATTATTTAGTGTTATATCTCTTTTGCATTCCCAGTACGGATCATCCCATCTATTTACTTGGTTTGGTCAAAATTAGTAATGAGAATTTAAAAATTAATATGGTTAAGGATAAATAAATCAGAAGCCACTGAGTTTCCTTTTCAATTTTTCCACAATTTTCTTAAAACAATTCAATCTTTGTTGTTTTCTGCAAAAAAGGAGGCCTAAATGGTTAAGTTTGTGGCTACACTCTTTGATACCGAGGATGTCTTTGATCCGGTGTTTAAGGCAAGAGGGGACATTTATGAGTAAAGTGAATAAATTATTTTTCTTTACTAACTATGAGGCCAAACCATGTTTCAAAGGTATTGAAGCAAAAGTCAACCACTTTAGCATTGTCCTGATCCGCTTGACAATATAAGACAAGATCATCCACATGCATCAAGTGGGAGATTTATGAAGAATTTCTTCTAATTTGGAGATAAATTCTAGACATCAACTCAAAATAGATAATAAAGAGACAAGGTGAAAGAGGGTCCCATTGACAAAGATGGACCAAGACTTTTGAAAAACCAAATCGTTGAAGGATAAGCAAGAGCAAAGACCATTCAACACGGTCATAAGCCTTTGCCATATCAATTTTGATAGCCATAAAACATTTCTTTCCTCTTTTATTGTGAAGATAATGCATTATTTCATGGGAAATGGTTGAATTGTCATTGCTATTACGCCCCTGAATAAATGCCATTTAAGTAGCTAGGGAAATCATTTTTTCCAAACAAGGTTTAATATGTAAAGCCAAAATTTTAGAGCAAACCTTGTAAATCATGTTACAAAAGCTAATGGGATGGAAATGTTTTGTTTTAAAGAAGTGATCTTTTTTAGGAATGAGAGCAAAAAAGGTATGATTCATGGCCTTTAGTAAGAAATCATTACTGGAAAAGTATTGTACTGATTTAAAAATGTTTTCACCAGTAATTTTCCAAAAGGATTTGAAGAAAAGAGGTGGCATACCATCCGGCCCGGACTCTTGAGAGAACCCATTGAGAATAATCACTTTTTAATTCCATCAGGAGTTAGGATGCTGAAAGCAACTCATTTTCCTCATCAATGATAACAGGTAAGATAAGAGGATGCAAATCAGAAGGGAAAACTGAATTCAAAGATGAAAACAATTGAAAAAAAATTCAAAGCTTTTACCTATTTCCTCCCAAATTGATGCTTTGTTGCCATCGAGGCAAGGATTCTGTGATATGATTATTCCTTCTATGCATGGTGGTCGAGATGTGAAAGAATTTGGTATTTGCATCCCCTTCCTGTAGCCATTTGTTTCTAGATTCTTTATGCCACAAGATCTCAAGCCTCTTGTAACTCTCATCCAAGTCTAATTGCAGTGTTGCTTCAAGCTCCAAATTTTATACAGTTTGCTCTTTTGCTTGATTCAATCAAAGATTTTGCATTTTTAATTTGACAATGATAGTTACCAAATTGAGGCAAATTCCACCCGTTGAGTTTCTTGCGTGTGTTTAATTTTGCTATGGAGAACAAAATGAGGGGAGCCTCTAAATACCGAGTTCCATGCCTATCTAATCATTTCCTCACAGGACTCATCTCAAAGCCACATTTGCTCAAAGCGAAAAGGCTTAGGACCTGTTTGGTGATGAATATCAATAGAAAGAAGAATGGGGCAGTGATCTGATGTAGCACGAATGAGGTGCTGAACCACAGCACTATGGAAGTGGATTGTCTGTTGGCTATTTGCAAAAGCACGATCAAGCCTCACTTGGATATTTGCAAGGCCACCTCTCTTATTATTCCAAGTGAATTGATGACCGACAAAGCCCAAATCGTATAAATCAATGTCGTCAATCAAATTTTGGAAACCACTTATTGAGGATGTAGCAAAAGGTTTACCACCTTGCTTATCTGTTGCCGAGGTGATTGTATTAAAGTCACCTAAAACCAGCCAAGCGCCATCAAATTTGTGGTGGATTCTAGTGAGAAGATCCCAAAATAAGTATTTATCAAGAATTTTGCAAGGGCGGTGAACACAAGTGAGTTGCCAAGGGACAAGCGGTGGAGGACGTTGGATGATGGCGTTGAAGAACCATTTGTTTGACTCAAGACTTTGGACAGAACACCAATATGCCAGGCCATACAGAGCCCTCCGGCACATGAAATAGCTGGAACACACTGAATAGAAGAGAATTTGAAGAGAGAGAGAGAGAGAGTTTGTTTTAAGCCCACTAAGAAGAAGAATATCAGGGAGAGAGCTAGAGAGAATAGCCCGAAGAGCTTTGATTGCCTCGGGATGGGCTATCCCTCAACAATTCCAAAAGATAATTTTCATGAGATCACTCGTTTGGCCCTCTTGGACCGTCAGACAGATTATCAGTGAATATGTGAGAGTGTACTAAAGACACCTAATCAATATTTTGCATGTGTTGGGAGAATCTCTTGATTCTAACAATTTTAGAGAGGGTCAAAGAAGGTGATTTGATGCCCATGTCACAATTGGCTCTAGCTGGGATGAAAGGCTAGTAAGAAGAGATGGAATTTAAGGGGAGGTGGGCATTTGGTGCAAGACGTAGTTTTTTTTATGGAAATAGATAGTTCACAAACTGCTGGCCTTTTTGACACAATAGATTATGAAGTATAAGGATGTGTACGGGCTTTAGGGGTATCTGGGGTTGAGTGGTGGGAAATGGAGGGCCAAAATAGGGCTGTCAATGGAGCGGATTTTAATCCGAATCCGATCCGAGTTCGATCCGAATTTTAGCATATTCGACCGATTAAAATATTCGATGGGTTAGATCCGATAGCAAATATCCGTAATCCGAAATAAATGGGTTGGATTTGGATTCAATGAGTCCGATCCGTTAAAGATCCGAATCCGAATTTTTATATTATATTTTGTTAAATTTATAGATTATATATAATACAATAATAATAAAGATACTTCAATGTAATACATATGTCATTGTAATTAATAATATATTATTTATTAATTTTTAAGGTACTTTTTTTTAACAAAACATTATATAGTTTTCATACATATTCTAAAATATTTTTCTACATTATTTAATTTTATTTTTAACATAAAGAGGCATTTTTTTATAGAATACTAATTAATTAGTCTATATATTAACGATCTCTATTACATACACCATATATATACATATATAGGATATGTTATTAGAGATATTTATTATATACTATCATTAAATGAACAACTAATAATCTCTATAGTTATTAGAGATCTTTACTAAATATATTATACATAAACGTATTTATATATAATTCTAAATATCTATTGTCATTAAATGAAAAATTAAATATGGTGCATAATTATTAAAGATCTCATATATATATATAAAATATATTTTTACACATTTATATATTTATATATTAAAGAATTTTTTATTATTTATTTTTTGGTCCAAGCATAATAAAATTTTGTCATATCGGATTGGATCGGATTTTTTTATCGGATCTTGAATTTATTCCGGATTCGGATTCGGAATAAAGACTAAAGATCCTATAGGGTTTCGGGTCGGATTCGATAGCCGGACCTTGTAATCGGATTCGGATCCGGATTGCACTGATTTGCTCCAGATCCGATCCATTGACAGCCCTAGGCCAAAATGCGACAGGTGTTTGAATAGTAGTTCCAATGGCTATTGGCCTAGATGGGTCAATCAAGGTTGTATACGGATTTGGCCCAACATAATTTGGAGAAACTTGAACGCGATATTGGGTAGGGCTTTCAACAATTGGCAAATGAGGGCTTTTGGGGGAGGTTTTTAACTTTTCAGCCATGCTTGATTTGAGGGGGCAAGTTGGTGGGAGCTTCATTTTCGGGATCACTAGAGAATTCAGGTTCGCATTAATTGGCTATGATATTGATTGATACGGTTAGTTTTACATTAATAAGAATGGCATAAGGCATGTCGTTTAATAATTGACTACTGTTTGGGACGCATAAGCATATTGTTAAATGTATTAACTCTTTTTAATAATTTCCTATAATTTGATGATTAAAATCATGTACTTTATTGTCTATTATCTTCAACTAAAATACTCCATTCTCTGCAATTTTCGCTCATCTTATCATAAAATATATGATTATAACTTATGATCATCAACATTTTCTTTTCATCCAAAATATAAATAAACAAACAGATGAATAAAGTCAAAATTTGATGAAACTCGTAATGCGTTTGAAACCACTTTCGATCAAAAAATATTTGAGGGGCCTCAAGGAACGTATTTTGAGAGTAAATCAAAAGAATATGTAAAGTCGTAAAGAATTAGGACTGTTTTTTTTTTTGGTTTGAAAGAAAACACATTTTATTATAAATATCTTGGCCTTTATAATTTTATAAAATTAGCAATGTCACGTCAAATTTCTATATTACTATATTTCATATAAGTATGGTGTAGTAATTGAAAGTTATGTATTTGTATAAAAGTAACGATATAAAAACGTATAGTTTTTTTGATCTAATAATTTTAAATGGTTATAATTTTTCAATTATATCTAGATCATTTGCACTTTGCACCCAAAAATGTGTGAAAGGAGCACTTTGCACAATATAAAATGAAGGGTAAATTTGTCCATAGAAAATAAAAATAATCTCATTTATATATTAAGGTACAAAGTGTTCATTAATTAATTACAATGAAAAGTGCAATTGACTTTAAAAGAAATATTCTAATTTGAGTTTCTATAAATGGTCATTTAGTTTTGGACGATTTACATTTTACACCCTAAAAATATTTTAAATAGTCACTTTCCACCTCAAAAAGAAAAAATAGTATGTTGCACCTTAGAAAATCTTTATTTATGGTATCAATGCACCCTCACCATTTTCAGGCGAAAATATTCATTGAAATTAACTTCTTATTCATTTTAAAAATTTATATAGTTAGGTATATCTTCATCACTAACTTATACCATGCCTTTTGGCATTTCGTAAGTACCTAATTAAATGAAAAAAAAAATTCAAAAAAATGACTTAGAATTTGATATAACAAATATCCGTGTGTGTGTGTGTGTGTTCAAGGGGACGAACTCTAATCTTGAATATATATATATATATATATATATATATTAACACTACACATTTGAGCAATTCCAAAAGAATATAATGTGATATAACTCTAAAAATATGTTTGACTATTTAAAATTAAATTCTCATAATTTAGATTATTATTTTACAAGTTATTCTTGAATTGCCTAAATTTTGATAATTAATTTTTTCATTGTATTCCAATGACCCAAACAACATTACATATGTCGCAAATTATAAAAAAAATGTAGTATTTAAAAGAATCAAATTAGGACATTTCAAAAAAAATTAAAATATAGATTAATTTGAACTATACACATTGAAACTAAATGAATGAACTGTATAGTTTATACTATTATAAAAAAAAAATCATTTTTGTCTCACAAATGACGGTTATTTATGTGATTTTACAAAATTTGCCCTTCAATTTTATGTGGAATAAATAGAGATGTAAAATTATGGTTAAAATTGAAAATTCACATAAAATCGATTTAATTTGGATACCAAATTTTAATGTGTCAATTTTACCTTTTAATTATTAAACCCATACAATAAATAAACTAATAAAAAGGTCAATATTGTAATATTACATCCAATTTAAAAAACTCATATTCTCAACCTACAAACCACTTTCTCTAATTACAATTACTTATTTTTTTTTCTTTTTGTGTTTATTTAATTTTTTTTTCTTTTTGTATTTATTCTTTATCATGTAATTTTATTTCATATAATTATTTTATTTTTAAATTATTATAATTTAATATATTATTTCAAATAATTTTTTAAAAAAATTTAATAATATATTTATATTTTCATCGTAAAAAAATCTAAATACTAAATTGAAATATATATATTTTTTATTTTGCACACATGTTAAATATACAGTGTTGCTAGTCAAAATTAAAAAAAAAAGAAAAGTAAACCCACCTTTATTTGAACAATTTTATCCATCATATTAGAAGCATTTTGATTTCAAAATAAATGAAGATTCAATTTGTCAAAATTATCTCAATTGCGTTACGCATTGTGCTATTCCTCTTATTTAAGGGAGCAAAGGGCTCCTTTTGCCTATTTTTGAGGAGCAAAATACAAATTACCCATAAGATTCTGCAAAAAGACAAAGGTTTTTAGAAGAATGGTAAGAAACACACACTTTCGATTGATGAGTTGCGAGAAGTGAACCCAGACATTGATAAACAAACTATAGTAGTTAAGCAAATACACAACTGATTAACCAACAACCAGAAGATGTCTGGCCGTGCACATTCCATTTTGACAGAGGGGTGAAAACAAGAAGAACAACAAACGAACAAACAAACAAGGAGGGGGAAGAATTATTCGCTGTACACAAGCCGTATAAAATAATTCGTCCCCCGGAGTGTCTAAATTTCCAAAGAAGCGAAGAAAGGCTTAAGGATATTATTGGAGTTCCTCCCCTGATTGTTTCATTGCAGCTTTCTGCTAGTAAGAATTTCACAGCTTTAGAGAAGTCGAGGCATAGGGCCTCAATCAGTAATATGGCCCATTCAGAAAATCCCGACATTGTGAGCCTCCCGGTTATTGCATCTTGTTCGACAGCTAACTGAGAGCATAAACTCGCAGTCTGGTTCAATAATACTTATAAAAAGCAACCCCAGCACTATTCTGGATTGCTAGCTTAAGCACCATCAACATTGACAGAAGAATCGAGTGAGCTTTTTTCCACCTGTCTCCGTTGCTATTCTGCAGTCAATTTGCAAAGCTGAGTTCCACAACATACCACCAAACTGCTTTTGGGAAACTTGTTCTTAGACTTCACCACCATAGAGCTTTTATAATAAACCAACTCCAAATCCCGGGGAAAAAAAAAGGAACTTCAAAGGATACACACCAGTCCCCTCAAAAAAAACTGCCCATAAAAGTTAAGCTTCAATAATAAAAGATTTTCAATTGGAAAATACTAAAAATGCAGTTAGGGAAACCCAATTTCCATACAAAAAACGCCAGGAAAATAAGAGAAAACTTATTTTGTGTGCTCTCGTTCTCTAATGCATCAATAGTCTTGGTTAAGAAGCTTGAGGTTCCTTGCTTTAATTTCCTTTCCGCAACAAAATCTTTGAACCAAACATAGTTAATGATCTTTTAGTTGCAAAAGGAAGAATATAGGATGGGGAGTTAAAAAGGTACAATGGTAGAGCTTTGGTGGAAGCCAACTGTTTACAAAAAAGACCTGCCAATAGTTCAGTCTTTGTTACTCAGAAACAAGTCCTGCTCTGATGAGAAGCCAACATAATAAACAGGAATATAACACCCAGCAAACCTAATATATAGTCATTTGCCACTAATGATATATGACCAGCCAAAAGTGAGACAATTTTTCAATTGAAACATCACAACTAAAAGAAGGAGGCATAAGAAAACATGAAAACTTTGACCAAAAAGTCAAATTCCTTCCCTTTTTTTTCCCCTTATTGGAGTGGATCCATTCAACATGTTGAAGCTACCTAAGTTGCTCAATAAAGTTCAAAGTTGAAACTCTATTATGTATGTTAGCATCCCATTAAGTTATTGCATAAGAATCAACCTAGGTTCTCAAATATTACAATGTAACCAGGAACTGTAAAAAGAACATACTATCCTAAACTTTAGACAAGCTTAATTTGCCAAACTATCAATAAGATTTTGGCAGACCCTGGAATTGCAAAAATGTCCAAAGAACCAACTATTTAAGCAGAGTAAGGTAGAAGGCCAAAACCAATTGCATCCAAAATATTCCTTGCAAGCACGGCATATTAGAAGAAATCCGAAACTTTTGTATGATACATTCAATAATGTCTTATGTAATAGCATAGTTCCATTTCTACAATATCCTATAATTTGTGTGAAAATAGGTGCAGGAGCTTCTTTTCCCAGCAGCATAACCGTGGTGAAAAATATCTTTTTATCCAAGAGCATAACAAGCAGATACTTTACCAAAATGCTTCGCTCATAAGGGTATATTCCCTAGGGCAATAAAAAACCTTGGATATCTTTTAGAATTCATACCTTATTTTCATTATACATTTAGGGCTTCTATTCTCTTCTTAAGTAGATTTTTAGGTTAACAGAAATTTTTCAAAAATAATTTTCAAAAAAATAACTGCAAGTTGACACGATTAGAGTTCCTCTGTACATTAAATAAATTGTTGAAAAATGCTTTCTAGCAAAAAATTGCTTTGTTGATGCACAGTTAGATATGATGCCCAGAGATGATGTTACTCAAAGTAAAAGTAAAACTGAATGCAATCTCAACCTTCACTTGACAAAATCTCAGTAGAACATGAGTAGAAAAAAAATACCACCAAGAATTATATTCGCTGCATTAAAAATCATGATATGATGAATTTAAACTCAATATGAAAAATTAAGGTACTAACCTTACAAAGATCAATGGCAGACAATGCAGAATCCTAATAACTATGCCCTTATACATTTCCAATCATATTTATTCTCCAGAAAAAATAAAAATTAGAAGTGGGCAATAGAATAACTTAAATGCCTAAACTACTAAATATCAGTTACTCAAATGAAAAGGACACAGCTTTATTAGTGGGCCATCCTGAAAAGGGTGGTGGAATTAGTTTTCAGATTTTCTTTTCCTCCCTATAAAAAGATAAACTACAGTGTACCATGTGATAAACGTTCCATTAAAACTAATTCAAGGAAAACAAAAGGCACCATGACGAGGGGTAAAGAAAAATTAACATTAAGCTGGCACGACTAAAGTGCGGCGGACGACTCAGAAGTTTTCTCACTACAAAGTGCCTATCATGATAACTTTGTTCCTTAGTATAAGAACAGTAGTACAAGATTCAAGTTCATAAGCACAAGTACCATCTCGAATCCAAGTAATTATGCCATCAAGTTAACTGTGGTAGGTGAAAAATGGTTAACTTACCTCTTTATCTCATCCAATTGCTCTCAATAACTAGAGCACCAACTTGAATCCCTCTGACAAGAAATCATCCCTGGTAAAAGGCGAGGGGTGGAATGAGTTCACAAGCACGTAATCGAAAAACAATTGACCCCAAAACAAGTTGATATTTTGTGTCAAATATTCTCAGCTGTCATACTAATCAGGTTTGTCTGCACAATAACTCAGAAACTTCTTTCACCAAGTGACCAAGATCCTTTTTTTTCTTTTTTCCTCGTAAGAAAGAAACATGTTTGACACCTGATACCAGATGCTAATTATATATGAATAAGGTGTTAATTTTTTTGGCGAATGATAAAAATCGTTTTAGAAGCCACAGATCTATACGCTGCAAGTCATTCAAAGCTGAAAAAAAAATAGAATTTATAGTTGACTGGACAAGTCAACCCCAAGTCATATAAAATACCTATAAAATCAGCGAGCATAATTATCATAGTATTACTACTTCACCTTTTATTCCTCATCTTCATTTCTTTGATTATCTTCTTTTCTTTCTTTTCTTTGTTTATCTTCTTCTCTTTGTTTTTCTCCGCACTCTGAGGCCCATCAGGCGAAATAAGGCTCTCAACACAAGGTTCAGCATAAAACACGAAAGGTATCCCTTCTACCAAAACCTCCTCAGCATTTCTCCCCTTCAAATCATACCAAACGAGCCTCTTATCATCACAATTCAGCAAAACCTTGTCACCCTCCCTGGAATACACCAGTGGTTTAACAAAATCACCAGGCTCGATTGTCGGCTCACAAACTGAAAGCAGTTTAGTCCAAGATTCCTTCACTCCATACTCTTTCATCGCCCAAACAACAACTCGAGAATCGTGATTACAAACCAGAGAAAGACATCCTCCAATCGAATCCAAACTCAGATCAACCCTACCCCTGATCCGAATCCCCGGGGGCATCGGAACCTCGTAATGGTTCTCATTCTCAACACTAAAAGCCATGATCCTTGCCGAGCGTATATAATCAGGTTCCTCCACCAGCGTATGCAGAGATCCATTGACGTGCACGCGCCAATTCCCCTTCAAGAACGGGAGCGGATAAGGGAAACTCTCGATTCTCCTCCAGCAATTCGATTTAAGGCCATAGATATTAGTTTCCGAACGCATCCAACCATGGGTTATTTCGTTCCTAAACTCCACAATCCTAAGAACCTTATAATCTTCGTTCCTCGAATCATACCCGAACCCATACGTAGTTCTGGAGTAAGATTCCTCTGTTTCAGTTGAATTTTCAGCAGGACATCCCGGCAAGATCTTGTATGCACTCGAAAAGGGGTTCCACAGAACAGGGGGTTCACTCATCACAAGAACAATACCATTACAAGAGTTCGAGATCCCATCAACACTCTTGTAGTAAAACGGCGGCTTGACGGCCTGGGCCTTGTCGAGCGAATCCAAATCGATGGTGTAAAGGCCGAGGCCGCCGAGAATGAGACTCCGATGGGTATTCGATTTCAAAGACTGTTTCAGGTGCAATTTGACGAAATTTTCGCTGTCTATGAGAGAACACCACGCTTTGGCGACGGCGCGGAAGCGTTTTAGGGTTTTCACCGGGAGGCGGCGTAGGATGTCTTCGATGATTTCGAACGGTATAGTATTCATTTTTGCGATTCAGCTGCGATCGAATCAAGCTGTCCGAGCATTTAGGGTTTGTGAATTTTGAGTGGTGTGAAAATTTCATGAATCCAACAGATTGGATAAGGAATTAGGCGACATTATGAGTTTAGTCTAAGAGATGAGTCATAGGCCACAAAGTGCCGCGTGCTAGCGGGGTTGCGTATGCAGGACTCTGCAGATGCCCAAAAAATTATTTCTTTTTTGCTCTGGTAGTTTGTACGTACCAAACAACCAAAATTATATATGTATAATTGTTGCTGAAATAAAGATTACAATTTTGAAGTGAAAATTGTTTCTAATATTCTCTCCAAACTTAGTAGAGCTTCTTTATATTAAAAAAAAAAAAGAAGGTAAAGTTGGAGTATATGATGAAATGGGCTTTTTATTTCATAATAATATATGGGGAAAAAAAATTATATGATGAAATGGGCTTATTAGGAGAAGAGAAAGATGACAATAGCTTCAAGATGCCATCAATTAGATGTTGCATTTGGGGGTATTTATTATTCTGTTGAAAATGAGTGTGTAGGTTTGGTGGCGGTAGCATTTGAGAATGAGTGGTGGACTTGGTGGCCGGTGGGGATTGATTTTGGACTTCCTTTCTTGCATTTTACTTTTACGTATATTTGAGGGTATATCTCTCACTTTGGGCCCCAACACGGATCTCATGCTTCATGAAGATTACATCAAAACGGGGAAAAAGAAAAAGGTGCCAGGACGGCAAAAGCGTGCACCATGTGACCCGCCAGTCGTATCTTCTTAATTTTTTTAAAAAGAAAAAAAATTGATCAGTAACTATCCAAAGTTCAATTTTGATCATTGATTAATCAGAGTTCAATATTAATAATACTAATTAAATTTGAATTCAAATATGATCGGGCTAATTTAAGTGTAAAATTTTAGCATATGCAACTTTAAAGATTCAAATACAAAATATATGATTAAACCAGTGTAGCGTCATACCATTTTTTTTTTTAATTATTATTATTATTAAACAAATAGAGGAGGGGAATTTCCATTGTGCAAGAAACCGAATAGAAAAAATGGGGAGGAATCGATTCTTTATCGGCAAGACAAGAATCAGTTCTGAATATGAACGAAATGCTGAAGTAATTTGAAGATGTATTTTATAGTTTTCTGAATTTTGAGATTCTATCCTTTTCCTTTTAGTCGCTTTGTAAGAAAAGTAACGCGGTCCTCTCTTTTGAGTCTTTTCAGAAAGAGAAAAAGAATCTCTCTCTCTCTCCTCCTCCATCTCCTCTCTCTCTCTCTCTCTCTTTGGTATGAAGATTGGCCAATTGACATTTGGCAGCACTCAGTTGAAGAAATCGGGCCCCTGAATAGATTTATTACTGGGCCTGGCCTCGGCCTGCAAATGTTGTTGCCGCTTAGACAAATCCTAGCAAGTTTGAATTCGATAAAAATATAAAACCTAATAAGAAAATTCAATCTAAATAATAATTACAAATTTTAAAATTTTAAGATCAAGTAACCCTTATGTAAAAAATTTAAAAAAAATAGAAAAATATATTTAGAATATGTATGTTAGAAAAATAGGGTTGAGGATTGGACCGAAAGTATAGCAAGGATTTTAGAATGCCATGTCCTTTCTTGATTGGTAAATGTTGATATAACTATAATTCAAAGTAATCTTTTGGTTAATAATATTGAAAAGGTTTATGGATTCTAAAGGTTGCACATTCAAAATAGACATGTAAAACTTATTGCACGTAAAATATATAACACATATGACAAGTGTTGGTTTTAGAGAATGGAAGACCTGATATATATATATATATATATATATATATATGTAAAATAGATTTCACATACGGCTCTATATTCCATTTAATCAAACTTGATGTGTAACCATAATTTCGGAGTTCAGCTAGTATGGCTATCCAGAAGCCCACAACTATTCGATTAATGAAATGAAAATTCAGAATTATCAACCCTCAAATTCAATTAACAGTCACATAATCAACCATAAGCCCTCAATGTTGTAAGACATACGTTAAAAATAAGAGTACGTATTAATGATATACATTGATAAAAATCATTACGTATTATGCATGCAAATTGTGTGTGAGGTTTTGTATTTTTGCTACATCATATACTTAAGAAAATATACACACAAAATATTTATTAAAAAAAAAAACTATGAAGCTCCCAAATGAGAAATCGAATTGAATGATGGACGATTAACTCATGGTTCTTTTCTCCATTTACTCAAAATTAATGGAACGTTTGAAAGAAAGGCTAACGTAAGCACTCGCATGTTAATTTTCTAAACTTTAAAGTATACGCTTGTTTCTATTTTGACACATGCGATTTATTATATCTCAATTAATTATATCAATAATTTCAAATTAAGATCAAAGCGTTACATCAATTATAAATAATTATTAAACACAAAGAAACTATATACATTAGGCCCTAAGATGGTACGTAGAAAACTTCAAGAAAGTTAATCCAATTCACACCAAAAATGTTTATTATTTGGTCCATGAATTTAAACAGAGCCGATTTTGAGCCATTATTGGGCATACAACCGAAAGGATAGGGCATTTTAAACTACTTCCCAATTAGAAAAATAAAAATCCCAGCCAATTACTTATTAATTGTTTCCGAATTTAGCAAAAACAATCCACGAACGCCATAAGAAAAGGATTTTCATAATCCATATCATGAACATGTTGAAACAAAAAGGCCAAATAAAACCTCACTAAATTCGTCAACAACAAAGAAGAAGAAGAAGAAGCAAAGACAAATGCAACATGAGCCTCAAAGCTAATAACATATTCCTCCTAACTATCGAGCTCTTATTCGTGGGCTACGTTTCTTCTGGAGTGTGTACGGCACAATATTTGTTGGTTTTGACGACACATTGAAAATTCAGAGGAAGACCCGCGTCGTGTCGCTGAATTCAACGAATGATGATCCTATGGTTGTGAAATGGGGAACTTTGCGGTGGAGAATACAACAAGTTGAGTGGGAGCAATCTGAAATTCCGGGCGTGATTAAGGCTCTGTATGCAAAATCAAGCCACATGATGTGATCGTGACCCAGGGGGTGTCCGATTCGAAACGGCGGCTGTACACGGCCATTGTTGTCGAGCAAGGGACTCAGATGGGCCGTCGTCGCTTTCCAGGAGTACGCCGAATCTGCTCTCATGATTCATGTGGTGCTGCCATTTTTTATTTTTTTTTGAGTGAGAATTCATGATTCATAATCCTGTTTGTGAATCTATATTCCTATATCCATGATCCTTTCAGGGATGTTTTCTTCGTGTTTGTTTCTACAACCTGGAAGCTGACCTTTCAGGATGTTTTCTTCTCGTTTTTGTTTTTGTTTTTGGTGGGGGTGGGGGGGTGAGTGGGTTCAATGGGTCGGAATAAGATGGACTCTGTTTTCATTAACATAACTGCCATTGTTTTGAAATTTCGATATGGTGTAGTGTTTCTTCTAAAAAAAAAAGAAAAAATGACATGTTGTTTTTTTTTTTTATGTAATTCACTCTGGACATTCTATAGAATATCAATCGAAAAGACGGAAAGAATAAGAGAGTTCGAACTCATGAGCTAGATTAGTTTTTTTTAGAACTAGTTGGACAACTAAGATGGGGTTGATTTAATTTAATTTTATTATCAATCATAGTGAAGTCTCGTGAAATCATCTAGCTTGCATTTCAACTATATTTGATACTGTAAATTCAGGTTGACGCAAGATTCTAATTTGTTGGAATTTATCACACATAGACAAATGAAGCTTTTGAATCGAGTTGTGGTATTTTTGATATACATTCGATTGTCTATACATGAATTTTGAATCTAACCCGTTGGAATCCAAGTAAATTTGAGATAATGGCTAATCTGTTAAAGATGAGGCCAATCATTCCAATACAAGAACAAATATAAATGCAACCCCAAAATATTAGTTTTTATCACCAAGGCGCCAATCGGCTTCATCTTCCATGCATCATATTTAACTCGATTCTCATTCTTGTGAACTTTTCAATTCAGGTCTTTTCTTTCATAATAAAGTAAGGCGCGCAACATACGAGGAGGGAGAAATTACGAGAGTTGTTTTAAATCACCACCAACTAACAAACTCTGCAACTACAACAACTCGCCAAACCTTAATTTTGGAGCTCCCACTTAATTTGGGAATGTCATACTCTAAACATTAGAAGAATCTTATTATTGTTATCTAAGCACAGGCATCTAACTGCGGACTCCTAGGCAATTAATTACAAAATGCCTTTTATTAGTCGCACATTCGCACTTAATTTGGAATTTTATCACATATAATAAATAAAGTGCGAGGATCATGTCGGGTATATGATACGCATCCAAATTTCCAAACCGCAAATTCCGCATCTAATTCGTCTATAAAGCATCCACCGATTGAATCACCTATGCGCGTTCCTCTCGCCTTAGTAGATTTACTATTAGATTAATCACATGTTTTTAACACACATCTTGAACCCACCTATTCATTCACTTGCTTGCCTTAGTGGATTACTATTAGTGTAACCCACACTTTTTACGCACCTTAAACTCTACGAAAACTAATGGTGATACTCCTCAAAGACCGTAGAGAATATTATTCTAGAGAGTAATGAGAGAGTGTTAGAAAGAATATTTTATTTATTATAAAATACTAGTCCACTTCATATTGAACGAATAATATGTACATCATATTAGGGACATATTTGATTAATCTATATAGCATTT